>PVHT020000521.1:13772609-13962005 GCA_004024745.2 Catagonus wagneri | reverse complement strand
TTACATGTGGAAACTAAAAAGACACAATGAACCTTCTTACAGAACAGACAATGACTCACAGACTTTGGAAAACCTTGGTTTTTCAAATAAGACAATCTGGGGGGTGGGGGGATGCACTGGGGATTTGGGATACAAAATCTGTAAAATTGACTTGTGATGATTTATGTACACTTATAATTGAAATAAAATCCATTAATAATAAAAAAAAAAGTACACAGGGGCAAACTCCTGCCCTTTCTTCTCTCCTCCCTTCGCTCCTTTCTTCTTTCCCTATTTTTCCTTTATTCATTTCTCTTTCTTTCTACTTATATTCAGCCCCCAACTCTTTCCCACGTTATCACTGTGCACCAACAAAATAAGTACGACTCCTGAAGAAAACATAAATGACTAAGATGGAGTTCGTGTCCTTGAAAAGCCCACAGATTATTCATGGAGACAGACACATAAATAAAGAATTAGACAGCCTGATGAGTGCTGTAATTATGTATCTAATATCATTAGCAGGATAAAGAAAACTGAGCGACTAATTTCACTAGGAGAGATCAAGATAGCTCCACAGAGGAGATGGTACTGATGATATGTCTGGAAGGTCATTCCTTTTGAATGAGGGAGAGAGTTTTGGGGGCACAAAGATAGATGGGCCTTGAGCGCTTTTTTCTTTTTTCTCTTTTTGTCTTTTTAGGGCTGCACCAGTGGCATATGAAAGTTCCCAGGCTAAGGGTCAAAATGGAGATGCAACTGCTGGCCTATTCCACAGCCACAGCAATGCCAAGCCCAAGCCGAATCTGTAATCTGTACCACAGCTCATTGGCAACGCTGGGTCCTTAGCCCACTGAGGGAGGCCAGGGATCAAACCTATGTCCTCAGGGATACTAGTTGTGTTCATTACCACTGAGCCACAACAGGATCTCTGGGCCCTAGGTTCTGACTGCATCAGACACAGGCTGCAACCTGGAGGGCAGATGATGTTGTTCTGCCCTCAGCATCTAACATGATGAACACAGGCAGGCAATCAAGTTGTAATACAGTGAGTTTTACTTGTACCTAAATATGTCCTGCTAGCTGAGGGGGCAAATGCTCCTGAAACAAGGCCTCTAGCTTCTATTAGTTCCCTGCCTTTATAAAAATAATCTCAGAATTTTTATTTCCTCTCTGAGGAGACATAATAATTAAACATATTTTAAAAAATTTACTCTGAAATTTTTGACTAAATATAATGATTTCTTCAATAATTAGACCAAACACTTGGATACCCCAATTTTATATGCACTATCCTTCATTCTGGCTTATCTTCAAAGGTCAGTGTACAGTGGATGGATAGGTGCTGATCATGCGCCAGGAAGAAACATGAACAGTAAGGCTCATACAGGTAGCCGTATAGCTACAGACATTGTTAGAATTGTCTAATCAAAACCACCGTACTAGAGTTCCCATCGTGGTGCAGTGGTTAACAAATCTGACTAGGAACCATGAGGTGGCGGGTTTGATCCCTGGCCTTGCTCATTGGGTTGAAGATCTGGCGTTGCCATGAGCTGTGGTGTAGGTCGCAGACGTGGCTCGGATCGTGTGTTTCTGTGGCTGTGGCGTAGGCTGGCAGCTGTAGCTCCAATTCTACCCTTAGCCTGGGACCTCCATATGTCACAGGTGTGGCCCTAAAAAAAAAAGAAAAAGAAAAAGAAAAATACTACCATACTGTTTGCTACACATAGAATGAAGCTTCTGATGCCTATCAGAAATAGGCTGCATGGGAAGGTTACTCCAGAGGACTGTGCCTGCCAAGCCAACCTGCCTAGAGGACCGGAGGTGGCTGGTGGCCACACATCATGAGTGGTGCATATGTGTGTTTCTCTTAAAGGATTTGAAAGCATGTTTCCCAGAGTTTGTATAATTCATAAGGAGTTTAGACATCATTTTTATTATTCTCTTTTATACAATTTGTTATTTAATCATCTTGCCTTTGAGCGAGAGGTAACCTGGTTATATTAATCTGCATAGGCTATGCTATGCTATGCTAACAAATCCTCAAATCTTAGTGGCTTTAAAGCACCAAGATTTATTTCTACATCATACTACATGGAAACTGCATGTCTGTGGGGGCTTTGCTCTGAATTATCCTTGTTTAAGTTTTCCCAAAAAACAGAAGTTCTAATATCTGGAACATTCCCACTTGTGGCAGTAGGGAAAGAAGTTTCTAGAACATCACAACTGACCAATGTGTGGCCAGAAATGCCACACATCCTATCCAGCTGTAATCCATTGCCTTGAAATGGTCACACAGCCAGGGCTAACGTCAAGGGGAAGGAGACGCAAATACTACAAATGTTTGGAAGAATGAGTGTCAGAAATTTTTTTTTTTTGGAGTTCCCTTTGTGGCTCAGTGGTTAACGAATCCGACTAAGAACCATGAGGTTGCGGGTTCGATCCCTGGCCTTGCTCAGTGGGTTAAGGATCCGGCATTGCCATGAGCTGTGGTGTAGGTTGCAGATGCGGCTCGGATCCCATGTTGCTGTGGCTGTGGCGAAGGCCAGCGGCTACAGCTCCTGTTAGACCCCTAACCTGGGAACCTCCATATGCCACGGGTGCAGCTCCACATAAAGGCAAAAAGGCAAAAAAAAAAAAGAATTTTTTTTTTTTTGGCTGGGGGAGTGTCTCGGTCATGAGCCATGGCCAGGGCCTGCTCCAGCTGGGTAGAGTGTGGGGTTTCCCAAGAAGGCAAATGACATGGATGGAGCCTACAGAGTGCTGTGACTTCGGGAGTGTGGGGGAGTAAGCACAGGTCTTGAGGCAGGGGCAGGGACACGATGGGAGGGGGTGGACTGAACATCAGAGGTGGCTCAGAGAACAGTGGAATCAGTCCTGAGGATCTACAGCCACAACCATGAAGAGGAGCCAGAGGAGTCTCCATCTCTAGGGATCTTGGGAACAGCATGGAGAGTCTTGGGATGGACCTGGGTTGCTCTGGTGCTGGAGCCCCTCATTTCAGATTTGTGGATGAGTCTGGCTCACAGTCACCCATCATGCAAATCTCAATACTTGTAGACACCTCACCTCACCCCCACTTGCCTCACAGGCTGCCAGGTACAGAGAGAAAGGAGGCTGTGGCCCAAAGGCTATGCTGGGAAGAGACTGCAGAACAGGGGAGTGAACTACATGCATGCTGATGGCAACTTTACAGACTTTCAGGACCCCAAAGAGGCTATAGGCAGCACGTTGCCTTGTAGTGTAGAAATCTGGAGCTCCAATCCTACATGGGCCAAGGTCCGAAGCCACAGAACTGTCCTATTGCACATGGGCCGAGGTCCGAAATCACAAACACAACTGTCCTACTGCACACCCCCAGGGCCAGGTGTTTCTTCCAGAAACAATGAAAATTTATCCTCAGAGAGCATCGCTGCCTGCTCCTCAAGCCTTTCCCCCAAAGGGCAGACTTAGGGCATGACTCTCATTCTGAGGGTGGACGTAGAGGATAACCTCACAGATGAGACATGGATGTCAGAGAAACAAAGGCATAGAATAATGCAAAGGCTTCTGGCTTGATCAGGTGAGAGCAGGGTGGGACTAGGGTGAGGTGAGGGTGGTGTTGAGCATATAAAAGGAGGCACTTATTTTCAGGCACTTTATGTTAGCACTTGCGTAAGATTAATTCATGCCTAAGCAACTCGCTTCACCTTGGTCCCACTTCTGACCAGAAGAATGGTGTCACTGTGAACTGAGTTGGGGTAGGCTGTGCAGAAGCAAGTTTGGAGAAAACGAAGTGACTAGAATAGGCCTGTTTCTAGACGAGTTGAGTTTGAGATGATCATTGAACATCCAAGTGTAATCCAGGAATAGGTCAGCTGGATCACTGATTCTCTATCCCAGGGAAGAGATCTAGACTAAAGGTATACATCAGGGACTTATCATAAGACTAGATGGATTCATGAAGGCACGGGGGTATAGACAGACAGATAAAAGGTTCAAGAGGTGAGCCATGAAATACTTTTTTTTTAATTTTACTTTTTGTCTTTTGCCTTTTCTAGGGCCATACTTGTGGCATATGGAGGTTCCCAGGTTAGGGGTCTAATCAGAGCTGTAGCCACCGGCCTACACCACAGCCACAGCAACGCAGGATCCGAGCTTCATCTGCAGCCTACACCACAGCTCACAGCAATGCCAGATCCTTAACCCCCTGAGCAAGGCCAGGGATTGAACCCGCAACCTCATGGTTCCTAGTCAGATTCGTTAACCACTGAGCCACAACAGGGATTCCCCATGAAATACTTTAAATCTGTAGGAGCAAAGAGGACCCAGCAGAGGACCTTAAAAAAAGAGGAGCCAATGAGAGAGGAAAAACCAGGAGTGCAAGTGAAGGAAATGCTTCAAGGAGGAGCAAATAATCAATGATGTTTCACGTTGATGTATCAAGTTTGATAAGGACTGAGCCTGGAACATTGGCATCCATGGAACAGAAGTCATTGATGACAGTGACTAAAAACAGATTGGTGGAGAGATGCAAACAAAAGCATGAACAGGATACTGATCAGAGAGAGGAGGGGGAGAAGGGGAACTGAATTTAGCAACTACAGATGAGTGTTTCAGGGGAGGAGGGGGGAAAGGAGGGAGAATCTGGAGGGGGACTAGAGCAGAGAGTTTAGTGCTTGCTCAGTTTCTTGAACTTCCCAAATTCTCAACTCTGGGTTTTGCAAAGGGTCCTCTGAGATCCTGATTTTTCAGCAGGTAAGATTTGAAATGACAAACACTTTATTCTGATGGGTGAAAAAAAAATCTATAAGAGATTTTTTTTTCCAGCAAGACACATGTAACAGGAAGTGGCAACATGTGGCAATTCAACTAGGATCAGCAACTTTTTCTCTGAATTTGTTGATTTGGAAATCATTTGTCTGGCTCTGCAACTGAATCATCATCATTTACCAGTTTTTTTTTTTTTTTTTAAGTCTCACATGCTGATGCTAGCTAAGACTAATACACTTTACCCTGCCAACTTCTGCTTACCACCAAGGATCTAAAAGTGTGTTCAGAGGTAATCTGCACAGACTCTTTCAAGATAGTGCATCTTTCAGTAGATCCACAGAACAGTAAATATAACCTGATAATCACGCCAAACATTTCTTTGCATTGTAAAATTGAATTGGCGGCTTTGCATAATAAAGGGCTGAAATTATGAACCACATAAGATTTGACTGAAACTTGATTGTTCAGGCTCAAAATTCTCTGCTGAATACTCTTATGCTTGCTTTTGTATTTATCCATTTTCATGTGACTGCTTACAGCAGACATTTTGGTTTTTATCTATTTCAAAAAAGTAAATTTTAATAAATATGCCAAAACCATGCTGGTAGTATCCATTATATCATATGTATTATATAGATACATATTTTACCATCATAATCACCATGCCAGCACTTATAAACTTGGTTCTATATGGGTGCAGTGTTTCATAATCTTTTATTCCTTTATTTCTTACTATGCTTTACAAAGTATTTATAAAATGAGGTGCTTTTTTGGTGTGAAATAGGCAATCACCAGGGAAAAATTCTATAACAGAATTATAAATTTGCTGCTTCAAAATACAAATTTAATCCTCTACTTTCTGAGATTGTAATTAAGGAATTACAGAAGGGTGAAGAGAGACATTTGAATTAATCTAATCTGATCTCATTGTGCTGATGAGAAAGCTGAGAAGCGTTATTATGCTGGTCACACTAACATAATAAAGAAAAGAACAGAGTCTATGTTTCTGACACTGTTCCAGTCTTTATCTGGATGGATCAGTATCCATCCGTAGCAGATAACCATCTACTATGACGTACAGTTCTTGAGCACCTAATAGGTCCAAGGACTGATTCGAAACTTCTCTGAAGAATACAAACTTACGGAAAACACTCTTTGCCCTTGGAGAACTCATAGCCCATTACCAAAGGATAAGACATAAATTTCAATATCTAAAATGCAAGGTTCATTTTGTTAAATGCCATGAGAGTAATATAAGGGTTTACAAAGGGAAGGATACAATGAAGTTTGGGGAAACCATGTAAGTTTCTTCAAAGATGGTACTTCACTTGAAGGTAAGTTTTCATTCCAGAGAGATAGGGAAGAGGATGGTGAGCCTGGCAGAAGGATTATCATTAGCAAGGATGGGAAAGCAGACAGTGATGAAGAAGAGCAAGTTGCCTAAGGCAACTGGGTTATCACTTGCCTTCTCATTTTCCTGCCATGTTATTTCAGGCCCATATGTTACAGCTGTATTTTTTTTTTTTTTTTGTCCATTCAGGGCAGCACCTGAAACACACAGAAGTTCGCAGGCTAGGGCTCGAGTTGGAGCTGCAGCTGCTGGCCTATGCCAGAGAAATGCCAGATCTAAGCCACATCTGTGACCTGCACCACAGCTCATGGCAACTCTGGATCCTTAACCCACTGAGCAAGGCCAGGAATCAAACCCGCATCTTTGTGGATACTAGTCGGGGCAGTTATCCGATGAGCCATGACAGGAACTCCATATGGTCATATTTTAAAGAAACTTAAATATAAGACCCAGTATAGCCTCATATTAAGTAACTCATTAACATCTCTAAGCTGAAAAGGATTTGATCACTATTCCCCAGACTTGGAGAACAAAAACAAGTTTTGCATCCTTTACCAAAGCTTGCAATGCCTTCTGGAAGGAAAGGGGAAAAGAGAACTGATGTACCCTGACCACTTGTGCTGGTCATTTGTTTGTTTGCTCTCAAAGCCAACCCCGCCCCTCTCCTGCTCTGCTGTGACTTGCAGCCTTACTTTCACAAACTCAGATTCCCCAGGCTCCCTTCACTAAATGGCTACAAGTTAGGTTCAGTTAATGTGGGAAGGAGAGGGCACTCGCATCAAGGGCAGAAGGAAAAGAAAAGTCAGGAAATTTCCTGTCACTCTGTGCCTAAGGTAGCACTCTTATCTCCTGTCTGGTTTCAACCCTTGGTGTGCAGTCTCTGCCAGGGTTCTAGTTCCAGCCTGGTGGACCCAGCAGTTCCTGGGCAGCTCCATCTCTATGGTTCCAGGTCCTGCTGGACATCCCTAGCTCTTCAAATCTGGTAGCACTAAAGCCCTTTTTTGGGCCTTGAGTCTAGCACCAAAGAGACCCTCTGACAATGTTAACCTCTGGATGCTTCATAATTTCTCGTTTTGTCCTTCCAATGATTCCAACACAGGAAATTAAAGTCACATAACTGGAATGATAAAAACAAATCAAACTGTCTTGAGATAAAATTAGAATCAGGTCTTCCAACAAAAATCACCATGGATCTGCCTCTTTCTCCTCCACACCCTTCTATGCCCTCTCTGCATTGTTTTCATCCTCAGGCCAGGTCTTTCTACACAGCCAGAAAGATAACTGTTGGCTGGCATAAGTCTATATCAGCAAGGTCTGTAATTCAAGTGAAAAGAAGACTCCCTTTTCCATAAACTCTGTTTGAAACCTCAAGGTTGAGTGTGACCGATGTACTAGAGTTCAGTGGAAATAAAGTCCCTGAGTGGTCTAGGCCATGGCCTACAAGGGGTTGCTATCCCAGCCTCATCAGATTAATGAAAATCCAAGGAGTAGTGGTTACTCAAAAGAAGGAATGCTAGGCAAACATCAGGCAACTAACGTGTGTCTTTGTCAGGGTGGCTGAATGTTCTCCATTTGCCCTTTCATATCTATTCTTCATCCTTTCTGATCCAATTTATGTCCAGAAACCTGACCTCTTTGACGTCTATTCCCTGACCTACTTTGTCCTCTGCTTTTCTGTTGCTAATTGAGCACACTGCCAGGTGACTAGGGAGGTAAAAGGAAAGAGACTTTGGGGTGTATATTCCACCCCCTCCCAGGCAGTGGCATCATCCCCCACTATACAGCCCTTTACTGCTCAGGCTCTCCTATTTACACTTTATTCAATGTTCTGAGAGCTGCCATTGTCCCTGCCTCCATAGGCCTGAGGTTGGTAATGGCTTTTACCAATGCTAGTCCCTAGGTGTCTCACCACTCCTGGTGGATGCCCTTCACTCTGTCACCCTAACAGCCTCTTCTTTAAACTCCATTCAATTGCTCAAAAAAAAAAAAAAAAAGACTTTTTTGGGAGTTCCCATTGTGGCTCAGGTTAAGGACCCAACACAGTCTCCATGAAGATGCAGGTTCCATCCCCGGCCTCACTCAGTGGGTTAAGGATCCTGTGTTGCCACAAGCTTCAGTATAGGTTGCAGATGTGGCTGGGATCCAGAGTTCCTGTGGCCATGATGTAGGGCAGCAGCTGCAGTTCTGATTCAACCCCTAGTCTGGGAATTTCCATGTCACAGGTACGGCCCTAAAAAGAAAAAAGAAAAAAAAAAGACTTTTTTAAAAGAGCAGTTTTATGTTCACAGAAAACTAAGGTGGGACGTAGAGATTTCCCATATATCCCTTGTCCCCACACATGCGTAGACTCCCCTCATTATCAACATCCCCTCAGAGTATGACATTTGCTACAAGTGATGAACCTACACTGACACATCATAACCACCCAAAGTCGGTAGTGCACATTAGGGTTCACTTGTGGTGGTGTACTCTCTATGCATTTGGACAAATACATAATGACATGTGTGTACCATTACATCATCATGGTGTTATCATAAACTCCCTGTGCCTTTCCGAGTCATCCCTCAATCTATCCCTGCCCCTGGCCACTGCTTATCTTTCCACTGTCTAAATAGTTTGGTCTTTTCCAGAATGTCATATTGTTGGAATTGTACAGTATGCAGTCTATTCAGATTGGCTTCTTTCACTTAGTGATCTGCACTTAAGTTTCCTTCATGTCTTTTCACAGTTTGGTAGCTCATTCTTTTTGGCCCTGAATAGTATTCTTTTGTCGAGTTTTACCACAGTCTTATTTATCCATTCACCTACTGAAGGACATCTTGGTCGCTTCCAAGTTTGGGCAGTTATGAATAAGTAGTTATAAACATCCATTTGCAGGTTTTTGTGTAGACAATGCATTTTCAGCTCCTCTGGGTTAAGACCAGCTCCTTGGTGACTACTGGATCATATGTTAAGGATATGGTTAGTTTTGTAAGAAACTGCCAAAATGTTTTCCAAAGTGGCTGTAACATTTTTCATTTCCACCAACAAATGAATAAGAGTTTCTGTCACTCCACATTCTCACCAGCATTTAGTGTTGTCAGTGTTCCAGGTTCTAATAAGTGTGTGGTTATACCTCATTGTTTTCATTTGCATTTCCCGGATAAACATAGAGCATCTTTTCATATGCTTATATGCTATCTGTAAATCTTCTTTGGTTGAGGTGTCTGTTAAGGTCTTTGGTTCAGTTTTCAATTAGGGCTTTTTTTTTTTTTTCCTTATTTTGAACTTTAAAAAGTTCCTTTTTCTAGCATGCCACTTGTCCCCAGCAAGGATCTGGTACTTTCTGGTGAAATTATTATTTCTACTTTATAGTTGAGGAAGCCCAAGTTCTAATATTTTCAGAAACCCGTTCAAGATTTGAAACTCTGGTTTGTCTACCTTCAAAGTCTGGATTCTAAATTGACAACATCTTTCCTTTTGACAAACACATAAACCATAAAGTACATACCTCGTTGTCGTTTATCTTTACTGACCATACAAATATGGTGGACCAGGCAGACACAGCTTTGGCTCCTCAGTCAAAATGACTCTTACGTTAAAGAGCAAAAGAGAATAAGATGATGCCTCACACCCTGTCTACTCAGGTTGACCAGTGGAGTGTGGTGAATCCAGTTTGGTCTATGAATTCATTTGGGTTTTGCATTTTGGTAATGCACAGATTCAATTTCTCATTGTCTGTAAGGAAATGAGATCTCTAGAAGTTTGGACAAATAATAAGTTTTGTGATTGTAATTGCCCCCATCCCCTCCTCCTTACACATTTCTTAGAGTAAATTGCTAAATAACGCATGAAATAGTAAAATTCTTGGTCCTCTTCTGTTGAGAAATATGTAGTTTTGTGTGGAGGAAATAGAGGTCCAGTGGAAACTTGGTTTCAGCTAACTTTAGTCCTTTGAGAAAGGTCAAAAACAAGGACAGAAGTCAAGAGAGGATCCCTCAGTGATCCTCAGCTATAATTGTAAACATTTTTAAGTGACATGATTACTTTTAACTCTTTACCATAAAACTTCCCCCAGCACCAGATTCATGGAGGTATAATTCAGCAAAGTAAGAACCTAGTAGCTTGTTGTACAGGGCTCCTGGACAAATAATATTTGGAAGGCACAAAAACAAACATGGAAATGTAAACAAACACACTAGATCCAGGGAACTAAAGTTCATTCTCTTCTCACTTAATTTTCATGACATCTCCTTACCCAAATGATATACATCAGCATCTATTTTTTTACTGACTTTTTTCCATTGTTGGTTATTAGAAGACACTGAATGAAGATAATTCCCTGTGTTACAGAGTAGGTCCTTGTTGCTTATATATTTTACATACAGTAGTGTGTATCTGTTAATCACAACTTCCTAATTCTTAATTTATCCCCCTAATTATGACCTAATTTTTAAATACCTTTCCTCCTTAGGAAAAGGACCTATACATATTTATGCACATACACATACAACTAGTTTTTGTTAAAAAATTCATAATAATGGTAAATTAAAGACAATAAAACATTTATGCTAAAATTTTAAAAATATAAAGCACAAGTCAAAGGTTAAAATATATAGAAGCTATAGAAAAACAAAGACCCACACAGTATATTTCATGTCTCCATGTCTTGATTTTTTTTTCTCTTTAACTTGAGGAACTAGGTAGGATTTCTCTGGCCCACATTTTCTGTTGGCTGCTGATGACCATATTTCCTTTTCCAATCAGAAACACAGCAATTAACCATAAATGTTCTTGTAAATAAATAAACCTTGGACATCATTAATCAAATGTAAATTAGTTAAAAAGGAAGGATGTACAGTGGGATAAATGCTGTCCTCCCAAAATTTATGTGCACCCTGAACATAAAATGTGACCTTATTTAAAAATAGTCTTTGAGGATGTATTTAGTACATAAAAAAGAATTAGTATGTAAAAAAGAAATTATCCTGGATTTAATCCTAAATTTGCAGATCGGTGTCCTTAAAAAGTGAGGAAAAGGCACAGAGGCACAGGAAAGAAGGCCATATGAAGACAGAAGCAGAGACTGGAGTCCAAAAAGTACTACTGCATGACTGATTTCTACATAGGTACTTCCTACCCAAGAAATTCCCCATTCTCCTCTCATACTGCCACCATCTCTTTTAATGTTTATTCAAACTTTTCAATCCTTTACAGAAGTGTTAGGCAAAATTCTAGAGTATGTTGCTGCTTGAATTGAGTTGTGTGCTAGGCAGTCTCAGCCTCCCAGGAAGAGAAAGGAGACCTGATGCAGACACACACCTTCAAATCTGTACCATACATTATGTATCAATATTCTGGACCAAAATAATGTTCTGGATTTTTTTTCAGGGTGGTGATGGTAGATGTCCCTCACAGTGTCATTTCTCATTTCTAAATTAACCAGCCTTTTTATGTCTCAGGAATTACATTTTCTGATTAAGTCTTCCCTTTGCTCTTGTTGAACTGTAATGACTTTAGAATGACTGTTTTTAGGGATGATTTGATGATCTAATTCCCATTGTGGTGGTGGAGGATTTAGGCTGGGAAGACTAGATATATGGTTTGTGTCTTACTCCTCCAGGAGATGAAATTAATGTTCAGAAAATGTGCTCTTTCAAGGGATGTAGATGTTGACTACAGTTAATCTTACAAACTGATTCTTATTAAAAAAAAAAAAGCTGCAAGGTGAACACACAAAGTATTTCTAGTTAAGTTCTTGTATTTTTGAGACAAAGATCTAGGCTTTGGAAACTGGAAACAAAATTATCTGAAGATCTGCACTACCTAATGAGATGGGCTAGTTGTCATGAAAACAAAAATGTTTTATTTTCTGTATTGTATCACATTTATACTACAACTGAGAAACCTAGACATTTGTAAATATATGTTCACATTTTTATAAACACACATACACATATCTTACACATAACAATTTCAATATTGTTGAATGAGGGTCAGGTGCAAAATGAAGGTCAGGTGCATTGTGGGACTTACTCAGGTTACAGTTTATTAATGCCTTAGTATTAATGAAGAACTTAATGGAATACTTTAAAGCTCTTGTTTCTCAGGCTGTTTTAACTAATACTCCCTTCTAAGAAACATAAACCTCTTGTGGAGCAAGATGGAGTTTCCTATAGACAACTACCTTCCCTTCCCCCCATGCTTCAGTTCTTTTAAATATCACTGATATATTTATAAGATGGCTTATTTTCTGTGTGCACTAGTTAGACTGAGCTTTATTTTTCTGTGGTTGAATAATAGATTTATTTTCAAATTTATATATCCTACTTTGATCCTTCCTCTACTACCCTCAAAACACACTTAATTTACACAGTCCTTTGGCTACACTTAAAGCATCCTTTTTATTTTTAAATATTGAGGGAATGGCTCCAACCTGTACAGACAACCTCTGAAGAATGTTACAACATCTGTGAATTTTGTAAATACCCTAGCACATTTTTTGGTTTTTCACGTCTCTCTGTCCCTAATCCAGCCCTGTGGTGGAAGTCTCTTCTGACTAAGCCAAGTTAACATTAGGCCATTATGATGGTTGTTCAGGAGTGTGTTGCTTCACTTACATATATTTCTGAATTTTCCAATTTCCCGCCATTATTGATCTCTAGTTTTGTACCATTATGGTTATTAAAAACACGATGTGATTTCAGTCTTCTTAGATTTGATAAAAGTTATTTTGTGACCTATCATATGATCTATCCTGGAGAGTATTCCACATGCACTTGAAAAGAATGTCTATTTTGTTATTGTTGAATGGAGTTTCTATACATGTCTGTTAGGTCTATTTTGTATACGTTGTTATTTAATTACATTATTTCCTTATTTATTTTCTGACTGAATGATCTACCCATTGTTGAAAGTGTGGTATTAAAATTCATTACTATTATTTCACTACTATGCCTCCCTACAGTTTTGTGAATATTTGTTTTATATATTTAGGTGCTCTAATATTGGGTGTGTATATATTTTTACTATTTTTATATCCTGTTGATGAAATGACTCCTTTGTCATTATATAATGACCCTCTTTGTCTCTTGACTTTCTGATTTCATATTGTAATACAAAACTATAGTAATCAAAACAGTATGATACTGGCATAAAAATATACACATAGACCAACTGAAAAGAATAGAAAGCCCAGAAATAAACCCTCACATGTATGGTCAACTGACATTTTGGCGAGGGCATGAGGAATACCCAACAAATAGTACTGGAACAACTGGATAGTCATATATATATATATATGAAAGAAATTAGACCTTTATCTAATACTATACACAAAGAAATAACACAAAATGGATTAAAGACTTAAATGTAAGATCTGGAAGTGTAAAACTCCTATTAAAGTAAATAAGAAAAAAAGCTCCCTGACATTGGTCTTAGCAATGGTGTTTTGGGATAGGACACCAATAGCTCAAGCAAAACAAGCAAAAATAAACAATTGGGACTACAACAAATGACACCAAAGAAACTATATCAAATTTCATGTACAGCAAAGGAAACAACCAAGAAACTGAAAAGACAACTTCTGAAATGGGAGGAAATATCTATAAACCATGTATTTGATAAGATGTTAATATCCAAAATACACAAGAAACTCATACGATTCAACAGCAAAACAATAAAGAGCCTGATTAAAAAATAGGCAGAGGACCTAATAGACACTTTTCCAAAGAATACTTACAAATAGCCAACAAGTATTTCAAAAAGGCACTTAATACAGCTAATCATTAGGAAAACACAAGTTAAAACCACAATATCACCACACAGTTGCTAGAATGGCTATTAACAAAAAGACAAGAGATTACAAGTGTTGGTAAGTGTGTGGAGAAAATGGAATCTGTGCACTGTACTTGGGAGTATAAATTGGTAACGTCATTATGGAAAACAGTATAGAGGTTACTCAAAAATTAAAAATAGAACTACCACATTATCCACCAACCCCACCTCTGGGCATATATCCAGAGGAAATGAAAGCAGTATCTTGAAGAGATATCTGTCTATCCATATTCATTGCAGCATTATTCATAATAGCTAAGATATAGAAATAAATCGAGTTTCTATCAACAACTAAATGGATAAAGGAAATATGGTACATGTATACACACACACACATACATGCAATATACATACAAATAATAGAAAATTATTTAGCCCGAAAAGAAGGAAATCTTGCCATCTGTAACAACATGGATGAATCTGGAGTGCATAATGCTAAGTGAAAAAAGCCAGACACAGAAAAATAAGTACTGGATGATCTCACTTAAATGTGGAATCTTAAAAAGTTAAACCCATAGAAACAGAGTGTAGAATGGTGGTTGCCAGGGGTGAGAAAACAGTGAGATATTGACCACAGGGTACAAATTTTCATATATAAGATGAAAGTTTCTGGAATCTATTGTATTGCGTGGTGACTATAGTTAATAATATTGTGTTATAAGTTCACTAAGACAGTAGATCTTAAGTGTTCCTACCACCAAGCAACAACAACAACAGAAATGTAACTGAGATGACAGATGTGTTAATTAACTTGATTGTGGTAATCATTTCACAATGTGTTATGTACATTAAATCATGTTGTGCACCATAAACAAAACAAAAACAAAACAGCATAATAGCTTTTCTTTCCTTTAAAAAAAAATAATTAGAAGAGCTGACCCTAAGGAACCTTTTGCACTGAGGTAAAGTTTGCATAAATTCCAAAATATACACTTTGAGAAAAGGGATATCACAAGCTCTGCTTGGTTTTTGCATTAGGGAAATAAACAGTAGGAATTTTAAGAGATGAAGGCTGGCATTCCCATCACGGCTCAGCAGAGACGAATCTGACTAGCATCCATGAGGATGCAGGTTCGATCCCTGGCCTCACTCAGTGGGTTAAGGATCTGGCATTGCCATAAGCTGTGGTGTAGGTCACCGACATGGCTCGGATCTGGCATTGCTATGGCTGTGATGTAGACTGGCAGCTGTAGCTCTGATTCTAACCCTAGGTTGGGAACCTCCATATGTTGTGAGTGCAACCCTAAAAAGCCAAAAAAGAAAAAGAAAAATAAGGCCTTAAATCTCAGTGGCTTAACCAAAAAAAAAAAAAGTATATTTTTCATCATGTAAAATCCAATATGAAACAGGGGTGAGGAAGGGAGTGGGATTGATGTCTGACCTATGAGCTCAGGCCACCAAAACAAAACACCACAGACTGAGTGATGTAAACAACAGAAATTTATTGTCTAACAGTCCTAGAGGCTTGAAGTCCAAAATCAAAATCAAGGGTTGGTTTCTAGTGTGGCCTCGCTCTTCGGTTGGCAGATGGCCACCTTATGGCTCTGTCCTCACATGGCCTATTCTCTGTGGGTGCCCAAGAGAGAGCGAGCAATCTCTGATGTCCCTTTTCTTATAAGGACCAGACCTATCAAATTGGGGCCCTACCCATATGACTTCATTTAACCTTAATTACCTCCTTAAAGGATCTATGTCCAAATAAAGTCACACGGAGGGTTAAGCCTTCAAAGTATAAATACTTTTTGGCAGGTGGGGAGGCCAAAATTCAGTATGCAATTCAGAGATCCAGACTGAAAGAGAATCCAGCATCTTACTGTGGAGCTTCCAAAGTCTCTCTGAGTGCCAGTATCCAACAGTTAACCAGTGAAGAGAAAGGGCTGAGCACAGGAGGCCAAGGGCCCAAGGGCAGTCACCACTTTTGCCCATATCCTACTGACCAGATGCAGTCATATGTCACCTCACTGCAAGGGAGGTAGAGAAATGTTGTCTAGTGTGTGCCTGGGATGAAAGGACTCTCTGCTCCAGTTCTTGGTACTCCTAGCCATGGTAGGGAGGGAAAAAAGAACAGGGGAGGATAAGGGAGGGCAGAGGGGAGGAGAAGGAAGGGCAGAGGGAGGGAAGGGAAAAGAGTAGAGCCAGACCAAAAGCCAGCCCTGTGGACCCCTTGATTTTGGAAGTCCAGCCTCTAGGACTGTGAGCCAATAAATCTCTGTTGTCAAAGCCACCCAGTCAGTGGTACTTTGTTATGGTGGCCTGAGCTGACAAATCCAGTCAAAAAAGAAAAAGTGTCCTTGTTATTTGCTCTTTTAGAGTGCTCTTTGGCTCCTGTTACTTTCAAGTTCAAAATTTGCCACTTGCTTTTGCTTACAGACACATGGAACTCAGGAAGTACATGGGCACTGTGTTTGTGTAAGGAAAAGGGAGTTTAAGAGCACACACACAGCTTATGTTTCAGGTCTAGAGAGTGATAGAAGAGGCCAGTTTGAGGGCAGTACGTGCAAAACGCAGTGAAGACCTCACCCACTTTACATGTGAGAAGTCTTGAAGCCCTCACACTGCACACGCAGTCACAAGAGTTGCATACAGTATCTCTCCGTACATAAACAAACAGAAGCCCATATGTGTGTCTTCCGTCATGGAAGGAGGGATGGGAGAGGGCTAGAATAAGACCCTTGAAAAGGAGGCAGTGGCCAAGCACAGATATCTTCCTATCATCCCCTCTATTATCTTCCCAAGAAAACCCATGTAAAGCTATGCACACTGCCAAGTCCTGGCTCAGAAAGACTTCTTTCCCCAACACCACAGTCCCACGACACAGCCCGATGCCACTGGGGTCCTTTCAGGGCACCGCTCTAAGCCTAAGCTACCAGTTGGGGCACGAATGAGGGGGCTTCCACTGCCACCAAGATGAGGTGATGATCTGGCCTCCCAGCCAAGGAAGCAGGAAGGTCCAGCTGCGAGGCAGGTAGGGCTGGGTGTGCCATTCATGCCCCTGTGAGAAATTGCTAAGAACACACTTCCGCTTCTAGTTAATTCTCCTAGTAGAATTAAACTCACTAAGTTTTACTCTCTTCTAAAAGGTACAGATGAAGGCTCGTTTTTTTCCCCCCAGAAATTTGGGTATAATCTAAATGTAATTTTTTGTTTCCTGACAACAATAAAATTCTATTGCCATGAGTTTTTTTTTCCCCCATATAATCCCTCGACTGTACCTTTTTTTTTTTTTTTTGTCTTTTTGCCTTTATCTAGAGCCGCACCCGTGCATATGGAGGTTCCTAGGCTAGGGGTCTAATAGGAGCTATAGCCGCTGGCCTTCGCCACAGCCACAGCAACGCGGGATCCAAGCCACGTCTGCGACATACACCACAGCTCATGGCAATGCCGGATCCTTAACCCACTGAGCAAGGCCAGGGATCGAACCTGCAACTCATGGTTCTTAGTCGGATTTTTTAACCACTGAGCCACGGAGGGAACTCCCCCTTGACTGTACTTTTAAAGTAAGTCTTCTTGGAGTGCCCGTTGTGGTTCAGAGGGTTAAGAACCTGAATGGTATCCATGACAATGCGGGTTTGATCCCTGGCCTCACTCAGTGGTTAAAGGATCTGGCATTGCTGTGAGCTGCGGCATCGTTGCATTGCAACACATCCTGCATTGCTATGGCGGTAGCACAGGCTGGATTTGACACCTAGCCTGGGAACTTCCATATGTCAGAGGGCAGAGGAGGGGAGGGGAGGGAAGGGGAGAAAGTCTTCTTCCTTGCCCTGAGGTGCTTTTGTCTTTAGGTTGTCAGCGGACACAAGCTGACTTCTGACTCCATTCGCTGAGATATGAGTGCACTGAAATGTGTCCGAGGGGTCATTGCTAAAGGTGCTGGTTTTCAATTTATATTCCAGTTAAAAGAGTTGAAGGAGATTTTCACTTGTGTGGGTTGCATGAGATCTGACAAACAACAGTGTGAAGAAAATGAGAGAAGCATAATATGCAATAGAGGCTGCAAATACAGCAGGAGGGAGAGGAGGGCTGTGACAGGGTGAAAAGAGGCTGCAAATTCATTAAGTGTCTCAGTCCTTCCTGAGAGAGCTCTGTCCTACCTCCTCCACACAGGTGCCGATTTTGCCTTTAGTTTTGCAAAAATGATAGCAAAGAAAAAAAGCTGCTTACAGAGGTAGAGAAAAAAACAAGCACATCTGTTTCAGTGTGGTGGCTTGTGGTCTATCCTGACTACCCTTTTACAGTCTATGCATCATCTTATTCTCATATTGTATATGGTAGGAGCTTAATAAATGTCTGTTGCATTGAATTGTCCAGCTCTGTTGGCTCCCAATTAAACCAACACCACATGCTGCTTTCCACCTCTTGAGCTACCAATAATTTTGTGGTTCTTCCCTTTCTGTAACCCATAGCTGCAAAGATTATCATTCAGCCTTCAACCCTGTCATTTGTGGGGCCCCCACTTGCACCCATCCCCCAGTTATGCCTACAGTGACCTTCAAACCTACTAGCAGGCAACTCTTCTTCACTTATGTCTCCCCACAGATCCCAGTAAGAGTCCCAAGAAGCACATTGAATTCCCACCATTTATTTCCTTCCACCAGATACAAAGCATCATATGTTTCTATATGAAAGAAAGAAAAAGTAAGAGAGAAAAAGAAACAAAGAAAAAGAAAGAAAGAAAGGAAAGGAAAGCAACTCATGAGTCATCACTGGAAGAATATATATTTTGGATTCTGACTGATCTATGTTCTACTGTATATAACACTTGTAGCTATGAAACTGTAGGTCTGTTTCATCATCTGAAAAATGGTAATACCGATTTACAGGGTATTCTGGGAACTCAATGAGAAAACACATGTGCAATACAATTACAACTGCAGTCAAATTCAGGTGAAAAAAATGTAGCTTCCTAGTTTTCTACAGCTCATCTGGTCTTTATAAACTCTCACCTGAAGTGACAGTGGAGGCAGTCAAGTGATCGTGGTCTGATCCAGAAACTGAAAGTAATTTATGTAACACAATCTGTTCTCCATGCTGCTCAGATTTTCAGATTCCCTCCCCAACCCTTAATCTGCCCTAGGATGACCCCTACATAGGTTGGGTCTATCCTGTCTTTGTGGTAGAGGGGAGAGAAGGCTCAGATCACACAGGGTCTCCCAATGCCCTCCATCCCCCATTGTGGGCAGACTGGTCCAGCTCTCCCTATACTGGGGAAGGCTGATCTCTGACCGGTTATCCCTACTCCTTTCAGAGGGAAGCTTTAGTACCCAGCCCTAGATTCCACCAATCCAGGCATCCGTGTGCGTTCTCCAATTCTGTCCTCACTTCCTATTCACTCTGACGTCAAACCTTGAAAAGTTGTCCCCCTCCTTTCTCGATACTTCCACATCCCTCTGGGGCATGTGGGAAGTTTGGGATTCCCGTCACACCAAGTGCAGACAGGAAGGAGCCCGATGCCTCTGTTGAGCTCATGTGAAACCCTCTTGCAGTCTTCCCCTTGGCATGGCCGCAGGGCTACCCTGGATCTCACCTGAAAAACTTCTGTATTGATGTATGATTCTTAGGTGGGGCAGTGGGAATAAGGACATTCTTGCTCTATTTCTTTTCCTTCTTCTTGATCTCCCAGGGCAGGACGGGGCAAACATGTTTGTTTTACTTTCCCTTCCTGCCTGAAAGGAGCTTGTCCTAAATCATCTGCTCATTTCTAACTCCCTTTAAGACTATAGCCTTACACTTCAGTTCAAATGGTGGGATGGGGTGCGAGAAATCAGTCCACCCTTAAGAAAACTTAAGTGAGGAGTTCCTGCTGTGGTGCAACAGGATCTGCAGTGTCTCTGGAGCACGGGGCACAGGTTTGCTCCCTGGCCCAGCAGAGTGGGTTACAGATCTGGTATTGCAACTACTGCAATGTAGGTCATAGCTGCAGTGTGGATCTGATCCCTGGCCTGGGAATGGAGCCAGAGACAGCCAGAAAGAAACAAAAGAAAAAGAAAAAAGGAAAAAATAAAGCGAAAGGAAATCTTAAGTGAGAAAGTATCTCCAAAACCTTATAATTCTTATAGATGGAAAACTTGGTGGCAAAGCTTGGGATCATCTGTAAATTCACTACAGGCAATTTTGATGCATACTATATGGTCACTTCTGTGTGTAATTTAAGACACTTTAAATTGATGAGCCCAACACATTTTACATGTTTTCTAAGACAATCACCAGACTCATTTTTGCCCACTCCACTACCTCTAGGCAGAACTGTAACTTGTCTTGATTAAAGAAAAACATCTATATATGTCTTTCTGATGTTGCACCAAAAATCTAAGTAACTAATCCCAGTATTTACCAGAAGTTACTCTTAAGAAAGTTCTCCAAGTGAACTTGGATTCCAAATACCTAACGCAAAAAGAATGTGTGCTCCTCTCTTCCTGTTTACTGCCTTTTAGTGATTAGGAAAAGAACCAAACCATAAATGCAAGCTTGTCAACCATAACAATGTGCCTTTTTAACTTTTGGCTGACTGAGACATGAAAAGGTAATAATTTGACTACCTTTTATACAAATATAAGTGCATATTTTCACAGCTTTGCTTCAAGACTTAAGCTGCTCCAGCTGGTTATTAATTGCCAGGAAATGTCTGCCCAGTCTATCACAGTGTCTTAATTAAGCAAATGAATAGAAATTACATGGGGGCCGGGGGGGGGGTCCATGGAATTCACCAGGTGTAACAAATTCTGAAAAAAGCAGAAGACAAAGATTTTCCAGAGTGTGCTAATAAAATCCACTAGCTAGAGGATGACAGAAATAAGATTCCCTTTTTTCCACCTCCTTTCTACTAGTCTCCTCCCTTCCTAAAAGATACTAACTATTCAATTTTTAACTCTCAATGTTGGTGGCTCTGCTTTCCAGAGAATTTCTGGGTTTTCCTTTTCCACACTCCATTAGGCTGCATTACACTCCTGTTGGTAAACAGCACTGCCTTGGTTCTAACCACACTCTGACCTAAAGATCTTGCTATATGTTTGTGTCTCCCAGTAAGTCTATGGCTTTGTCCATGGCTTATTCATCCAAATATCACCAGAACCATATAAAATGCCCCGTCTATAGTTCTTGCTCCAAAAATTGATTAAAGAAAATGTATAAAATCACCCATGTGAGCTACCCAGAGCATGTTAGAGACCAGAGGAGCTTAAGGAGTTATTTATCCTTAAATTTTAAACATGATGCTTATAAACAGAGCCTGCAGTGAACCAACCTTCAGTTCATTCACTACCTATTTTTGCCGAGCTAGAAACTAAAGTATTTCAGATGATATTCCCTGTGTGCTGCTGTTTTTTTCCATAATTCAGGCCTCAGAGGACTTGACCAAGGGGCCCCTGGTGCACAACAGATGCCCAGCAGGCCTAAGGCATATCTGGCACATGCGTGATGGAGAAGAAGGGGAAAGGGAGCAGCAGCTCCTGCCATGACATATTTAAGAGCCTGAGGAGGTGTATTGCTTTAAAATGACTAATCCTAAGAAAGAGAGGCAGCAAATGTGTGGGGTGCGCCCTTCTGTCCACACTAATTCATTTGGTAAACACAGAGAAGCAGCATCTTCCTGTGGTTCTTGAAGCTCCCAGAAACGTCAGGAGTTAAGAAGGATGGTGCTGTTAGGATCCTGAGACGTCGAAAGCTCTAGCTTGAAGGTGAGAGAGGAAGAAGGAGCTAGGAGTGAACAGGCTAGGGCATCAAGCAGCAATCGTACTTGACTTACTGCTTGTCAGGAAGAACAATGACATGTTCACAGGTTTAGAAAAAGTCAAGTGCTCACCTTGCCGAGGTCCTGGCTTTCTAAGAAGAGCTATCTGAACTGCAGTAGATGAGCACTTCCTCCAAGAGGCTGATGGCTTGGCTTCCTTCATCCTGCAAAAAGACAAAAAGGAAATGCAGCCACTGATGGTCAAAGAGGGAGAGGGAAGCCAGAAATGACATTAACAAGTTGCTTATGGGATGTGCGTGGGTACAAGGGATTTGCACCCTAAGGAAGGGCACTGGCTCTATTCAGAGAAGATTAACTGGGCTAATACTTGTTGAATTTCCACTCACTTTGGAATCTGAAAAATATAGTTTACTAATCATGCATTATAAGTAGGGTAGGAAGGGGTGTAAGAAACAAGAGATATTCTCTGTCCCAAAGGACCTTAAAGGCTTTGGAGAAGGTTGATCAGTAGATCAAAGTAACCAAGCCGTGGTGTGGATGCTCAGCATAGAAGGGACACTAACTTAATACTTACATGGATTTCTGCTTTGTGATTAAGTTTTCAGTCTTGTTAGTAGATATTATCAGAGGTTAACCACACAGTATCATCTAAACTAGGCTCAACCCAGAATAGTGAGGCCACTGTCTCTTCCTCAGGTCTGCGCACAGAGTCCCTGTGGTTCACGGTCCTCAGACACGTCTGCCCTTTGGTCTTATGAGGCCACTTTCAGGAGCCTACTCCTCAGCCCCACCCTACTTTCCTAGCCTGGCAGCCAATTGCTGCAATCCCAGTTTATCTGCTAGAGGAAACTAATCTGTGTGATTGGGAAAGTACCTAGTAATATACAAGAGTGGGATCACGTGTGATGGCTTTGCATTTAGGCAAGAGATTGATTGGCTCTAATGCAGAGAGAAGATACTGCTTTGGAGTCAGAACTGTGACGTCAAAATGCAAGGCTGCCTTTTACAAGCGGGTGTCCTTGGGTATCTCACAGAGCCCAAATGTCCTCTTTTCAGAGTAGGGATCCCCAAAATAGAGCAGGCTCTGCAAGGCCAGTGGTGTGAGCTCACCAGGAGTGGACAGTCTCAGGTTCATTTTGCATGAATGATGGTTTTTATTTGACTAGAAACACACATGTTCCTGAAAGTCCTTCATTGGTGAATGTTGGCAAAATCAAGTAAAGTGTTAAGTGATAGCCAATTATTTGATTGCATGTGTGACAGTTTCACAGAAACTTGGGAGACGCAGGTTACAAATTATACGAAAGTATATCATTTTCCTCCTAGGGCTATTAGGAACATCCAATGGAATTTAATAGCATTGCCCAACATTCTTCCTTTTTTTAAAAAAATTTTGCAAGAGTTCCCATTGTGGCTCAGTGGGTTAAGAACCCGACATAGTGTCCATGAGGATGCGGGTTCAATCCCTAGCCTTGATCAGTGGGTTAAAGATCTGCCACAAGCTGTGGCGTAGATGTGGCTCAGATCTGCTGTTGCCATGGCTGTGGTATAAGCCAGCAGCTGCAGCTCAGATTCAACCCCTAGACTGGGAACTTCCATATGCCATGGGTGCAGCCCTTAAAAAAAAACAATGTTTTTGCAGATGTATTGAGATATAGTTGACCTACAATAAGGTGCACATGTTTCAAACGAGGAGTGCCCAAACATTTCTTGAATCTATTTTGCTACTAAAATTACTAAGAAAAAAAAAATTGTTGAAAGTAAGAATAGAAGGCTTAGGACACAGGGAAGTAAGCTGGAGTTTGTACTCTTAACTCTAAAGTAGTGGCCACACACTCTGCATTTCCTCTGGGGGTGGCCCCAGCTGCCACTTTCAATACCTGGAGGTATTAATTCCATCCTATTTATCTCCATGTCCTGCATAACAGCTAATAAAGTAGCTTACTGCACTAGCAGTTCAACCCAGATGTGCCAAATGAAAAATGAGTAAAATTATAATTAAAATCCAAAAGAGGAAGGAGCAGTGATACTCATGCAGGCAACACTGCATTTGCCAAGGAATGGCTTAGAAGCCCACAGTCTGGAAATTCTATGCTCATGGGGTGCACTGTTAATTAATGGATGGCCAAGTGCTGAGTTCGGGAACAAGAGAAGACAATTATAGCTCACTGGCTGGTGAGGCAGCTCTTTCACCGACATGTGAGCCCTGCCTAAAGCCCTGGCTGGTCCCATTTTAGTTTAAAAAAAAAAAAAAAATCCTGGGAGAATCACAGGTGACAGAAGAACCTGTTCTTTATACCTGATAGTTTGGTTGTCTCTTAAAATGCGGCTCTGCCAACCTGATGCAAAATCGTGGTTGCAAGTTACATTTGCCTGTGCAGGCCCCCCTCCTAGCACTCTATAAAGGAGATGGGAGAGAGGTGGTGGGTATTAAACTTCCACCAGGCTTCTTTTCATGCTGAGTATAATTCGATTTTAGTCTTAGGTCAGAGGGAAATGGGTAATTGGGGAAAACTGCAATCAAGCCAGGCACTTCATCATGTGACTTAGATTCTGAACCCAAATGAACCTGGCCTCTCTTGCAGATTCCTGCCTCTATAGGACCTCTCCTTTCACTCCTGGTGGCTCCCCCATTATTAATGGCCCTTTTCACTCAGGATTCCTCTTTGGGAATCTCTTAGTAATTATGTTTTTTTTTATCTTTTTATTTTTTTAATTTTTTGTCTTTAGGGCTGCACCTATGGCATATGGAAGTTCCTGGGTTAGGGGTTGCATCGGACCTACAGCTGCTGGCCTACACTACAGCCACAGTAACTCTGGATCCGAGCTGCATCTGCGACCTATGCCGCAGCTTGTGGCAACACCAAATCCTTAACCCAGTGAGCAAAGCCAGCGATCGAACCTGCATCTTCATGGATACTAGCTGGGTTCTTAACCCACTAAGCCACAACAGAAACTCCTATATATGTTCTTGATAGGCCCACTGACTCTTTTCCCCTCAGATCTCTGGCCCAGGATCCCAGTCTTTAGCAGTCTTTGCAATCCTTTGCAACTCTAAAAGACTCACTCTTAATAGCTCTTTGTGGATTGGCAAAAACTGGACCCGAATAGGATAGTTTTTCTGACCGATGTCAAGGATTAAGTCAGGGATGAGCTGGGTAATGAAAGACATCTTTGTTTTAAAGTCATGCAGGGAGAATTCAAGCAAGATAACTAAGATTCATCCATTAGTTGAAAATAGTCATGCAAGTGCCTTTGAGCCCTGAGAGGAGAAAAGAAGACACGGGATCGAATGCTCTTGGTCCAGGTGATGATGCCAAAGAATATCAGAAGATCTGAGATCCTTGTCAATGCTGTCCTCATCTGGGGCTTAAGGTGAGACTGAGTTAGGACAGACAGAGCCTGAGCTGACTCAGCGACACTCTGAAGTGCCAACGAGGAGTCAGGACTGGTCCAAGTGCAGGGAGTGGAGGTGGCTGGTTGTTTCAGGAAAGCAGAGACTACATAAGGACACACTTCTGTGACCAAGGATTAAAGACACAGACAGCAGGACTTGGATAAATGTCCTAAAGAAACCAAGGAAGAGAATAAATAACAAATCAATATAGACCTCTTTAGTTTTCTATTGCTGCTGCAACAAATTATTACAGGTGGGGGCTTAAAACAACATGGATTTTTGATCATATAGTTTTGGAGAACAGAAGTCCAAAATGCATCTCGCTGGGCTAAAATCAAGTTGTTGTCCAGACTGCCTTCCTTTCTGGAGAATCTAGGAGAGGAGGGTCCACCTTTGTGCCTTTTCCTGTTTCTAGAGGCTGCCTGCATTCTTGGCTCATGGCTCCTTCCATCAAACTTTTCTTCTGATGTCATTCCTCTGGTTCTAACTCTTTAGCTTCCTTCTTCAACTTTTTTTGTTGTCGTTGTTTGGATTTTTTTTTTTTGTCGTTGTTGCTTTTTTGCTCTATGAGGAAATATCCTTAATTTCATCCTCTAAACTTTCTATTGCATTGATCTTGGCTATTGTATTTTTAATGACTTTTTTCATAGCACCCTAGTCCTATGGATATAATACCTTCTCTTATCCATTTGAGATTGTTCAAGATAGTATTATTTTGCTTTTTTTCATTTTTAAGAGTTTTATTAAGTATGGTTGATTGACAATGTTGTGATAATTTCTGCTGTACAACAAAGGGATTTAGGTATACATGTACACCCATCCATTCTCTTTCAGATGCTGTTTCCACATAAATAATTACAAAATATTGGGTAGAGTTCTCTGTGCTATGGATGATCTCTGTCTCCTCCATGTTCTTCATATTTAACCTTAGGCTTCCCAGACATCCTCTCTTGCCTTTCTTCCACAGCACCAACCTGCAGTCAGGAGCTATACTCCTGGGCAAAGGTAAAGGGGTCCTCTCTAGGGAAACAGAAGAGCCTCAGAAAATATGTCCATATATTGTCAGTATAGGGATCCTTAATTTTTTTAAAAAAGTCAAAATTTGGTAAACCTCCATGATAAAATCTACTTGTTGGCCAATTCTCCCTATGCATCCTGAGTGAGACCCTAGGAAAGTATTAGAAGATCAGGGTCCATGGGTACAAGCAAACAGACATTTACATAAACTCTGTCTTCATTCCCTAACCCTCGAAGACCCTGGTCTCTAGGTCTATCGCATGCTTATTCAATTTCTCCCTAGAATTAGAGATAGAAAAGGGGGGCATTATCTATTCGAGCAGCTGTCAACCAAACAAATATCCAGAATACAGAACTGAAAGGCAAAGTATCTGATCTGAAGAAGGCCAAAGTACAGTGACACTAGTATGCATTTAAACAGATATGGTATACTTTGTTTGGATAGAAGTGTAATTAGGTGTTGAAAAGAACATGGTAAGATAAAAACAAAATGCGATCAGCAGTGTCACAGAGTAGAGAAATATTGTCTTGGGGAAAGTTTTAGAAGGTTTTCCAGCATGGAGTTCCTGGGGGCGGGGGGTGGGGTGTGTGTGTGTAAGGATTATGGTGAAATTTTCAAGCAGCAAGAGGCAGTAAGAAAGCTACCAAGAAATCTTAAAATGGCCTAAAATTCTTGGAAAATGATAAGAAGTTATGGGCAATGGAATGTTGGCCCTGAAAGTAAACAGAGCATCAGCAGCTCGGCGCCTACACTATGATGTCACTCCAGAAAAAATGATTTGTTAACTTATTCCTTGAATTGTTTTGGGCTGATTGTGGTCAAGGTCTTTCTCACTGTGACTGTGTCTTCTACCTATTAGTTATGTCCTTAATTACTGTGGTTCCTACATCTTCTATTACTCAGTAATTCAGGAGAGGTATGAAGCTTTATTGAATGAAAAGGAAATGGAAGAGTTCTATAGTGCAGTGGGTTGAGGATCAGGTGTTGTCACTGCAGCGGCTTGGGCTGCTGCTGTGGCCTGGGGTTTGATCCCCGGCCTGGGCATTTCCACAAGAAAGAAAGAGAGAGAGAGAAAGCAAATAAGCAAGAAAGGAAGAAAGGAGGGAAGGAGGAAGGAAAGGAGTAATCCAAACAAAGGGTAATCCAAATGTGATGGGATCTGCAGTTTTAATTCCCATCTAGTGCTATTAAAAATCTTGCTGTATTCCAGCTCTGGCTGTCAGTTTCATAAGAAATCATTAAAATATAGATATTTATAGCCATAAGCTCTGTACAAAGTGACATGGCTCTAAACCCTTGTGCTCCAAAAACTTAGATCTCTAATATACCAACTCGGTGTTCTTTCTGCTTGCTTCAATCTGCTTATATCTTCAGGATCAAAAATCAACAAGATTTCTCCTTCAGTGGAAACAGGGTCACAAGCCACCAGGTGGCAGCTGTTGTTAAAAGTGGATGCAAGTCAAAAATACTCTGTACTCATTGTACCTCTTTTCATTCTGGCCACAGTTGAAGACCTGTACACATTCTAAATGTTCATCTAAAACACCCAGACAGGTCTTCCTTTTCTTTTCTTTTCCCTTTTTTTTTTCGTCTTTTGTCTTTTTAGGGCCGCACCTGCGGCATATGGAGGTTCCCAGGCTAGGGGTCTAACAGGAGCTGTAGTTGCCGGCCTTCGCCACAGCCACAGCAATGCGGGATCCGAGCCGCATCTGCAACCTACACCACAGCTCACAGCAACGCCGGATCCTTAACCCACTGAGCAAGGCCAGGGATCGAACCTGCAACCTCATTATCCCTAATCGGATGCGTTTCTGCTGTGCCACAACAAGAACTCCAGGTCTTTCTTTTCTATGGCAATGCCATTCTCTCAGTTTCTCAGGAAATTTGAATTACATTTCAACTTCTAATTCCTTAATTATTATCCAATTAATCTTTACTTCTAATTGAAACACTGCTGTTAGTATGTGAATCTTCTCAAATACTTCCAGGGGCTTAACAAATGAGCAAGATCCAAGCACTTCCAGCTAATAACCAGAGCTCTAATAACCCAGGCTTATGCACCTTTATATAACCATAGAATCACATGGCATTGCACTTTGAAGGTGCATAACAAAATTTGTTCTTTGCTTGATATTTGTACATAATTATAAATATATGAATTTATTTAAATGAAAATATAGAGGATATTGTCCTTCAACCATTTGTATTACTTCTGTATCTCTCTGTAAATAGTATACCAAAAGCGAAGAAGTCACTGAGAGCCCTTTTTTTTTTGCTTTCTTCTAGTGCCTCACCTGCAGCATATGGAAGTTCCCAGGCTAGGGGTCGAATTGGAGCTGCAACTCCTGGGCTACACCACAGCCACAGCCACAGCCACAGCCACAGGAGATCCGAGCCACATCTGTGATCTACACCACAGCTCATGGCAATGCTGGATCCTTAACCCAATGAGCAAGGCCAGGGATAAAACCCGCATCCTCATGGATACTAACCAGTCTGATTCTTAACCTGCTGAGCCACAATGGGAACTCCCCTACAGGCCCTTTAAGTATAAAGATCATATATTGTAAAATTTCAGCACCACCTCAGAATTTAACTACAGACCCATGGTATAACATTACATATCTTTTTGGGACAAGACCCAAATTTTTCTTCCATTGGATGAACTACTTTAGTTCATTCACACCCAGGAAATAAACTCATCAAGTCTTTTAAGATTCCATGGGAACAGTAATAGTAATAACGATTTCATCTTGCATGCAGAGAATAGTTTACATGTGCATAAGATGTCTTTACTTATTATATCTTTTGAAGTTTTTCTATCATTTGAGCCATTCAGGTATTACATGAGCTTGACAGAAGAGTGTTAGTTGTTCTATTTTTCAGAAAGGGGACTTTAATTTTAGTGGAAAAAAGGTATTTGTCTATGGTGGTCTGGCTAAGAAATGGCAGAAATATAATCTACACTGGGTCTCCAGACTCCTGGTTGAGATATAAGCTGAAAAAACTTTGAATGTCAGAAAAGGAACAAGAAGTCATTTTGGCTCATTTCACTCCTAGAATCTTTCACCCAAGTCTGGAAGAACATCTCAGTCTTGGGGTACAGGGAAAGGCTAGAAAAATTAATGGAATTGATAGAGACCAAAAAACTTCTTTCCTGCTATCCAAATGTAGTTTCCAAACATTTTTTTTTGGCAGCAGAAACCCTTTTTCATGGGAAACTGCTGTGGTTGAAGGGGACAGAAAACCGAGAGAAATGCAGGCTTGGCTTACTTTGTTTTCACCACAGTGCTCCCAGGGTAACTGCAGCACCCCAAGATTCCAAGAAATACAGTTATGAAAAAAAAAAAAAGCATTTGTAGTATTAAAGATCCCCCTTGACAAGCACCAGAACCCAAGTCTGGCTGATGGAAGCAGAAAAGGCATTTATTCACTTTAATCTTTCGAAAGATTTTGATTCTCACGTAGGGAGGCCTGGAGAAGAGGATCTGAGGGCTGCTTGCCAGAATTGTTGAGGATACCGGTGCTGCTGCTGAAATTGATGCTGTGGCCCAAGAAAGTCATTCTTGGCATCACAGCCACCTCCAACAGAGAAACCTGCTGTGACCTTAACATCCTGGGGTCACCAGTCCCATTCCAAGCCCAGGACCTATGTGTCTCATTGAAATACCTTCCCTCCCCAGCCATCATGGCCCTCTTCTAGCTCAAGGGAGGCTGGGGAACCTGGGAAAAGCTTCGGCCTCCACCACAACTCATGAGGTGGGGACTTTCCTGAACACAGAGCCAGGGGTCAGAGGGTGCTGGACAGCCAAAAATGATAACGGTGTATATTACACCTTTGAGTCATAGGTATCATCCTCAAACCTGGCTGCACAGACAAAGCACCTGGGGAGCTTGAAGGACAAATTAAATGACAAAATACCATGGAGACCAATAGAATGAGAATCCCTGAACAGGGGACCCATGCATCCATATGTTTATTTCTGTCTCTACTGGGGAGACAGTGAGGGTTGAAAAACACCAACCACAATGGTCTTGAAAGTGGTTCCTGCCTGTTTTTAGGATTTCATTACAAGTCCAGGCCTCCTTGCACAACTTTGTGCACATTTACTTCTTAAGAAACTGGGTTTCTCACACCAAAATGGAGCCAAACCCAGGAATAATTGTCATTGTTTTTGCCTTCCAGGCTGTCCAGCCTTCACAAGAGGAGATATTGAAGATAGAATAGAAGATTTCTCTTCTCCCACAGCTGCGTGCACCTCTGGGGGGCTGCCCACATATCCTGAATCTGATCTGAGACATATTCTTACTACTGTTCAAAGTGGGAGATGAAAAGGAGGCAGGAAAAGAGAAGGCCTATAAAGAGAAGGCAGCCCAGGTTTTCTGACACATAGTTATGGGCACTCCAGAATAGTCTGCTGCATTTATTCACCTAAATGGAAATAAATGTGCCAGGGACTCTAAGATGGAGAAACACACAGACCCAACCATGGCTCAAACACTCAGTGCTGGTCCTTCTGGTATTCCAATCTAATGAAGGAGATTTTTATAGATGCTTTGAAGGGAAAGATTTACATTATATTGGAGAGTAAGAGGTTGGAGGCGGCCAGGCCAGGGACTGGATTATGGGGGCCAGGGACTGTCCCTGTGATAACGTGACTTTCAGGTATGAGTTAATGAGGCCAGAGCAGATTTAAAATAGAGCCACCAACTTTCTTCTAAGTTTTTCTTTAAGTCAAAGTCACTTTCTTTTTCTCTGTTTAAAAAGAGGAGATAAGACAACCGGATGGGCATTTGCTCAACTGGTTTGCTGTTTATACTTTGCAACATATTGAGAAATACTGAATTCATCACAGAGAGCAAAACACACAACACTGGGCCAAACCGAAGTCTCTTGAGAATATTTCTAGCGAAGTGCTAGCGCCCATCTTCCATGAACTATGTTTGCTTAATAGAACTAGATCTGGGCTTTCCTAGCCAGCCTTCTCAAATCATCTGTGGAACAAGGCACAGAATAAACAGAGATATTTATCTCTGGTTAATCACTTCCTGCCTCATAAGGGAAAACTCGCCTGACATGTTCATCCTTGACCTGGTCAAGTTCCTTCAACACATGGCAAATGAGATCTTAGGCACTCTTTTAAGAGTTTGAATTTTCAAATAGATGCTGCTGGTTGTGGAGGTGGCCTCTGACTGAGAGAGCACGCTGTCCCAGCCTGAGCTACCTATTTCTGTGGCTTTTCTAGACCAAGTTATAATAATTAAGAGCAAACCCATCGATACAGCATCAGCTGTGATGCCATGGATAAATGGCACGCCTCAAGTGGAGAGTGCTGACTCACACCCTGCCAACACCCTTTGGACAACTGCCACAAGGATTTCATGGGGGGTGGGTGACATTACTGTCGATAGCTCTGGACTCAGAGCATTTTTGCAAAGCCTACATGGGGTTGTAGATGGAAGCCCGTGCTTTAGAACCAGGTGTAAAACAAAGACTTGGCCACCATCCAGCTCTACATGAATCAAGTCATTAGTCACTGTGGTCGCCGACCTACCCCACACCCTGAAAGGAATTAAGGGTGAAGGTCAGAATGAGATACTCTATGCTCCAGAAAAGCAGGCCAAACAGGCCCTTAGATTGTTAGAAATATTTCTGGAGGGATTTTTTTTTTTTAATGAACCTGGATTCTTGCATCTTTTCATCCTTAGAAAAGCACTAATGTCATTCTCTAGGATATCTTGTTCTTTGTGTCCAGCAGAATCTTCTACTGAGCTGTTTTCCTGACTGCATGTACCCCTTCACCAAAATCACATATATCAGTTCCTCAGAGCTATCTGAGAGGCTGTCTCCAGGGACTACAGTCCGCAAATAAAACTGGACCTCACAATTCTTGTGTTGTTTGTTCTTATTTCTTTCAACAGGGGCATCCTTGCACAAACACAAGCTTTTTCACCCACTAGATCTGTGACCACAGGCCACAGTTCTGGGTCACTCTTTCCTCATCTGTAAGATGGGGACAATAACCTCTACTTATAGGAGCTGATGGATAGAATAGTAAAGTAGCTAATATAAGACTGTGGTAAGCTATAAAGTATTTTACAAATATAAGGTAGGATTATTATATCATCCTTCTATTTATTCCTTCCTTATCTCCCCACCCCCTTGTAAGGCGGAAAAAGGAGCCCCCTTGGGGCACATGGAAATGTGCTTTTCCATCAGCATATTTTATTTACCATCAAAATGCTCTTTCCCAGATCTGAATTCTTTTCATCATCATTATCATTAATTTGAGATCTTGGTTCTCAAGATTTTTTTTTTGGCAAAAGAAGAGAAATCAGGAAATCATAGCAAACCCTGAGGAAGAGGGGAAACTGAGGAGAGGTGGGAGGGAGTCCTTGAAATGGTAATTAGGAAGGCAGAGAAGTAGCAATAAAATGTCAAGTCTGTTGATGGATTCATGTAACATAAAGCTAAAATGACACAAAATATGTCAAAGTTGATCATGTTTGCTTGTTTACATATTTTTAAATTTACATACGGTAAAGTGTCCTCTTTTCTGGCGTACGGTTCTAGATTAGTCTTGACAAATGCCAGGACAACCCTCAGGATACAAGATACTCCCATCACACCAAGAATACCCCTTCTTGCTGTTCCTTTATTGTCCAACACTCCCCCTGACCTCTAACCCTTTGCCACCATGGATTGATTCTCTGGCTCTATCAGAATTTTAAATGTGGACACGAAAATTTCCCATCTGGGTGGTGAATGTGGTTTCATTCTTACGTTGGCATTGCTCCTGGTCCGGATTTTTGGTTGTACTGTGGCTCACGGTAATAAAGTTCAAAGAAGAGCTATTGTCTTCCAAACATTTTTATTTTGTTTTGGCAAATGATAAATAATAAAGTTCAAAGAAGAGCTATTGTCTTCCAAACATTTTTATTTTGTTTTGGCAAATGATCTCCCGTGTGGGGTGCCAGAAGGAAGTCTTGGGGGTGGGGATATATTGTGTTTGGAAAAAATGAACAAGACCTTATAGGAAGGCCATTTTCAGCACAAAATTGCAAAGCTGGTATCAAATTAGAACTGCTTCTCAATGAGAAACAGCCTTTATTAAAGAAAGTACACATTCTTTCAGGAGAATCCCAGGTTTGATATAACTTTTAATTAAGTTCCTCAAAAGCTAGAGCTCATTCATTCTTCCCTCCATTTGTCATCCAGCAGCAGTGTGCAGGGCCCCGTATTCACTGAGAACTTGCTTTGAATTCTAATTCCAATTTGAGTTTTTATACATAATTTTGGTTCATTCCGTGGGTTCTCTAAAATTACTTGCTTGAATATCATCAATATCTATCTCCCCCTCTGCCTCCATTTTCACAAAGGAAATCTCTCTGGATAAGGCTATTAAGGAGTTTGAGCTATCTCTTCTCAATACTGGATTACAGTTAGTATTTTAACACCAAATTAAACAAACTGAATTCCCTACACAAATTAAATTCCAATATGCATTCATTTATTATCCAGACTGGAGATAAAAATGTGATAAAATGAACCTTAAGAAAATGATTCCAGTAGCAGTCCTATGAAAAACAGGTGAGTTTTTCAGTGTTTATCTGACTAGTGAAAGGCCAAATTCTGTGAAAAGTTTTAATCAACTTTGAAATTCCAACCAGTGTTTTCTTCGACATCCAAATTAAAGGAAGACTATAAAACAGAGCAGGCATTTACTGAAGGCAAAAAATCACTCCGTGATCTTTTCTTTTTTTGGGGAAAGGTGGAGTAAGGGGACATGGTATGACATTTCAGAGGCAAGAGAGCCCACTTGTGTGTTCAGATTTCTCCAAAGGAAATTTTCGAAAGTGACTGAGGTAATTCCACGTACATTCAGCATCTTTGCCCCAATCTGCATTTCACTGCTGCTAGAACTGTACCAGGTGGACGTATTTCTCTGGACCAGCAGAACAGAGAGGTTTCATATGCACTTTGTATACCCGATGCCTCTTCCTTTAATCATGTGTTTATTGACTGCAAATTTCACTTGACTGTACAAAAATGCCCTCATAATTGTTAACTCTGAAATGTAACAGCAATTGTGTTTATGCGAGGCTATCTTCCAGCAACTTAAACTGGCTGACACTCCATGTATAATGTCTGATTACAGAACACTGGCAAAGGAGCTAGTACTTCAGGTCCCATATTGACAATTATTAGAGGCCTGTGTAAGAAATACTAAAAACAGACTTTGCTATATGTGCATGCTTTCTGTTTTTAAGTAGCCCATATTGATAAACAGATCTTAATTATTTTCTACTGCCTGGGAGCATATGCGTAATTACTATAACCTCCTTATGTTCGCCATATAATGACTGCATGATGATGGTAGCATTTATGATTAAAAATGGAAAAGAGCTTTGAATTTAGTGATGAAGGAGCACCAAAGAGTCAGAAGGAGGCATACAGAGTGCCAAATTTCTGAGAAGTGGCTTCCTGCTTCCCACCTGAATTCTCAGCCATGTCTTTGACTAAAAGGTTTAAACCCAAGTAATGTCAGAATTTTAGAACTGGAAGTGGATGATGGGATTGAGTGCTTTAAATTTCCAGAAACTCAAGCCCAACTGATTTAAGTACTTGCTCAAAGTCACAAAGGGACTCATAAATTGAGTTAGAATTGATAAAAAACAAGGTCCTACTGTATAGCTCAGGAAATGATAACCAATCTCCTGGGGTAGACCATGATGAAAAATAATATATTTTTAAAAGAATATGTATTTATTTATTTAAAAAGAATATATATTTATGTATGTGTAACTGAGTCACTTTGCTATACAGCAGAGATTGGTACAACATTGTAAACATACCATATTTTAATTTTAAAAATTAAAAAAAAAGAAATAGAACCGGGAATCACACACTGCTCTACTTACTAACCACGTCCAAGTACCAGAGAAGAAAGGGACTTACTGACCCTACTCCTGGCCAGCTCTGAAGCATTCAGAGGCTAGAAGAGTCCCAGGTTGCACTGATGGCTCTGTCTGATGAGCTTATCGAACCCTGATGTATGCCCAAGAAATATCCACCAAATACCCTCTTGCTAAAACAAGGCCAACTTCCTGACGACCTGAGAGAATTAATGATCCTAGTCAACCATCTCAGCTCCTTATCAAGATTTTATGAGCACTAGCCTTCCTCTGACCTTGTAGCTATGATAAGTATAATAATATCATATAACATATAACATATGTAATATCATACTAGCTATAACAATAGCACAATACAGTGAAAACAGCTTTCATTTCCACTATTTTACTGTGATTATCTGGCATTCATTGAGCATTTAATATGTTCTAGGTGTCTTGTTTTCTATGTTTTTTTTTAAAAATTAACTCTCACAACAAATTAATCTAGTAGGTCTTTGTGCTGGGTTTTGCCTCTTTGCTGTCAGATCCATTTCTAGTATTTCCCTTGCTCTTTGCAATACTGAAGTGGGCAGAATCCTGCAAGTTATATCACCCAAGGTTTCTTGCCAATTGGTTTTCTGTTAGTTTTAGTAAAGACGGAAAGTGACAAAGAGAAGGTAGGAAGGGATAAGACACTGGATATCTCTGCCCATTTTCTGTGGTTTCAGGCAGCATCTCCAAGAGGGACTATGTCCCCTCTACTGTTCTAGCTCTTGCTATGCAGCCCTGGTTCCAGGGCTTCGGTAACACCATGTTCCCCCTGCATCCCTCCCATCCAGCCCTACAGGTGGTAGGAGCTTCCTGATGGGTTGCCTCACCATCTCTGTTGGCTCTTTTAGCTCTTCTACTATCTTTACAATTAGTGCCCAGTATTAAAGACTCTCCCTGGACCACTTGACATGGATTCTTGCCATTTGGACTTGAATATCATCATTGTCCTCATCCTCTAAATGAAGAACATGAAAGGTAGAGAAGCCTGTTTGACACCAAAGGGAGTACTAAGTGTTAGACACTATGCCGAACAGTCTTACACAATATTTCATTTAATCCTAACAAATGTTATTATTATACTTATATAATGGTAAGTTTATTTATTTAATTTTTTTGTCTTTTTAGGGCTGCACCCACAGTACATGGAAGTTCCAAAGCTAGGGGTCAAATTGGAACCACATCTGCGACCTATGCCACAGCTTGTGGCAACGCCAGATCCTTGACCCACTGAGCAAGCCCAGGGATCAAACCCTCATCCTAATGGATAATAGTTGGGTTCTTAACCTGCTGAGCCACAATGAGAACTCCCTAATCTTCACAAATATTGTGTGGTTGATATTACTATTCCTATCTCACGGACAAGAAAATAAGGCTAGGGAATATAAATAACCCTACTTAATGTCATAGTAATTAGCGTCAGATCTAGGAGCTATGCTGAGATCAGTTTCTAGATCGGAGTGAGGTACAACCAAATAATTAAGAGATGCAAAGAGATGGTACCACCTCTTCCAGGGTTTGATTGGTCAAGTTCATCAGGAAGTTCATGCTGGAGACTGGAGAAAGGAGGCCTCGGCTGGAGAACCACAACTTAGCTGGTTTACCACAAGGTTCATCACAACTGCTTTGGAAATAATCACAGAGCTAAAAGTAGTGGTGTGCTGGCAATTGTTTAACAATCCGCCCTCCAGGAAAAAAAAAAAAAAGTCTTGATTCATCGTGTTCTCCAGTTTCCATAATGTAAGTATTTCCCTTATGCCTGATTTCAAGCCACTAATGTGATGTCCGCCAGCTCACAAGATTCCTAAAACTCTAATAATCAGCTCCACCACACCAAACATAATAAAAGGCACGTGGGTAGTTTTAGTAGACTTCGTTATATTGAACACATGTATTTTCAGATGAAGTCAGGATTTAAAATTATAAGTCAATGAATTTCTATTCCTTGAGAGATATCATCAAAAAATGAACAGCACATCACAGACTAGAAGATATTTTTTATGTGTGTGAATTAAAAATATCGCCTGCCATATTAGAAAACAAAGGATGTTGCCACCATCAAGCCATCACATCGCAGCTGCCAGGATGGTGAGCCCTGAGGGAACTCAGGATGGAGACAAATGAGCTGCCCACTGCCAAGTCCTCAGCCACTGCAGCCACCTCCAACAGTGCACCTGGGGAGACTCAGGATGAGAAAACACAGGATTCTGGTTCCAGATAACTGAGGTGTATGAACTGGAGGACTGACACTTGCCATCTGCCTCTACAGCTGCCGACCCTCAACACCCCTTGAAAGGAGTTCAGGGTAGAGATCAGAAATGAGGCCCTCTTGGAGTTCCTGTCGTGGCTCAGTGGAAACAAATCCAACTAGGAACCATGAGGTTGCGGGTTTGATCCCTGGCCTCGCTCAGTGGGTTAAGGATCTGGCAATGCCGTGAGCTGTGGTGTAGGTCACAGACACGGCTTGGATCTGGCGTTGTTGTGGCTCTGGCGTAGAATGGCAGCGACAGCTCCGATTAGACCCCTAACCTGGGAACCTCCATATGCCGTGGGTGCAGCCCTAAAAGAACAAAAGACCAAAAAGAAAAAAAATAATAAAGAAATGAGGCACTCTGTGTTCTGGGAAAGCAGGCAAAATAGCTCTTCAGAGAGCTGAATATTTTTAGCAGATTTTATGAGCCCATTTCTTACATCTCCTCATATCTAGAAAAACACTAAATCTTTCATGGTGATGCCCGCTTCTCATGACCACCCGTAACCTTCATGAGACTAGCAGCAACCTTCCGTAAAATGTGTGCTTGTTTGCATGTACCACCCCCCCCTTCACCAAAATCATATATAATACTGACCTTCCCTGTCCCTCTTTGGAGCAGTATTTCACAGCTGTCTGAAATGCTGCCTCCTGAGCTAGAGTCCTCATTTTGCCCAAAATAAAATTTAACTCTCAAATTTAGGTTTGCATATTTTTTAAGTTAACAGTTTTGGTGACCAAGAGGTGACCCAGAGCAGATTTCTCTCTTTCACCTGAACTCTACAAGGAACCAGAGCCTTGGTACCAGCAGAGGCCCCTTGTGCCCATCTGCCTCATCAGGGAGCCCAGATGAATTTGGGTCTCTCCTGGATCTTGGATCTCCCGTATTGGTTGATGATCTTAAGTTTTGTTTGGTGCTGTGTAACAGGTACCCACCCCCTCAGCTGAAAGGAGGGGGAGACACCTGGTTGGAAAATATCAGGGAATACCCCCTAGGTGAAAGATACTAAGAGGGGCTTGACTGAAAGATACTGGAGTTTGCTCAGTTGAAAGAGGCTGGGTGGTCTGGGCTGAGTGGTTAGGTAAGAGGCTGATCTGACACTTTTCCTCAATTTGGCTGCCTTAGTAGAATTTATTGGGATAAAAGTGAAGGAATTACATGAGAGCATTTGCTCTGAAGAAAAGGGACAAAAACTCCTCCTGGTTGGTTACAGATTTCTTAGGCAACGAAGACATTTATGGGAGTGGTGGAGTCCAAGTCCTCATGCCATGCAGTGGTTCTATAGGAAAACCCACTCATTAATTAAGATCAGCTCAACTGGGGTCTCAAATAAGAAATAGCCATTTGGCGATCTGAGCACCCATATTGTCCTATATACCACTGGGAGACTCAAGACACATAAGAGGGGGCTGAAACAACTCTGGGCAAAAATCTAGAGGAGTTAAGTGCTCAAGCAGCACACTGGCCCACCACACAATTGCATTAGTAAACTTTATTTATGATGAATTCAACTTTAAAATGGGAAATAGAGTCTCTCTAACAGAGAAACTAGGGTTGTCAGGAAACCAGCCTCCAACTAAATTCTCAGTCAGATTTATGTACATACATAACTTATACTTGCAAGTATCTACTTAATGGGTATTAAAGGAAAAAAATTGCTGCCAAAATAGCCAAAATGGGCTCTTTTATTGCATATGCAGTTATTAGAGAAAGCTAGCTTGTAAAAAAAAATATTTTCAGAATTCTTACCCAGAGGGAATAAGTCCAACAAGGAGAACTTGCTTCCTCTCCCTGAGCCATAAAACTAGGACTCTTAGGAACACTTATCTCATCTAAACCATCTCTAATTCCTGAGACTGAGGGGGGAAAAATTGGGAAAGAAGTCTTTTTAAAACTTATTCCATCTGTTATTCATAAACTAGTAGGTTTTATATTGTAATATCTGATTCATGACTAAGCTTAGAAAGATGAATCTATGAGATCTCTGGTGGTGACTGTATGTGAACTGGGAAATATTCAGTATTAAATGAACATCTGGTATTAAACTTAGAGTTTGTTGGTATAATTAATATAGACATGTCTTTAGAGTCATCAGTATTAAGTATAATATCTTTATTGTACCTGAGTTTAATAGCAGTTAAATAAGGTCTTATTATATCTGTTGCAAAATTTCCAGTAAGAAAAACAACTTAGTATAATGAAATTTTTATAAGTAAATTAAAGCAAGTAAGATAAGAGCTTTGGAAGAACTTTTTAAGGAATAATTATATATATTAGGCATGTCTACTTAAGATTTCTCCAGATACTTGGCAACTTGAAATTTTAGAGCTGTGCTAAATTAAGCTCAGTGATGGAAGGTTGTTGAACAGCTGGTCCATTCCCAAGTAAAATAAGAAACTAAGACATCAATTACTAAACAGAGAAACTAAAGGTATTTAGGTCTTTTGATAAATGTGTTTGGTGCCAGTGTGAGATATTCTCTATAAGAAAGCACATGGTTTTAGAAATTATTGGTATTTACGTTTACCAATCCACAGAGTGCTGATGTAGAAGACATCATGGTCGCTCAAGGAAAGTAGGATGTGTGTGTTCAGTAAATAAGATATGAGAAATGGAATTGCATTTTATCAAGGGAAAGAAAGTAAGTCTGTCTTACAGCTTGTTGTATTGGACAGAAAAATAAGGGACAGACTAATATGGATACAGAAAGTGAAAAGGGTTTTGTTCATGGTCAGGACTGACTTAAGTTTATAATAATTTAACTGAATAAATTAATTTTAAAAGTAAGCTAGTGCAAAACTTGAATGTGGCCTTTCTGTTAAGAGAGACAGGTTTCTTGGAATGTTACTTTTGATAACAGATTATATGACATTCTTTGCCTTTAAGTGATATTTGTTTGTTTTTAAGATTTCTTGAAACTTTGGTTAAGAGAAAAGTGACCTATAATTCTATCAAAACAAATGTTTTTTAAAAACTAATATATATATATATACTGATGTGTGTGTGTGTGTGTGTTTGTATCAGTTTTAAAATATATATATTGCTTTTTAGGGCCACACTCACGGCATATGGAAGTTCCTGGACTAGGGGTTGAATCAGAGCTACACCTGCCGGCCTATGCCACAGCCATAGCAACACGGAATCCAAGCCATGTCTGTGATCTACACCACAGCTCACAGCAATGCCAGATCCTGACCCACTGAGCAAGGCCAGGGACTGAACGCACATCTTCATAGATCCTAGTCAGATTCATTTCCACTGTGCCACAATGTGAACTCCCTAAAATCTGATATTTTTGATGAACTTCTTACCAAATTCTAATTAGTTACGTTGACTTCAGCTAATTTTTGGATGCTTCAGAGGTCTCCTGAGGCATCTGAGCCAAAAAAAAAATTTATTTAGTATGTTAAAATATATGGAGAGCATTATCAAATTATAATTTAGTCTCCTCAGATTGTGTAGTATGAATAAATATTACTAATATAGACACTCCAGAAATTATATAGTGTTTGACATATAGTTATATATCCTGGGATTATGCTATAATTCTAGTTATTATCTTAAAGTGTTATATGTCACAGCAGTAACCAAGTTTCTCTGTCAATTGCATTGTAATCAGATTTTAAACGTGTCTTAAGTCTTTTGTCATTATAGACAGTTAATGGTTTTACTCTGATGCCTTTGCAAAAAATGCTTCCTCTTCAAGAAGATCTAGACAAAGGACTTTTTGAAAAATACAAGTTTCTGACTTTCAGACCATAATGTTGAACTAGGTAATAAATTAAGGAATTCTCATGGAAAATCTGATGGCTTCAAAAACTGTTAAAGAATTAGTTACATTGGACTGAGTGAACTGGTGAATATGGTTTTAATTTTTATGATTTCTACCTAAAATAGTACTGGCTTTTTATCTGTTTTCCAGGTATAAAGAAACTCTTCCCCTTGATCTAACTTTGATTTATAACGTCTTTGTTAATTGCACGTTTGTAAGCAGAAATGAAACATTTCTCTTTTCTCTCTACCTGATCCCTCCAGAGACTGGAAACTCTTAGGTTCTCAGCAGTTTTTTTGGATAAATTAGGAGGGCCACCTTATAGGTAGCCTTTGGGAATCTCAAGGTATTTTAGGGACCTTCAAAAGGGAGGCATTCACCTAAATCTGTAAGGCAAAATCTCTGACAAGCCCTTGGCATGGCTTTCCTAGCCCTGAGAAACCTTGAAAAGATCAGTCTGAGATTCCTTATAAAAGTTCTAGCAAAGCCATTTTTTTAGAAAAGTCTATATGATCAATTATATTTATATAAATTCTCAGGCCAAGTTTCTTGAGACCAGACACACTTTGCAAATAAATTAGCCTTAGTTTGGCAATATTTGATAAAAATGAGAAAAGTTTTAGAAAGAGATGTTTCAATGGACACCTGTTAATCTAATCAAACAATAAAGCCAATTACCTGTGACTAGTACTTCTCTGTTACCCTGGTGGATTTCTCCTCTCCAAGGCTATGATTGGATAGCCCTTAGGAAATTCATTTTATTCCTAGATGGGGTTTTCTCACCTGGCCAATTAATTATACCTGCTCTGACTCTGACCATAAATATGAATTTTCTTTTAGGGTCACTCAAACTCAGAACAATGAGCTAAGTCTCAGTCAAAAACCATGACTTCCTGTTTATTAGAATGGAACCTCCCACAACTGTGGGGTGGATTTATGTGGTTAACACTAGGCTATGGTCATTTCAGTTTAAAGGCTCCTCCATGTTGGGAACAATTAAATCATACTAAGGATGATCAGCCTAGCAACATTAAGACATCAGATTGTGTGCCTTACAAACAAGGCCTACCTATTATTGCCCTTAAAGATAATGACTAATATGGAACACACTGGGTCGGAAGACCAGGGATTCACTGCATTGCTTCTAACAGAACAAAGTGGATTTGTGGTAGTAATTTATGGCCTTGGTTTCCACCAGGATGGATAGGAAGATGCACTTTAGGATTCCCTTAAACTCAAGGCCATGTATGTAACAATTTAAAGATGACTCCAACCAATCCACAATTGGTATGAGACTGATCAGTCAAGAGATCTCTATTCTGATGGTTTTACAATTTAACAGCTCTTTTTGTAACTTCAATAGGATTGGAGCTAGCAATCAGCCATATTGAAGCCTTAACAAAATTCACCCAACAGACTTTAAATGACAGTAAACAGGCTACTGGTCAACTGAATTCTAATGTCTTTATGCTGCTCTAAGTGACACACTCACTAGTCTGGGCATCAAAATCTGGTTTGGCATAGAAAGCCCTTGGCTTAAATATTTTCTTATAACTCTATTAATGTTATTAGCTTTATTGTTTGTATTTTTTCTGCTTTACAAGATTATTATTTCCTGTATTGCCAAATGTGTTACTGAGCCTTCAGCAAAAACGATGATGATTAGACAGCTAGGAGCAGATGATGAAATATACAGTTCTTCATCATATATATGATTGTAATAGTGTAACTCTAGATATGGGAAGATGTAACAAGAAGGAATTTTTCCTGGACCATAACAGACTAAGACAGGTGGTCTGAAGACTTTTGGCTGCTGTTAATAAGACCTAGTCTAATAATACCACATTGAGTGGCCTGTCAAAAAAAAAAAAAAAATCTCTTCCAGACCTGGGAACGAGCATTCCTAGCACCATGGGATGAAATGGTCATAAAATGCCTCCCCCCAAAATTATGGTCAAATTTATGACTGTGAGGGAGCCCTGAGATTGGAGATTGGCACTTGCCATCTGCCTCTGCATGGGTTAAATCATGAGCCACCACAGTTGCTGACCCTCAATACCCCCTGAAAGGAGCTCAGGGTGGAGATCAGGAGTGAAGCACTCTGTGCTCTGAGAAAACAGGCAGAACAGATCTTCAGATTGTTAGGTATTTTTAGAAGATTTTATGAGCCCATTTCTTGCATCTCCTCATATTTAGAAAAGCACTAAAATCCTTCATGGTCACGTCTGTCCCTCATGACTAGCAGTAACCCTCTGTAAAAATGTATGCTTGGTTGCATATACCTCCCCCTTCACCAAAATCACATATATACTGACCCCCGCCCCTGGCCAACTCTTAGGATCAGTTTTTCAGAGCTATCTGAAATGCTGCCTCCAGAGCTATAGTCTTCATCTTAACCTATACAAAACGTAACTCAGTTTTCAGGTAGTATATGTCTTTTAGGTCAACAGGTATATATCAAAGGAATGATTTCAATGCACCCAGACTTTTCATCTTTCCGTGTGTAGAAAAATGTTAAATTCATTAACTTGAGATATATGGTTTTCTTTAATTAACAGCAATCTTTTAATGTTCCAACTATATGATCTTTATTGCAAAAACTCCTATATATCCTGGGCTCCCCCTTGCATCTTTGGAGTGGTCCCTCAGAGTGATTTATAAGTCTTGTCTCCTGGGCTTGAAATCCTCAGAAAGTCCCACAAGTAAAACAAAACTCTCAACTTTTAGCTTGTGAATTTTTTTTCAGTTGACATATACACATATGTATACATATATATGACAAAATATCTAGAATATATAAGTAAATCTTACATAAATCAGTAAGAAAAAAGGTAAAAAACACAGTTTTAAGAACAGACCAAAGATTTTAACAGGCTCTGGAGTTCCCGTCGTGGCTCAGTGGTTAACTAATACGACTAGGAACCATGAGGCTGCAGGTTTGATCCCTGGCCTTGCTCAGTGGGTTAAGGATCTGGCATTGTCGTGAGCTGTGGTATAGACTGCACACGCGACTCAGATCCCGCATTGCTGTGGCTGTGGCAAAGGATGGCAGCTACAGCTCCTGTTAGACCCCTAGCCTGGGAACTTTCATATGCCACAGGTGCGGCCCTAGATAAGGTAAAAAGACAAAAAAAAACCCTAAAAATAAAAAAACAAAACAAAGATTTTAACAGGCTCTTCATAAAACAGTATGCAACGTTTACGGCTCAAGTATTTGAAAGCACTCAAAATCATTACTCAGAGGAAAATGCAAATTAAAACCACAGAGAGATACAGCTATATACCCTCAGAAGGGTTAAAGCAAAAATGACTGGGAATACCAGGATTCCAAAGGATATAGAGAAACTAATATCTTTGTATTTTGTTGTTGACGGTGGACATTTGCAAAATTTCTTTTCAATGCCTTCTACAGCTAAACATTTGTTTATCCTATGACATTTTACTCATGGTAACAAAAATAAGTGCCTATATCCATCAAAAGACATGTACAAGGAGTTCCCATCTTAGTGCAGAGGAAACGAATCCAACTAGGAGCAATGAGGTTGCAGGTTCAATCTCTGGCCTCTCTCAGTGGGTTAAGGATCTGGTGTTGCCATGAGCTGTGGTGTAGGTCACAGATGTGGTTCAGGTCCCATGTTACTGTGGCTGCAGCTTAGGCTGGCAGCTGTAGCTCCAATTAGACCCCTAGCCTGGGAACCTCCATATGCCATGGGTGCAGCCCTAAGAAAAATAAAAAGAAGACATGTACAAGAATGTTTCTACCAGCTTTATTCATAATAGTCCCAAACAGGAATATCCATTAAGAGAAAAAAAGATTTAAAAATTATGAGATGCTTATACAATGTCTAGCAATAAAATTAATGAACTGCTGACACCCCTTCCCCCAAATATGAATGAATTTCAAAATAAAATATGATGATGAGTGGAAAAAGCCAGACACAAAATATATATTCTGCGTAGAGCTTCCATATACATTTTAAGAACAGGAAAAACTAATCTCTGGGGATAAAAATGAACATGGGGCTATTTGGAATGAGCATGGTGGCTATCTGCGGTGGGGTGGAAAGTCAGTACTATTGACTGTAGACATGAGTGAATCTTCTAAAATGTATTTATGTGCAAGCCTTCCTCAGTGTGTACACTTAAGATCTGTGTATTTATTATATGTAAATTATGCTTTGATTTTTTTAAAAAGGTAATCTTTGGGCCCCACAGAATGTGTATCCTTTCGGTCTCTGGATCATTCACAAACAAGGTCCCAGATAGAAGGATGTTTTAGTCCAGCATATTCTTGAGCACATCCCTGTATCAAATGCCAGGGAAGTTTTTTACTACTACCACTTCCATGTAAGAGAAATTCAAAGTTAGACCAGATCCCGAATTCAAAGTTAGACCTACTTCTTAAGGTCATTGAGTTTGTAACACATGATTTGCATCACAGACTCAGGCAAAAGTTATTTGATGAATTCTAGTATTTTATGTCTTCCTTCCTCCCTCTTTCTTCCCTCTCTCCTTTCCTTACTTCTTTCTTTTCATTTCTTTTCTTTTCTTTAATTATCCAGTTCCTTATAATTTGCCAGGCTCTAAATACTTACCAACCTCTTTCTTTGGAATAGGATCTAGACCTTTCCTGGTAGCTTTTAAATTTTTTGATATATTAAATAGGAACTAAGTTCACAGGCTACTTCTTCTTTGCCTTGTCTCATTACCACCCTTAAATAGTTCATGTAAGCATTTGTCTCTAGAATATTACTGGTCACTCATCTACTGCTTTTAACATCATTTGTCTGTCCATTCACCCTTCTTCCTGCTTAACTAATGATAACAAATATTTATTTTGCATTATTTTGTTTGGTTTATTCCTCTCTGGGTATTTTGGGCCTTTTTTCTGCTAAGTTAATTAATGCAAAACCGTTAAAAACTCCATTTTCTTTTTTTGTCTTTTTAGGGCTGCACCCATTGAATATGGAAGTTCCCAGGCTAGGAGTCGAATAGGAGTTGCAGCTGCGGGCCTACACCACAACCACAGCACTGCAGGATTCGAGCAGTGTCTGCAACGTACACCACAACTCATGGCAATGCCAGATCCTTAACCCACTGAGGCCTGGCATCTGGCCTCGTGGATACATCCTCATGGATACTAACCAGGTTCTTTACCACTGAGCCACAACAGGAATTCCTAAACTCTATCTTAATAAAGCACAATTAAAACAACTATGCCATTAAAAACAAGACATATGGCATATATTCACCTGTGTAAGCTTAAGCACTATAGATTGATAAAATGTGGCCAATGACATTTTATATAAAGTCAAGTGGCTGCCTATCCATAGATTATCTTTAGGTTACCATTTTTAGGCATTCTTTACATACAGTGGCTCTATTAGCTATGAATCTATTTTCAGTTTCACAAGCCCACAGCAATATATTGTTTTAAAAGATGAAGACTAATCAGAACTTCAAATAATGTTAAAGATCATCCAGCTCACTTTCTCTCCCCACATTTACATATAACAGGGATGGGGGGAAGGAAGCTTAGAATGGTTATATCATTTATCTGATGCCATTTGGTTAGTAAGAGGCTAAACTTGGATAGCACTCAGTTCTCTTGCTTCTCAGCTTATTTCTATGCTCATGAGAAACTCAGCCAAATGTCCTTTTGAAGCTAAGAATCCTAATATCTACGAATTTGCCTGAGATTTCAAACCTTCTTTCTAGACCACCGTAGAGTCACATGCTTGCTAAATTTCAAATAAACCAACGAGCGAGCCAATCAATGTGTACTGAACAGTCTTCCTCCTTTCTTGTCAGGAGAAAATGAAGTGAAACTCTTCTATTTGATTATGATAATTTAACAATATCACATATATATATACACACACATATGTTATGGGGCATATAAATAAGGATTAGAAGCCAGTGCAATGAGAATAGTGTTCAGAAGACTATGTATCATGGTGAACGAAATAGCCAAAGAATGCTTGGTACAGTAAAATGGGTCTTTAGAATTTTGCTAATGTTTAATCTTCTCTTGTGTTTGTTTTTTCATATAGCACATACAGAGTAATAGCACTAAACAAGGGAAACCCTTTGCTTTTTGGACTTTGTACAGAGAGTATTACATTAATAGGTGATAGGAACTGTACAGAATTACACCACTTTTCCTTGGTCTAGTCTTCTCTATCACAGAGAATAATCTTCATGCCGGAAAGGTACGAAGTGGTGAGAGGTAATATGATGTACCTTTTAAAAAATGGTCCATGGAGTTCAACAACGTAAATCTGGATCCAAACTCTTCTTTCATGAGTTATATAATCATGTACAACTTATCTGCTCTGAGTCTCACTTGATGATAGCAAAAGTTCCAACCCCAGAGGGTTAGGAGTATTAAGAGAGATAATGTATGAAAGGCACTTTGACACAGAAACAGCCTAATAAGTGATAGGTTACAGTGCACAGAAGCCCAAAGTAAGTAAGAAAATATTAAAGAACTCTAAACTTGGCAATTTTTCAAGGCCTAGAAGAATCACATCCCCATGTACTGAAATAATTCATAAAAGCAATAATGTGCTATTGCCAATAACTTTTCAGGAGTCGTGGCAAATGATGTGCTAGATTGTCTGCCCCAGTTTTCAAAAACGAGGATTCTCAAAACTTAGAAAGTCCAACCAGCCAGTTAGATGTTTTAATCTCCAGGGACATACCAGATGCATTATGAAATATATTTTCTATGCAGTTTTAAAAGGAAGTTGTGATTGCTAAAACCAGCATTTAGTCAAGTGCAAGTCATGCTGAAAGCAACAGGACTTCCTCTGTTTTTCTTGGAGGAATTGAGAGACTAATTGAGAAATGCCACAGCCTTTGTGTATTTGCATTTCAACAGTCTATGTGACAAAGGTTTCAGAAACCTTTAAGAGGTTAATGCGCATTATGAGTATCCAGAGAAAGCTATTAAATACAGTACTTTCTAGGTTATTAGAGATTTTTTGTCAACTATTTGACCCAATTTTTGGTAGAGCAGCTAGTAATATTTGAAAGAAATCAGGTTAGGCAGCACATTGTTGAGAAGCACAAGTAAAAAGGCTGAAGAACATCTAATGTGGAGAGCATCTCAGAAGTGAAAATGATCAAGCACAATTTTAACATTTGAAATAACTGAAAGCCCACTGTGGGCAGTATGCATCCGGGAGAGCAGATGTCACTCAGTTTCTGTCATTCTGAGTTAGCAATCACATAGGGACTAGCCAGGGTGAAAAGGCAAATATATTAACAAACCAGGGCATGAGGACAGATGCTATCAAAGTTGGAAGAGGCTCAGAAATTAAAAGCACTAATCCTCTTGATGGAAAAATGGAAGGCTTCATGAAAGTGATGGAGAATGGGAACATTTTCAATGGGTGGGGTAAGAGGAGAAGCCAAACATTATAGGAGGATCTGCTGTGAGGGGAGGTCACAGGCAGGAAAGTACATGGACACATCCAGGTAAGCATTACCATCTGCAGGAATGCAATGGCAAGTCTAAAGAAATCTGAAACATAAGTCTGGATGATTTTTTTTGGGGGGAAGGGTTCAGAGCATGTCTTGGATTTAATAAGAGAGAGACGGTGAGAAGAGAGTAAATATTTGGGGGGAGAGGAGTGCTATCAAAACTGTGCTTTCAAAAACTTCAATTGGCAGTGGTAAAAAAAGGCTGGCCAGGATCTGCAGGACTCCAAAGGCAGGAAAGCCAAAGAGAAAAAGAGAGACAAACAGACAGACTCAAGTATTGTTGCAAAACTCAGCCTCTGTCCACAAGTGCTGAATAAAAATGCAGAGACAGAGTTTTGGGTGAAGGAGGAAAAAACAGCTTTATTGCTCTGCCGGGCAAAGGAGACCACAGCGGGCTCATGCCCTAAAGACAGTGCCCTCCTTTTGGAGAGAATCAGACGTGGCTTTATAGCTTGGAAATAGAAAATAGGGTCATGAATAAAGATGGGGTAGATGAAAGATTTCATTCTTCTTCAAAGTTAGTGGTTAGTGGCCCCAGGACTGGTTCTGGTGGTCCCCCTCTCTGGTTTTCATTTGTTGGGGGTTTTAGTTGGGCAGAAGAACTGAGATATTATAATCCTTGAAGAGGAACCAGGACCCTGCCTCAAGGCTGCACTATTGTTTCTTCACTGCTCCTCCCAGGCCTCTGCACCCATCCCCCCCACACACCTCCAACTTCCCTGATCAGCAACTGTTTGAGCCTGTCCTTTGAAACTCAGGGAAGGCCAAGGAGGCTGAAGTTTATTCCCTAAAAACAAGAAATGGGGGACACAGAAAGACCTGTGCCCAGGAGACCCACGGGGCCCTGATCAGTTTCAGTATCATGGAAGCAACGTGATGGAAAGGAAAGTTTAATGAGGCACATGTGAAGAGCAAATTGTCAGGGAAGATGCCACAAGTGAGGCAGGGGAGAGCCTCAGGTGAAGATCCGAGTTCAAGGTAGTTTTTTTTTTTTTTTTTGTCTTTTCGCCTTTTTTATCTAGAGCCGCACCCGCGGCACATGGAGGTTCCCAGGCCAGGGATCCAATAGGAGCTGTAGCTGCCGGCCTTCGCCACAGCCACAGCAACGCGGGATCCGAGCCGTGTCTGCAACCTACACCACAGCTCACGGCAGCACCGGATCCCCAACCCACTGAGCAAGGCCGGGGATCGAACCCGCAACCTCATGGTTCTTAGTCGGATTCGTTAACCACCGAGCCACGAAGGGAACTCCCTCAAAGTAGCTTTTTAGCAGGAAAATAGAGGTAAAGTTTATTTCTTTTTAGCAGAATAGCACAGACCCTTACTGAGTAATTGTTCAGTAGATGAATACATGAGTGAATGATTTGGATTAAGTTATAAAGAGAAGAGTGGAAAATAGTAATAGATGAATTAAAAGCAGTAAGAGTCAGCATGAGAAAGGCCAGGCTAGTTGCAGAGAGATGGGAGGTAAGTAACCTGTTTATGGAGACCTAGGAGCTAGATTAGGGGTCGGCCAACCAGGGCCCGTGGGCCAAACCAGGCCAGCACCTGATTTTGTACAGCCCATGAGCTAAGAATAAGCTTTACATTTTTAAACAATTGAAAAAATCCAAAGAAGAGTAATATTTTTTGACATGTGAAAATGATGTGAAACTCAGTTCTCAATATCCATAAAGCAATTGCTTTAAATGTTATCTGTGTAATGCTCCCTACAACCCTATGAGAGGTAATTCATTGTTTTCATTTCTTTTTTTTTTTTTTTGTCTTTTTGTCTTTTATCTAGAGCCACACCCACGGCATATGGAGGTTCCCAGGCTAGGGGTCTAACAGGAGCTGTAGCCGTCAGCCTACACCACAGCCACAGCAACGTGGGATCCGAGCCGCGTCTACAACCTACACCACAGCTCACGGCAACGCCGGATCCTTAACCCACTGAGCAAGGCCAGGGATTGAACCCGCAACCTCATGGTTCTTAGTCGGATTAGTTAACCACTGAGCCACGAAGGGAACTCCTCATTGTTTTCATTTCTGATGAGCAAACTGAAGCTTATGTTTCAGTCAAGTTCACACAGTTCATTAGTGGCAGTGTCAGAAGCTACACCCACATTAATCTGCCTTTCCAGACTCCCCACTTCCTCTAGGATAAAAGCACTTGGCCCTCAGAGTAGTGAGACCACGAACTGCTTATAAAAGAGGGTTTAGAGGTGTGCTGAATGCCTGGAGGGCAGCTTTGGAACTCAGAGGAATTTGTTGGGCTTCAAGACCCCTTCAAGGAGATTGAACTCAAAGCCTCTGGCCAAGACGAGTATTACCAGACCCTTATCACCACCCCACCTAACTCATTGTAATGCTGCCTCCCCAACCTTGAGCAACCAGGGCTACTCCTTCCTGCCCCCTACTGGAAAAGGTATGTGGCCCACTACTCACCTGCGTCTGTAGGGGGCCTTATAGGCCCCCAACCAACCTGCAAGTGTATGGGAAGACCCTTCTTTCCCCAACCAATTAGCAGGTCAGGAGGTGTTATTGAGAGACTTCTCTTCTCCCAGGGTTGTAAAAACAGACAGGATCATGTGCTTATTGTCTCTCCCTGATCATCAGGAAGTTGTCCTACTACTCCTGCAGAGTCTCATCTCAATAAACTCTTTCTCTCCACCTCCACAGGCTTGTTTCTTTTCAACCCAATACTTCTTCCAACTCGCCTGCACAGACCATGATGGAAGGGAATGGTTTAGGTAGACACATTTCTAAGAGAGGAATTAACTCCTTTAACTGCCGTAACTCCCCCAGGAGTTGGACACTATTTTTAACGTTCCATGTTGGCTAAGGGGTGGCTTTCTTATACACCGTTTCCCAGGTAAAAGGCCTGGATACATAAAACACATTGGGTCTTTTGACTGGTGACACCACTGGACCTCTGAAGTTTCTTCCAATTTTATATTTCTATGAGCCCACATTCAGAAGCACTTAGGAGAGGCTTCCTATGCATTGAAGAATTTCAGGGTCCTGCTTGCTTGCCCTGAGAATCCTCTCTGCTCCCTCATTTTCTGCCTCCCCCGCCCCTCCCCCATCCGCGCTCACCCCACCCCACCCCACCCCTGCCCCTTCAGGCTTTTCAGTTCTTTTAGCTAATAGGTCTGTTCCTGAATCACAAGTCAATTATCATATGAATAAGTGCAGTGGAGGAGTTTAAAGTTCCAGTGAAGGCAGGAAATCTTGAGGGCAGATGACAATCTTTTGTCAAAGATTCTGAGGCTGCAGATTTCTGGGAGTGGTTTACAGCCTTGGCACAGGCTCCTTTACTCCTCTGTTTGGCCCTTTAAAGCAGCCGCATTCCCATTTGGAACTTCGCTGGCGGCCGCTGCTGCCAAAACAGGAAGTGATTTGAATGTGGTCCGTTTTTCTGACTTTCTGAACTTCAGGAGTTCTAAAACAAGTTTTAGCTGAGGGTTTACTTCTTTGCTTTCCTACTAATACTTCTTCTAAAACACCTATGCTGGGGTTAAAGTCTCAGCGGCAAAGTCTGAAGTCCTGTGTAAATACTGACTCAGAAAAGAGCTTTGCACACCCAGCCTGGCCAGCTTGTTAAATCCAAAAGACTTTTTTTTTTTTTTTGAATAGAACTGGTGGGGGTGAAGAGAGAAAGAAGGAACTGGGAAGAGGAAGAAGGGAAGAGGGAAGTTAAAGCTTCCTTCCCTCCCTGTCTTTCTCAGAAAACCAAACATGGCATCTTCCATGAGGAGCTTGTTTTCTGACCACGGCAGATATGTTGAATCTTTTCGGAGGTTTCTCAACAATTCCACGGAACACCAGTGCATACAGGAATTCATGGACAAGCAGCTACCAGGCATAATAGCAAGGTAATAAAACAAGGCCTTTTTTTCGATCCCAGGGACGAGCCTCGGGCTCCTTCTGTGCAGTGATAGATGGGGTCGAGCCCGGCTCTGCAGGCTGGGCACGGGGATAAGAACCAGGTACCAAGGGCAGCTCGGCTCGCCCCCTTCTCCTGCTGCATTTCAGTTCAATGCTCGCTTTAAACATTCAAAGGCTCTGATTTGTGCTCGATTTCCAGCGGCAGGGAGATAAGCGTTAACCATTTGAAGGCACAAATCCACGTTCCTCGGGGGGAAAGATAATATCCCAATCTTTGAGCTCATATTTTTCAGCCCTCCTCCAAATTTTCCATTAAAAAATAACCCAAATGGAGTCTATTGTTCTTTTCATTAGAATCAAAATAATTACCAAATACTATTTACCCCAGAGGAGTAAGTGGGTGGATGCCTCTCAATTCTCTTAATATCCATTTTAATTCATTTTCCTTATCCATTATTATAGTTATCACTCTCTTAAAAAAATTGTCTTTTACTTTCAACTTAATATTAGCCGTGTGGCCCTGCAAAAGCATTTTCCCCTTATCAGTGAAACTCGCTAGTTCCTATCCTTCTCACAGACTCCTTTTTTTTTGGTGATTAATGTGTTCAATTTGTGCCAGAGCTGATAAGCATTATGAGAGTAACAGATTCCACATGCTAAAGATAATCAAATCACCTATCTGGGGGTGGGTTGCTGTAGCTTACTCTGCTTCAGGAAATAGCGATGGAAAACTGGGGAGAAAAGACTGTGGATCCAGTTTGCAGCAGCAAAGGAAACTGATATTTTTATCTTTTGCTGGGTTTTCCTATTGTAGGCCTGCACTTCTTTCATCAGGACAGTTAACTCCGGCTGAACAGAAAAGGCATTGTTGGACGCATATGGAATTTTGTTTCCCCTTGTATCTTCTATTTTTCATGGTTCAGTTTTTAAGTGGGCTTTTTAAAAAAATGAGTATTATATAATACGTTAACAATTAATAAGTAAAAGGATAACAATGCAAAAATCAAAGCAGACAGCAAATATAATTTCTTATCTAGGAACTAATTATAGTTCACTTTTTGTTCATTTCTAAAAGTAAAGGTAATGAGTTATTTTGAGTTCTTGTGCAGTATTAGGCATTTGTGTTCATGTCTGTGGCTTATGCAGATCCTTGGTTTACTTCAGCTACCAATTTGGTTTGAAAGTGTACTTTGTGTTTTTTTTGTTTATTTTATTTTGAGGGCCCCTCCTGCGGCATATGGAGATTCCCAGGCTAGGGATCTAATCAAAGCTACAGCTTCACTGGCACAGCAACATGGAATCCAAGCTATGTCAGAACTACACCACAGCTCACGGCAACGTCAGATCCTTAACCCACTGAGCAAGGCCGGGGATTGAACCCGCAACCTCATGGTTCCTAGTCAGATGTGTTTCCACTACACCACGACAGGAACTCCTGAAGATGTACTTTGGATGCACAGAATATAACAAATAATTATGACCCCTGCCCTGTCTTCAAGGTGTATACAATCTGATTGGAAATACCCAATGTAAAATTTGCGAAATACTGAAGAATTTTCGAAGGCATAATTAAGCTTGCACTATAGTGGTAATATACAATTAGAAATCATCTGAGTCAAAGTACCATTTATTAAAAAAGCATTTTTTTTTTCCCCTGAAGGTGATGTGGAATGAGATTTGGCTGAAGGGCCTTCAAAATTGTTACTTGGAGTTCCCGTCGTGGCTCAGCAGAAACAAATCTGACTAGTAACCATGAGGATGCAGGTTCAATCTCTGGCCTTGCTCAGTGGCCTCGGTCTCCAGCATTGCCGTGAGCTGTGGTGTAGGTCGCAGACGCGGCCTGGATCTGGCTTTGCTGTGGCTGTGGCACAGGCCAGTGGCTGCAGCTCCAATTTGAGCCTCTGCATATGCCGCAGGTGCAGCCCTAAAAAGACCAAAAAAAAAAAAAATTGCTATTTAAGTTGTATATAAGTTACAAGTAGGCAACATTCCTGCTTAATCTTTCATTTTTATTAAAGCAAGACGTGCTCATATTTTTAAAAGTCAAGTGATTCTAAAAAGCTTATAACAGCAACTTAGTGCTTCCTTGCCATACCCACTCCCAGTCCTGATTCAGGATCCCAGGGAGAACCACTTTCAACAATCTAAATCATTTTGTTGTTTCTTATGGATTTTCCGTTCCTAATTATTCTCTTTCTTAATTTTGATGTATTAAAATAGCTAAATAAACATGCACGACCCTCCCCCTACCATGTCAATACAATATATATAACTATAAACACACAATACATGTCCAAATTTTAGTTAATTCGTTTATATCATTTTGCCTGTGTACATATTATTCATAATTGAACAACGCATTTATGCTATAATTACATTTCCTTTTATGTACAATTTTTTTTTGTTTTTCCTAGAGTTAACTATTGTCTTGATTTTAATTTATTTTCTTAGTTTTCTATGGCCCTATCACTACTTGTTCCCCAAGAAGTATTAATCTCTTCACACTATATTCCAACAGATCGACTAATCTGTTAATTTCTCCCCATGGAAACATCTTTTCTGTTTTTTCCCCCCCTCAGTCTGAGGTGATTTGCTCTTGGCCTGCTATACAAGTATTGATGAGGGAATTTATTTCACCTTCTAGAAATTCTCCTCTCCTCTCTCCAGTATTGAATTCCCTGGTTCTAAATCTCATGCTGTTCTTTTCTTTGTTTATTTAGTCTTTTTTGTTTTCCCTACTCATACTTTAAAAGCTTTCTAAGAAAGAGTGCATGGGAGGTAAACTTTTTGAGAGACTTTGTGTGTTTAAAAATGCTTTCACCCTCTACCCATCTTTGTTAGTTTGGGTACAAACACTATGGTGAAAATGGTTTTATATCAGAAACTAAAAGATATTTTTCCATAATCTTGTAGCTACTAGAGTTAGTATTGAAAAATCTCAAGTCATTCAAATTTCTCATATTTTGGCTCATGACTTTTTGTTGTTTGTATGTGTGTGCATGTGTTTAATATTTTCTGTCTAGCATTCTGCAATTTTAAGACAATGAAATTGCATGGATCTTTTCCACCCATTTTTTGTGAGTAGTCCCTGGGGCTTTTCAATAAAGAGTCAGATCCTTCAGTTCGGGGAAGCTGTGATATGATTTAATCATTACTCTCCTCTGTTTTTTCTTTCTGGAACTTTTATTCATCGAACAGAAGACCTCTTGAATTGATTCTCTATTTTTTGTATTTCCAGCTCTTACAGTCTCAACTTTCAGCCTCTCTATTGTTTTCTATTATATTTTTACTTTCCAAGAATGCCCCTTTGTTTATAGCATCCTGTTCATCTTTCATAGATACGATACCCTCTTTTATTTATTATAAATTTTTCCTGTGTTCCCTGCACGTTCCTCCTTCGATCCCCTTTTCCTGTTTCTTTCGATCTCTCTCAGGGTAGGGGAGCTCCCCAACTTCCTGATTAGCCTTTCTTGCCCAGCCAATCAAATAACGAGGCGTTAAAAAGTGGTTCAGACTCTCATTGTGTGTGTAAGGGAAGAGTCTGTGGAATGCCTGGTGCTAACTGGATTGGATGTGGACTTACCTCCCTAATGGAAGATTCTCAAATGGCAGTATAGATTAGTTTATTTGAAATGGATTGTTTCTCCAGGGAAAAATAATTCAATCCCCTATTTGGAGCTGGAGGGAAGGTTATAGCACATAGCTGTAAGCAGTAAAGTTTGTTGTCACACATATTGCATTTATAGCCTTGCCTGGAAAGTAGCAAGTTTTCAATAATTGTTGGTTATCATCCTAATATATGAAATAGGATAATAACAGTGTCTATCACATAGTGGAGTTGTAAGGATTCAAAGAATTATTTCACAAAAATCACTTAGTTGTGCCTGGGATAATAATTGTAAGTTGGGTGCTTGTCATGTGCAGACACATTTCTAAAAGATTTACATGAATTAAATCATTTAATCCTCACAGCTCCTCCATAAGGTCAAAAGGTTATTATAACCCTATAGGGTAGGTGGTATTATCCTCTTTCTTAGTAATAAAGGCACAGAAAGTTTAAATAACTTGCTCAAGATTACATATTAGTAAACTGGCATTTCAACTTAGGTGCCCTGCTCCATAACCTCACTTTCACAGACAGAAACATTTTTAGGAATTAGCCAAGAGCACAGACAAGGATGGGTATATTAAGATTCATGATTATGAGCTGGAAGATAGTTAGAATTAATGAAGGTAACTCATGCATAGGTATCCTTGACTCTTTGCCTTCCGGTGTCCTTAGGAGCCTTGCTTCAACTTCTTTCTGTCTTCATCCAATTCCTCTGGGCAGGCTCTTTTTTTTTTTTTTTTGTCTTTTTGCCTTATCTAGGGCTGCACCTGTGGCATATGGAGGTTCCCAGGCTAGGGAGTCTAACAGGAGCTGTAGCTGCTGGCCTTTGCTACAGCCACAGCAATGCGGGATCTGAGCTGCATCTGCAACCTACACCACAGCTCACGGCAGCACCACATCCTTAACCCACTGAGCGAGGCCAGGGATTGAACCCACAACCTCATGGTTCCTAGTTGGATTCATTAACCACTGAGCCACGATGGGAACTCCTGGGCAGGCTCTTTACTTTAGCCAAAAACCAGGCTTGTTTACCATCCTAAAGCACAAACAACAACCATTCTTTGAGTTCAGGTTTCCCCTCTAGCAGTCTCCATTTTACCTTCTCTTCCACCTTTTTCAGAAATCTCTAGATTTCTTCTTTATCAAGTTCACTTTTAATTCCACTGCCATCAGGCTACTGCCCTCAACCTCATTTTAAAGCTGCTATTATCAAAAATATTCATATTGCTAAATTCGGTGGAGATTTTCCTTTTTTATTTTTTAGTACTACACCACCAATGGCCTTTTCCTTCTCTAATACTTCTGTCATCTCTCTGAGCTTTATTGTTTTCCACTCTGCTTTTGTGTTCTCCACTATCCATGGCTTTTAAAAGCTGATATTGTGTCATAATCCCACTCCTCTTCTCTTTGCAACATCCTTGGGTGACAGAATCTCCTCCTCTAGTTTTGGCCATTATTTTCTGATAATTCTCCAGAATACATCTTTGACCTTGATCTCTTTCCTATCCAGCTTCAGCCTTGCATATCAAAATGTCTGTTGCTGAATTCAGATTTGGCAAAAACCAAAAAAGTGCATAACAAACAAAAAACTGACAAAACATAAATTTGCCATACAATTATATCCTTCAGCTTCTCTTTTGATACTACAGTTTACCTAGTCCAAGATTGGAAGCACGACAGTCATTGTTCACCTTGTACTTTTTTCTGACCAGCCCCCCGCCCCTTTGTTTAAATTAGTCTAGAGAAAGTTCTACTGTTGTATCCCAGTCCATCAGTTCCACTCTATTTATATTCTAGAGCTATAATGTTAGGCTTTATTATCTCACATTTCAATGTGACAGCAAAGCCATGTCTTATTCCTTTCTATATTTTAGTGCCTAGGATAGGCACATAATAAATGTTTAATAAACATTTGTTTATTGAAAGGAAGGTAGCAGGAGGAAGGCTAGAAGGCAAATATAGAGGTAGTATGAATTGCCTTAGCCTTTTTCCCATCTACAATGAATGGCTTGTTATATCACTAGACTCAAAGGCCCACTTTTTCTGTTTTTGTTCTCCAAACAGTTTTTTTTGCTTTTTAGGGCCGCACCTGCAGCATATGAAAGTTTCCATGTTAGCGGCTGAATCAGAACTGCAGCTGCCAGCCTATGCCACAGTCACAGCCACAGCAACTCAGGGTCTAAGCCACATTTTTGACCTACACCACAGCTCACCGCAAGGTCAGATCTGTAACCTGCTGAGTAAGGCCAGTAATCGAACCGCAACCTCATGGTTCCTAGTCGGATTCCTTTCCACTGAACCACAACGGGAACTCCTCCCAGTCTTTAAACAAATGTTATTTCCTACCTCTGAGATGTTTATAGTGCTGTTTCTCTTTTTTTAATTTTTTTAATTTATTTTTTAAATTATTTTTATTTTTTCCATCATAACTGGTTTACAGTGTCCTGTTTCTACTGTACAGTGCTATTTCTAAAAGTCTCCCAGGTCAAGACTGTTAATGAACCTTTACTTCTAAAGATTTCTAAAGACAGTGAAATGACTGAGACCCCTTTCATGTTGGCCTAGTTTTTTCTCACTGTAATTTTAGTCTGTTCTTTTCAACTAGATTCAATAATCAGATTTTACAAACCATATGGCACATTTTTCTTATACTACATATTTTTTTTCCAGCATTGGAGACATAAAATCTGAAATTAAGATTCTAAGCATTGGCGGAGGTGCAGGTATGAATAACACATTTTAAAATTTGTTTTTCACTCCCAACATCATGCTGTTTGATGGCAAAATCATTAATCTTTTAGGAAAACCCTTTTCCTTTGTTAACTAGTGGGTAAGAGCCTTACCACTTCAACTAAGAATAACGTCCTCATAGATTGATAGGGTTTAGGACATCAGCCTTCATTATTACCTAGAAAAGTATGGCTTTCTTATTTTTTTTTAAATAAATGAAGAAAATTGAAAAAATATAGGATGATTTTATCCAAAATGATTTAACTATTCATGGAAAGGGAAAATTTCGTAAGATTCCTTAAGCTTGTGCCACGCAAAGTGAGGTCCACAGACTGGTTGCTGTTTTGCAAACTATTACTGGTGCACATGGAGATAAGCATGTGGAGATTACTAGAATGTAAATCAATGCACAGTTCCTTTTTCTGAGAAAGCATTACTAGAGGGAATGTATGCTTGATGACATCATTTATTTATACTCTTACGCGCCTACTCTTTTTGAGCTGCACTGGCCTAAAGCATTCTCTTCCTGTGGTTCATTTCCAAAGCTGCCCTTTAAGCAATCAGCACACTCCTCAATTCCCTTTCCTAAGCAGTTCAGGGTCTCACTAATCTTAGAGCTAATGCTTTTATTTAGGGAAAAAGGGAGGTCTGGAAAGGCAGGGTAATGTCAGTGTAGTTTCTGACTGGTTGAACTTGACTGAAACAAATTTCAGTTTGCTCATCAGTAAAATGGGAACAATGAATTTATATCTCATAGAGTTGTGGTGAGATTTATAAAGTTTATAAAGTACACCTATTAGATGCAAGTAGGTTTTTTTTGCAAAAATAAAACAAAAAAATTAATCTCCAGAATAAGCCTCATATCAAACTCTTGAGTAGTGTTTGCTTTACTTTTAAGTGGCTGGTCATCTAGAGGTCTGACTTAATATAATAATAATATATACAGTATATATAAAAATGTAATATTTTGATAATATATTCATATATTATTTAAAATATAATATAGATTATCTAACATAATATAGAGTAATGTATATTATTTATATGTTCGTTTATTATTGTTTTCTTTTGAAGCACCACTGAGTGATGGCTTTGTATAAGTTACCACTTGGTAATAAGTGGACACTTGTCACATAGTACCAAATGGTAACCCCTTGAGTCTCATAAATGTAAGTGTTCTAATGCCATATGAGTGAGTTGACTTGTGGCCATCAGCCATCTTTTTTTGGGGGGGGAGGCCCTGCACCTGCTGCATATGGAAGTTCCCAGGCTAAGGGTCCATTTAGAGCTGCCCCGCAAGCCTATGCCACAGCCAAGCAACGTGGGACCCATTGCGACCTATCTGCGACCTACCTGTCTGCAGCCATAACTCATGGCAACGCTGGATACTTAACCCACTGAGTAAGGCCAGGGATCAAACCAGCATCCTCATGGATACTAGTCGGGTTCGTTACCACTGAGGCATAATAGGAACTCCCAAATTGTGGCCATCTTAATGCAATGATAACCAGTGGGATAGGATAGCTAGTTTTTTATGTCATCATTTGCTCATTTTTCATAAAATACACTATGATATAATGAAATAAAGGCTGGCTCTTAAAATAATTTTACTTATTATCATCTTTCACCAAGAAAACAGAAACCAACAAGGATAGGTAATGAAAGATACTGTCATGAATGATCTAATGTGGTGTGTTTAAGCTAAAATACTCTGTTATTGCTTGTGATATTTCATGTCCTGAGGATTATAAGAGTGATGAATTTCCCAAACAGTATTCTATTAATTCACTTAAGCAAGATAGTCATTTCTAGTGTGTTTTGCATATGAATTTCAGGCAACCACAGGCAATGAGACTATCATTTGATAGTGTCACTTGTACTTGGACAAGAAGTCCTACAAGGAAAAGTAATTAAAAACAATCTCTACCATGGCCCAGTTAATTGACCTTTTAATACAAAATTAATTGAATTTCTAATGTAAATTTATCCTGATACTTATAGCTATCCAAAGAAAGGAACACTTGGCCCACATAGTGATTCCTCAATGTAAAGGTGCACAGAGGGGGCAAAATATAGAACTTTTCAAAACAGAGAAGCAACACTCAGTGTTCTTCTGACTGAGCCCTAACACTGTATTAATAACAAGCCCTGCCTTGGGGAGAATGTGGGTGCCCTTTAAGGTCACTTTTCATAAGAAACTGATCAGAAACATAAGAAGTCCAAGAGAAATTCCAGCTGTAAATACTTAGCCTTCTCTGCTCAAGTAAGTTACATGAAATTAAAAGCAATGCACTTAAAACCCCTAGGTCTAGAAGTCCTTGGCATGAAAGAGTAGTGTTTTGGGGGAAAGGACACCCCACTCAGTTAGTATGAGTGCTTATACACCAACTGGGAGACGCTTACCTAATAATCTGTCCTTGCCTAACTGCAAGTACTACATGTGCAGAAGAACAATGCATTACAATACAGTGAGGAGCTTCCCATCCTGGCCTTGAAAAAATGGTGTTCCCACATGTTCATAATCTACATTGTGCTGAGACTTTTGCATTATCCTGTGGCTTATCTATCCTTCCTGGCCAGTCATGGAACTCCACTCCCTGGAAAATGAGGCCATTGGCCCCATCTAATACCTTGTGCCCTGCTCACATAGTGATCTTACAAGGTTCTATTCTGGTCTTAGCTGTTGGGCCTCTCTGGTTTCACTTCCTTAGATGTTCCCTTCTTGGATGCCCGGACACATACAGATCTTATTCTGCATATCTCTGGTACAAGTGTTCTCTCTGCATTCAAAATGGTGCTACCACTTCTCAACAACATGATTAAAAAAAAAAAATACCAAATGCAAATAAACTAAAAATGTCCCTGAATCAAATTGTTGCATTTATATAATTTAATGCTTGTGTTCTTTAGGGGTCTGCTTGATTTTCTTCTCCGAAACATGAGCAGGGGGTGCTGTGCACCCTTTTTGTCTTCTGCCTCTTCTACAGAGGTTGGTATTTGGGTGGAGAGGGAATTCATAGTTTAAGGGAGAATGTAAGGTTTTGGAAAAAGGTATTTGGCAATTCAGTTCAGAAGCCAAGCAATTATTAGGGTTCTGAGCAGTTCCAAAGAAAGGAAATTGATGGAAAACTTTTCAATGTTTTCTGTGATTTACCACATCAATAAAATACAGTTGATAAGCAATATTGCTATTCATAGATTATATGTTTAGTGTTTGAAATACATAGGTGTACCCCTCAAGAGAAAAAAAGGAAATCAGAGGAAAAACAAGTCATATACAGAAATACAGGTCATGTAGTTTTTACAAAAGCCAAATAGGGAGGCGTAAAGTTATGTGTGTATGTGCGTGAGCTTGTGTGTTAAATGAACAAAATGAGCAACAGAAGTTGCATTATTCAAGGTCTCAGAGTATTTATATCATGTTCATTTCAGTAACCGTTTTTGGATATTGAAAGCAACTGCATTGTATTCTGTGTCTCACAGAATATGGTTTTTGGTCCATTTTCAACACTGATGCTTCCTAAAATTAAACCACCCAATGATGCACCATTATTATTCAACTCTTAATGAGTCTTGCCTTTATGTTTGATGGTACATGGAGAAAAAGAAACACATATTCTTTTTGATGAGGGAGAATGCTATTAATTTACAGTGCACACATTTATGCCTGGAAAAATGTTCCAGAAGGCAAAAATGGGCAATGTGTTCTCCTTGCTCTGGGCTCTGCTTAAAGAAGAATCATTTTATCCGTGCACTGTTCAGTTCTTATGTTCAAATGCCAGAAAATTTTATAAGGTTTGGACAGGACTATAACTCAAATAATCTCATTTTTTCTAGCTTTCTACTTCTAGTTTTATTAACCTATTGTGTACCAATTCAGTTGTCATACCTTATATAATAATGTATATACATTTATAGACAATTTTTAATCTACTGAAGCAACTCACATGTGAAACACAGGTGGTATGAACCCTCAGAACATTTTTTGGACAATATTTATGCTGACATATGTTGAGAGCAGTTAATTGTTTTTCTTATTCTGTCACATATAGATACCGGCATTACTACCAAGATTAAAAAACAGGAGCAAATTTAGAGACCAACAAAGCCTCATTCTACAAACAGAAAACCTGAGAACCATCAAGGCAGAAAAAAATCGAGTCCCTTTACTTCAGTGCAGTTCAACAAACTATACTAAACAAATGTAAAAGTTACTTATTGACCTGGCAAAGAGGAATTGTGTATTTAGCAAAGACCGGCTTTTGAAAATCTAATTTTATCAGATTATTAATCTTGTTTCCTTTCATAAATGACCTGTTAGGGTGACACTAAAGTTGAATTTTCCAAGCTAGGTAGAAGAGGAACAAATGTAAGAACTGGAAGAGCCAGTGTATCCAGTTTAGAAACAGAAGCTGAGAGGAAGCAAAGGTTTATGTGACCAGTGGTCTAGAGTGAACCAACAGTCTATTCCAGAAATTTAGGAATGACTGAGGAATTATGGGGATTTGGGGGACTTTTATTTTTCCCTAAAAAAAGAATTTAAATGTGCTTATTGCCACCTTCAGATATTTCCTGTTGAGCAAATGATGGCATATTTTTTTCCCTAAAGGGCCAGTGGTTTAAAGAGAGAGATCTCTTTGTTTGGCATGAGAATTTACTAGTGATTAAACCTGCTCAGAACTGAAAACACACATCTTGGGATATAGAGCTACCTGTCACTCTAAGAGTATCAGCCTAGGCTGGAAAAATAATTTTCAGACATGCTATGGAAGGGACTCAGGCACTGATTTCTTGGATGTTTGGGCTATGAAAGGTGCTTTCAGTCCAGAACATCTATGGTTTTGTAAGAACCTTCTAGAAAGAGGTACTCACTTCTCTAGAGTAATGTGGCTAACACCATGCTTGGTTATATTGAACAGGTGGAATTTAAATAGGACTTTGAGAAATGTAGGTGGCTTTTAGTCTGGATTCGAATTGCTTTATAACTTGAAATGAGTAAGAACCTTTTTATTCATGTGCAGCATGAATAAAACTTACTCCATAACCAGAAGATTATGGACTCTAGTCAATCACCAATCTCCTGGATTTAGGACTGTCTACTTGAGGTAAACATGGTTTGGGGCCTCATATATAAAGTACTGTTAAAGGCATTCATAACTATATTATTTTAAAGTAAACTATTCTCGGAGTTGCCGTCGTGGCTCAGTGGTTAACGCATCTGACTAGGAACCATGAGGTTTCGGGTTCGATCCCTGGCATCGCTCAGCGGGTTAAGGATTCGGCGTTGCCATGAGCTGTGGTGTAGGTTGCAGATGCAGCTCAGACCCCCAAATTGCTGTGGCTGTGGTGTCCACTAGCGGCTATAGTTCCAATTAGACCCCCTAGCCTGGGAACCTCCATATGCCACATGTGCGGCCCAGAAAAGACAAAAAAAAAAAAAAAAAAAAGTAAACTATTCTCCATATATAAATTTACCAAAATAATTTGCCTCATTGTATCGTATTTAAAACTTCCAGTGAACAGGGAGGTATGGTTAAAGATAGATACACTACAGAGCTGAGAGAAGTCAACGTAATGACAACACTGGAGCCATTGTCATTAAAACCAAAGTAAAAAAGATCGTTTTGGCTAACTCAGTAAAGCCTGAAACAGGAAAACAGGGAAAAATGAGCAGAGTGAAAACAAAACTACCATTATTTGCAGATTAAATGTCTGTATACTTAGAAAAGAAAAGAAACTCAGTTGTATAGCCATAAAATTAATAAGAATGCAGTAATGGCCTGATTCATGTAAAATAGGGAAAAAAAGGCAATATAGTAGATCCACATTTCTTTTTTTGTCAACATGTGAGAGTTTTTCATTAACAGCTTTGATTATTTACAATGTCCTAGAAAGTCCACATATGATTATCTCTAATTTTGCTGAAGGAAAAACTATCTTCTCAGAACTTATGCCAGTTTGGGATACCATTTCTTAGCTGGTCAGTATGCTTCCACTTGACATATTACTATTGAATACAATTTTGTGATTTAATACACACAATCATATAACCCTGGTGGATGTCTCTTGTCATCCTCATTTTATACATGGTGAACCTAATCACAGGTGCCACAAGGGGCTTAGGGGTCCTAGAGACTAGGGTCAATGCCCAGGGTCTTCTGAGGCTTTGTTTTTATTAACAGAAACAAACTGATGGAAGTGGATGAAGAAACACTGGGTCAGTGAAGCACTAATATATTCAATCCAAAATATAAGAAACCTATTTAAATAAAAATTCAAGTTTTTACTGAGAACAATTTGAGAAGATTTAAAAATATGCAATAGGGATGAGGTTACAATGGCACGAAAGCATTTAATACAAAGGTACAGTAGGAAATGTAATGAAATTTGCATGAAAGTAACATGGCTTTATGTATCAAGAAAAGTTCTGATATTCATCTAAAGCCCGAGGACCTTGTGATGATGGTTGTTAAAATACTGACATACTTGGTAAATAGCTAATCTCTGATGTCCCAACACAACCCCAGCTGATGCTTCAGCCCTTCCTCATAGATTCTGTACATCGTCCCCACACCCTGTAGCTCAGCCTCTCACCTCCAAGGGCTCCAGCAATTGGACTGGACTTGCCTGCTCAGGTTGAAGTTCTTCAGCCGGCATCCTTTCTCAGGAGCTGGCATCTGAGGTCTTGTTGAGTTTTGTTTTAACATCGCCAAAGACGAAGGATCTCATTCTAACCATTAATTCTGGTTTTTGAAATTAGTCTGAGAAAAATATTTTTTGCACAGTTCACAGTTCATTGCCAGATGCCTGATAATAGCAAAAAATTTAAAACTAGGTATAAGTAACTAATACAGAAAACTATTTATAAAGCTATATCTAAAAATGATTTCACCCAAGTAAGGAAAATTATTTGTTCAAAGGGGAAAAAAAGCAACCTAGGGAAAAACAAAACAAAAGAGAAATGTTAACCTTTACTTTTTCTAGTAATGAGACTTACTTTCTAATTTATACTCCTATGTCTCTAGTTTTCTGTAGAATTCATTTCACAGCCAGGGACAGGAAAAATAAGCCCAATTAAAATTAAATCTTGTACTTGAAGAGAAATGAATAGACTCATGACTTCTGACAGTTCCTTCACAGCTGTTTAGCTGATGCCCAAAGCACTGTTTTGACACAGGTTTTCATGACAATTTTCCTTTGGCCATTTTGGACTCACCAGTAATAGTATTATACCTGTACACATGCTTTAAGGACAACCTTGCCTATGTTGTAACTTAGCAGAGCTTTTCTTCAGAGTCCATAGATTCTCCCATTGCTACTGCAAGGGCATGGTAGCCATGGTGATGAAGGTGCGGGTGACGTGGGTTGAGTGTGGTGGTTGTCCAATCTCAGTTTCTTCCGGTACTTGATGTTTTCTGTTGGTTATTTCTTGCTTTTTTTTCCACAAAGTCAGAAGCCTTTCATATTTCACTCACACTAGGGTATAAGTGACTATTTTCCTCAGCAACATTTGTGTTTTAACTGCTATTAATGGGACAGGCCAGTGGAGTGAAGGTGAGAAAACAGATCTGACGGTTACTTGAGAAAGACAGCCTAAGAGCACACCAGTACGCACATGCACTGGTAATTGATGTAATCACACAAAATTCATGTTTATCTTGGACTAACTTTGCTAGTTCAGGTTGCATCAGCTTATAAATCCTGTCTTTGGACATGAAGAAGATCGAAAAAAGTTGGCATTTTATTAAGGGTAATTCAGTATGACTTAAACATCACAGTATTGTAGATATAGAGTCTACCTCTCTATGTATAGGTGCTTAAGTAGCAAATATCTGTATATTTAAAATGCACAGATTGATGGAGTTCCCTTTGTGGCTCAGTGGTTAACGAATCCGACTAAGAACGATGAGGTTGCGGGTTCGATCCCTGGCCTTGCTCAGTGGGTTAAGGATCTGGTGTTGCTGTGAGCTGTGGTGTAGGTTGCAGACGCAGCTCGGATCCCGCGTTGCTGTGGCTGTGGCGAAGGCCATAGGCTACAGCTCCTGTTAGACCCCTAGCCTGGGAACCTCCATATGCCGCGGGTGCGGCTCTACATAAAAGGTAAAAAGACAAAAAAAATAAAAATAAATAAAATAAAATGCATAGATTGAAAAGTAAGGCAAAACTCAGTCTTTTTTTTTTGAGTTGTCTATCCAAAATCTCTACACTTCAGTGTTCAGCACCCTTTGGGGCATTTACTCTAAGTTTGTGTTTTATAGAACATTTTGGTTGCATGGCTTTTTTTTAGGCCTTCTGCAGTTGCAAAGCATTCAGGCAGTATTGTTCTCAGGACAACAGCCAGAAGACAGATGAAAGCAAATAGCAGTTGTACATTTGGCTCAGAATTTAAAGTCCCCTTCCTGAGACCCTATAGCTATTTTAATATTCTATTCTCATCTTTCTGTACTGATGGAACAACCTCCATACTGAGGCCTCCAGGAGGGAGAAGAGAGAAAAAAAGTAAGAGAGAGAGACTGAGAGAAGGGAGGGAGAAGCATCTTCTCCGACCACGTGGTATGAAACTAGAAATCAAACATGGGGGGAAAATGAGAGAAAATTGACTACATGGAGACTAAACAACATGATACTAAAAGACCAATGGGTCAACAAGAAAATCAAAAAGGAGAGAGGGAGGAAGGAGGGGGAGAGAAAGAGCAAGAAAAAGAAAGAAAAGAGAAGTGATCTTGTCAAGAATCTTTATCTTCCTTACTGCAGCTCAGAGTCAGATTGTTCTTGCTCTGGTTACAAACTCATAGCTGAAATTATTTGTCATCACTCAGCGGAGAGGTATCTGGGCAATTTTTCTCCCTAGAAACTATTTTTTCTTTTTTTTTGTCTGATATTCTAGTAGAGGGAACAAGGAAGATCATAATCTTAATGCAATGTGTAATAGAATAAAACTTTTCCTGCTGATAATCTAAAGAATTCACATGAGAAATGAAGCAAGAATAGGCAGAAATCAAATGGCTGGAGATATCTCGACGAGTCTTTAACCCTCCATTTTCTTAACCTAGAAGATGTTCTCATTTGGGGAAGCCCCAGGGTTCTCCAGCTGGGATTTGTGTTTCATTTGATGTAGCTCAGTCAGAAAGACAAGCCACCATGAATACATGACGAGTGTTCTTTCAAATTGTCATTTTATTATGGAGCTGCCTATTTGGAAAGGCAAATCTTCATTTCCTTGCTTTCCCAGTCTCCTTCTGACTTCCCTTAAATGCTACCCTGTCCAGGAAGCTTACATGATCGCCCAGTTGAAAATCACAAAGCCTCCCCTCATAGCTTCCTCTTGCTTTTTTTTTTTTTTTGCTTTGACTTCCTCCATGGGACTTATCACCATCCTTAAAGGTTGAATGCTTTTTGTCTGTTTTACTCATTGCTGTGTCTCTGGTGACTGGAACCTGGGTTTTAGTAGGTGCTCAAAAATATCTGTTGAACTAATGCACAGTAGCTTCAATTTATTTATTTAATTTTGTAATTTGTCTTTTTAAGGCCGCACCTGAGGCATAAGGAAGTTCCCAGGCTAAGGGTCCAATCAGAGCTGTAGCCTCCAGCCTGCACCACAGCCATAGCAAAGCAGGATCTGACATATACCACAGCTCACACTAATGCTGTATCCTTAATGCACTGAGCAAGGCCAGGGATTGAACCTGCATCCTCATAGATACTAGTCAAGTTTGTTAATCACTGAGCTATGATGGGAACTCCAAGCAACTTCAATTTATTGAGTTATTACTATACATCACGAACTGTGGTAAATTATCACCATATAATGCCTTTAACATTTACAATGACCCTGTAGCTTAGACTATATTATCTCTAATTTATAGATATGAAATTTAAAGGGCAGAGATATTAACAAACTTGCATAAGATATTTCTGGTGAATACTAAATTTGAGTTCAATTTTGTCTCTATAGCTTCTAAGTTTTCCTTTTCATATTTTTTTCCATTTTAATCAAGTGATCTTGAATTTCAAGCAAAAAGGCAACATTCCTCTACTATCTCATTAAATATATCCTTAAAGTTCAGGGATTGGAGAAAAGTCATCTAGAAGATAAGATCTCTACCCTTTCCCTTGTTTTTGAACTTTTGAACTGATGCATTTAAAATATGGACCATATGAAAGCAAGATATTATAACCATAAAATTATCTGACTATAAAAATCAAGTAAAACACTCAGCTCAGAAAGGAGACTTGGGAAGTCATTTTATAGTTGTAGTTAATTTGCAAGGAAGGAGATCTTAAAATTTTAGTTTTCATTTAACTTTCCAAATCAATAACTATTCTGTTTGGAAGTAAATAGCATAGGGGTGAACAGAACAGAAAATAAGTGTAATAATAATAATAAAACAAAACAAAAACCCCCACAAAGACAAAAAAGCCTCCACAATCCAGCCCAGTAGAAAAAAATTTTTGATTCATGTTGACACGTTTGGATTTTCCTCACTTTGCCAAATTCCACATATAGATCAACTGATCAGTTATGTCATCATAAAATGCCCAGTCTCAAAAATCACTAATTTGCCTTGGTAGTCACAAAAAAGGGTGGGGAAAGGAAGGGAAGAAAGAAAAAGAAAATAAAAGGAAAAAAAAGGAAGGATGGTATATTGGCATAGAGTTGCTTAATTACTATAATTTTTACTTCTGTCACAGGAAACTGTAGATTTTGTTCCAAAACTTTAGGAGGAAACACATAATAAGCCTTTAGAAATTAACTCAAACAACTGTTGGCCTAAAGGCTTAAGATGTCAAAAAAAAAGTGGTTTGCAATTGTCAGAGTTATGATCAAGCAATGCCTAGTGAAAGATCATATGTGAAAGGAGACTAACTATAAAATGAACAAGTACTGCCTTATTCCCCTTACATACTATTTTCTGGACCTCCAGGTTAAGATTCCCAGAAGGCTTTGCAATGCACAATAAGAGCAGCAGGCTGCTGGCTGCCACGTTTCTTTTGTTTACACCTGAATTTGTGGAGAATTTTTGAATTACTTGATCAATTCATTTCTAGTTTATTTTCCCCTATTCTTTCAGCATGTTAGTTTGGCATTTGTGCTCTTTAAAAGCCTTTGTAGGGCGCTTAACATCTGATACTAGAACACATTCATGATGTTATGGCTCTCACTCAGAAGGATGAAGCTGAGAAAGAATAAATGGTCTTCCTTTTTTCTTGTTTTCTTTTTTCTTTCTTTTTTTTTTTTCATTTGCATCTCTTTACTGCTGACTCATGGTACTATAGGGTCTGATAACCCCTCACGTGCTTTTCAGTGATTGATGATCAAATTTGTTCACATGCTTAATCTAGCATTTTAGAGTCCCTGATATTTTTTAACAAGCTCACTGGACTCAAGCCTTCGCTAATGAAGAAAACAAATGAAGGAAAGCAATAATTCAGATTAGGGAACACAAGGTTTTTTCTGTGTTGCAGACTCCAGTCAGTTGATGGGTAGTTTCTGTCTGAAGGATTCTGATGCTAATTCCAGGCTCTGTGGGGGGGGGGGGGACTATAGAGCTACAGAGGAAATCAGTCATGTGTAGAAGCATGAAAGATGCTAAGGAGTTATATGAAGTGCAGAAGTGAGAGGAGAGTATTTCAGTCAGGGAAGAGAGCATGGGCAAAGGACAAAATGTATGGAAGAGCCATGAGATATATATATATGTGGGAAGGAGGAGAGAGAAGGGTGGAAGTGCAAGAAATACAGGGTTCCTAGAGCCAAAAGTATCAAAATAGGAAGTTGTGAGAGATGAGAATAAGGAACTAGGTAGGGTGGTTTATGCTCAGTTAAGGAGCTTGGGCTTTATCCAGTTGATTAGTCATTAGAAGGTTTTAAACCAGGAGTTCCCTTTGTGGCTTCATGGTTAATGAATCTGACTAGGAACCATGAGGTTGCGGGTTCGATCCCTGGCCTTGCTCAGCAGGTTAAGGATCTGGCGTTACTCTGAGCTGTGGTGTAGGTCGCAGACGAGGCTTAGATCCCGCGTTGCTGTGGCTGTGGTGTCAGCCAGTGGCTACAGCTCTGATTAGACCCCTAGCCTGGGAACCTCCATATGCCGTGGGTGCGGACCTAGAAAAGACAAAAAAAAAAAAAAACAACGGTTTTAAGCCAGGAAGTGATAGGCTTGCTTAGCTCAGGGTTTTAAATGATTGGAGCTTTGAGGGTGACGAAGTTTAGCAGTGATAAGTTGAATTTTTAGGATATTACTGCAGTATTCCAAGAAATAGATAATTTGAGCCTGGACAAGGGCATTGCTTGTAGGGATAGAACAGAGAAAGTAAAGAAACATTTAGCAGGAAAAGTTATAGATGGCCCAGGAGGGAGGATGGAGGATAGAACAAAGCTTGGGTGTCTGGATGGACAGTGAACATGATAGGTGATGTATCAAGAAAAGATTTGTAACTAAATTTTATTTATAACTGAATGCTAAATGTTTGAAATGTAGTACTATAGAACATCTGAACTACTTCTCTTTTCATTCTCTTTTTTTGGGGGGGAGAGGTTTGTATAAATCATTTTTAAAAATGCACTTCTCTTATTTCTGAGTAAAACTAGAAAGTAAACTACATATGATATGATATCAAGGAATATATTGTCTTATAGGAGATCTTTCTGTATCTCACATAGGACATAATAGAGTCTGTTATAAATAACAAACATAATATAGAGAATAAGTGACTTATGGACATGGTGGCATTGTTTATTTTCTAATCCAGGATATTTTTCAGAGTGAGAATAGAAGGGAGTGGGTAAAAGAAGTTAAAATTATTGTAAATTTTGGAAATGTTGATTGAACAAGTTATTTTTATATTGGTCAATTTAATAAATGGTTCTTTCATGTCATCAAAAAGTTTACAAATAACAAATGTTAGCAAAGATGTGAAGAAAGGGACCTCTAGGAGACTTTGGTGGGGATATAAACTGGTGCAGCCACTATGGAGAACAGTACGGAGATCCCTCAAAAATAAATAAATAAATAAATAAGTAAAATAGAACTACCAAATGATCCAGCGAGTCCAGTCCTGGGTGTATATCCAAAGAAAAGAAAAACACTAGTTCAAAAAGATACATGCACCCTAATGTTCATAACAGCATTACTTACAGTAGCCAAGACATGGAAACAACCTAAGTGTTCATCAAAGATGGACAAAGAAGATATGAGACATATATCACAATGGAATATTACTTAGCCATAAAAAAGAATGAAATTCTGCCATTTGCGACAGATGGACTAGGATGGACTGGGGGGTACTAATCTAGGTGATATAAGTCAGACAGAGAAAGACAAATATTCTGTTATCACTTATATATGAAATCTAAAAAATAAAATGAATATAATGGAACAGAAACATACAGATAAAGAGAACTAACTAGTGGTTACCAGCAAGGAGGAAAAAGGAGGAGTAACAAGATAAGGGTAGGTGATTAAGAGAAAAAAAGTACTATGTATAAAATAAACCAGCTATAAGGATATGTCATACAGTACAGGGAATATAGCGAATATTTTATAATTATAAATGGAGTATATATAAAAAATTTTGAATCACTACATTGTGCATCTGAAAACTAATATAATATTGTAAACCATCTACATTTCAATACAAAAAAACCTTTTTTTTTTTTTTTTTTGGTTTTTAGGGCCATACCTGTGGGATATGGAAGTTCCCAGGCTAGGGGTCGAATAATAGCTGCAGATACTGGCCTATACCACAGTCACAGTAACGTGGGATCAGAGCCATATCTGCAATCTACAACACAGATTGGGGCAATGCCAGATCCTTAACCCACTGGAACAAAGCCAGGGATCAAACCTTCACCCTCATGGATACTAGCTGTTTTCATAACCTGCTGAGCCACAATGGAAACTCCCACAAAAATAAAACCTTTAATAATAGTTCTTTTGAAAAAAATGTATTTTCAAAAATAAAATTGCAATGATAATATTTTCATAAAAATAAGAAAAACAAACTTGGGATACAAAACCAGATGAGCTGGGAAACAAAACCAGATGAGACATTAGTACTAGGAGCAAAAAATACAACTGTGTCTGGCAAACAAGAAGTACGGTCACTTGACTTACAATGTTAGAACTGGATTTTATATGCTAGCTCCTGAGGAAATAATGTCATTATCTCCTCTTGTTCATTCATTGCTGCTAGAAATCTAACAATGAATGCACAGAAGGTTCATGTCCACACTTGGGCTTACAATCTAGAGGTTGTTGTGTGAACCTGTGGTTTCGATGTCTCAGTTGCAGTTTTATCATTGCCCTAGGAGGTGGGACAGGGTGGCTCTGACTGTGGTAGAAGATTCTGCAGGTTGAGAAAGTGACCAGTTAGGGACATACCCTGGGGATATGCTAGATCCATTCTAACATGTGGGCAGATCCTGAATGTCAAGGTCCACCTTAGAAGAGCTCATCAAGTCTCAGGAAAAATGTTGCATATCTACTGTCTGAATTATAAAATGTTAGATTTGGGATCCTCAGAACTGATCATTTTTTATTTAAAATATTTGGCTAGGCTGATAGAGGCCAGGACAGAACTTCTGCCCTCTGGTCCTTTGGAGCAAGCTGGAGTTTCTATTTCTCATCAGCCCCACAGATTGTCCTATCAGCTTTTTGCCTTAGTTACCTTTTTTTGTACTTCAAAAATAATTACTGCAGAGAATAAGAAAAAAATTTGTATGTCCTTTTCGTTTTTGGTATTTTCCTATTTCTTAGCATGAGGTAGTTAGAAGACCACACACTTTGGAGTTAGACAAATATGCCTTAAACTTTGGGCATATTAATATTTCCTGAGTGTCAAATCACTCAAAATCACCTTATCTGGTTGGGAACACTGCTGTGGAGTTTGTGATAGCACTATGGTCAGGATTAAGTAAGATGTTTCAAGTCAAGTGCCTGGCACAGTGTTTGAAAAATAGTAGGTGGCCAATGACAGGTAGAATTACAATTAAGGAAGGAATAAAAAGTTTCATGTTGGTGGGGCCAGCTTTGGACAAAATTGTCACATAGGTGTCTTCATCCTCCATTTCAGCTTCCTTCCCATGCCTTCTCTCCAGTTCCACCATCACTCCTCTCCATCACTCATTACCAGTATTTGGGATTCTCATTATACCACTAGACCACCCTCTTTTCCTGGTCTAGCATCTTTGTTCCTAACTTGTCTTCCTCATCTCCTTCTTCCCAGAGCTCTAAGTCTTCTGGCTCTGCTTTTGTTGCCCATCATATCTAACCTTAGAAAGGTTCTATTAATGCCATTTATAACAAAATGTTAAAGACTAATGTCATTTTCATATGCTAGTCTTGCCAGCACATAAGTCTATTTTAGTGAAGGTCAACATCATAACTAAGAGAGTAAAAGTGCAAAACTTAATTTGGAGGCATCAGTAATAGGGAAAAAAGAGATTTTTAAAGAGACGGACTCAATGATAACATTAAAAATAATGAACAGCTAACATTTATGGGGTACCACCTCTATCTTGCACTGTGCTTTATATGCATTGCCTCATTTAATCCTTACAACCAATAAATTCTGTACCATCATTATTGCTATTTTTCTGGTGAGAAATATACAACTTGGAGAGAGAAAGTAAATTGCCGAAGGTCGTAATTCCAAGTGAATCAAATAGGTTTGGACATCAAGTCTATCCAGCTTACCACCATCTCTCATAATCACTTGACAGGTTAAATTTTCATTAGGTAGCACATCTACTTGCTTCTCTTATCATTATTTGCTAGTCTTGTGTGGTACCTGGTGCATAATAAATAATTAATCATCGGTACATGCATTAATAAGAACCTGTTGTGCCATAACCTCCTCTTCATTTACCTCTCTGGGGTCACCTCTTTGCTTGGAGGCCGTGCCTTGCCTAATATTCCCAAACTGAATTTCCAGTAGCCTCACACACTACTCTACCTCCTAACATCACGCCTCTGTCCTCTTGTCTACTCTTATGTTCCCATTTCCACAGGAGTTTCCAGGCTAACTTCCACTTAACACAGAGCTCAAAAGTGATCTCCTGCCATGAAGCTTTCCATCCCTCTAGGCTCTCCTCCCATCCTCTCCCTCACTGTCTCCTTCCCTCTTTCCACCTTGGCCCCGCCCAGCCAGGGTTCTTTCCATGTCTGTCTCTTCCACTAGACCATGGTGTTTTTCAAGGTAGGGGTCTAAATATATTTTTATCCGTTTTTATACTTGATGTATTTTGTATCTGACTTATTTTTGGTATGCTTCTGGCCCAGCCTAATTTATCAATTCTAAGGCATTGTTTTTTCATATTTTAGTATCTCTCAAACTGATATACACCTTCGAGTTGATGAGTCTTAAAAGTACAACTGACAGTGTTTTTTTCTGATTCAGTGATATAAAAAGAAGTGTATGCATCCTCTATTTAATGGCATCTTAGATTTACTGGAATAAACTAACATTAAAAAAAGTTTACATGAGTGAGTGAATGAATGAATGAATGAATAGTACTCATAGCTCTTCTCAAACTGCATTGTGATTCCTACTTACAACCTGGTTGTTCGGCATTGTAGACATAGCAGCAGGGTAACAGCTGGGTATTATTCTTGATTTATGCTGGGCTTGCCTAGAAACAGTAAACTAGTTCAAATTATTCTTAACCATTTCTTTCCAGACTGAGGGGATCTGTTCCATTATGCTTTTCTTCTAGGTGAAATTGATCTTCAAATTCTCTCCAAAGTACAAGCTCAATACCCGGGAGTTTGTATCAACAATGAGGTTGTTGAACCAAGTGCTGAACAAATCACCAAGTACAAAGGTACCTATAACCCGTGGTGCTCTGTACCAAATCCTATTCTGAAAGGCTTGTCATCCCAGATGTGTTCTTGAATCACTAAGAACATAGTTACTGTGGTATATTCTTTGTAAGCTTATTGGGAGAAGAAACTAATTACTTTGTTTTTTGGCAGGCGTGACTAAATACTTAAGAATATAGTAAATAGAATTATTATTATAATTATTATTGTTGTTATTATTATTGTTATTTATTTTTACTGACTCTCCATCCTCTGGTCATCAACTATTATTTTTTGATATTTATTCTTAGAGACAGTCATTAATTGAGAGATATTTAAACAGAATCCCTGCCCTTAAAAGGCTTGCATTTAATTGCTTACAGCAAGAATCAGCAAACTTTTCTCTGAAAAGAGCCAAAGAGTAAGTATTTTAGACTTAGAAGGACACATGATCTATTACAACTTTTACCATCTCTGCCACTGAAGCACAAAGGCAGCCGTAGGCCATACATACACTAAGGAGTGTGGGTATGTTATAAAAAAACTTTATTTAGAAACATTAACATTTGAATTTTATATCATTTTTACCTATAATGAAGTCTTATTCTTTTGATTGTGTTCAACCATTTAAAGGTGTAATGGGGAGTTACCATTGTGGCTCAGCAAGTTAAGAGGTCTACATAGTCTCCAGGGAATGTGGATTCAATCCCTGACCTCACTCAGTGGATTAAAGATCTGGCATTGCTGCAAGCTGAGGTCTAGGCTGCAAATGTGGCTTTGATCCACTGTTGCTGTGGTGTAGGCCAGCAGCTGCAGCTCTGATTCAGTCCCTAGTCTGGGAACTTCCATGTGCTGCAGGTGTGGCTCTAAAAAGAAAAAAAAAAAGTGTAGTGGCACAAGATATGAAAGATGGAGCATGAGGTCAGGAAGTAGAGTAGTATATGTTTTTAGCTTGCAGTCTATTTTAAAACAGGTGGTGGGCCAGATATGGCCCATGGGCTGAGGTTTGCTTTTTCCTGGGTTACAGAATTCTATCACCTGTTTTACTTAATTTTCCAGTAAAATCACCGATTCTGCACTAATACTGATGTAATGGTACCTACATCTGATCAGAATTCTCATGATTATTTCTTATTGACTCTTTTGTTCCTTCCAAATTTCATTTAATATGAGAAGAATTTGGATGAACTCTCTGGTTTTCTGGAGCTACATAAAAAAGAAAAATGTGCTTTATATCTGTTATGTATATAACATTGATTGCATTAAAATTCTAAATGGAAATGGGTTCTGAATTTGCAATTAAAATTGACAGTGTGCCACCTTTTCTCTGTATTTTAGAGCTTGTAGCCAAGACATCAAACCTCGAGAACATAAAGTTTGCTTGGCATAAGGAGACATCATCTGAATATCAAAATAGAATGATGGAGAAAGAAGAACTTCAGAAGTGGGACTTTATTCATATGATTCAGGTAAGAAGTAGTTATTGTTATATACACTCAGGAAAAAAAGGATTTTTCATAAGTATTTCAGAGTAACTAATAGTCTAAGTTTAAAATGAAAATCTGATTGCTGATTTGACAAATAGCATTATCTGTCCAAATTGAGAATAAAGATGTTAATTATACTAAGAGATTCTCTGTAATACTCAAAACACCTCCATAGTTACTGATTTTTTTTTTCAATGCTGGCTTAATTTTTTGATAGTTCATAGACAGTTCAGTGTAACACATTCAGTAACAGTTCTCCAGTAACTCCAATGGTCTGGATGGACCAAGGTCCCAAGGATTTTCTGAATCTTTTTTGCTTCTGCCTCCTGTTGATGAGCTGGCTAGCATGCATGTGATAGGGGCAGCAAAGTGTTACGGATATCAGTCACTCTTTCCTTAGGAATTTATTTCCATGTCCAGCACGTATGGTGTTTCTTAGAAATGCAATAGTGTGTTTCTTGGAAAGTGGGTGACTACAGAGTAGATGGCATGGGGACATATTTCCAGAGGTCACTGATGTCTCTAAGGGGTATAGCGGTGTATAGGCTTTGGGTCTTGACTACCATTAGAAGATGTGCATATTTTGGAAATACCATGATGAACAACAAAATGCTTTTGGCTTTCTCCAGTCCATAAGTGCAATCACCCGAAAAAGGGTAAACTTTAAAAAAATCTTAGGAAGAAATGACTCCAATTTCTGCATATCCAGGTAGTCCTACATCTCTGCTTCCTTAGTGAACAAAATCTTTTACCTGTAAGGGAGTGCTTAACATTGTCCAGTAAACCTGTGATGTTTACTAGACTTACTTTCCCTCCTTTTCATATAGTTGACCCTTGAACGGCACAGGTTTGAACTGCATGTGTCCACTTATATGTGGATTTTTTTTTCAATAGTAAATACTACATGACTGGATGAGGAACCCCAGAAACAGAGAAAACCATGTATAGAGAGGGCCAACTCTATGCTGTGTGTGGATTCTTTTTTTTTTTTTTTGCCTTATCTAGGGCCGTACCGGCGGCATATGGAGGTTCCCAGGCTAGGCATCTAACAGGAGCTGTAGCCGCCGGCCTTCGCCACAGCCACAGCAACGCGGGATCCGAGCCGCGTCTGCAACCTACACCACAGCTCATGGCAACGCCGGATCCTTAACCCACTGAGCAAGGCCAGGGATCAAACCCGCAACCTCATGGTTCCTAGTCGGATTCATTAACCATTGAGCCACGACGGGAACTCCTTTGTCTTTTTTTTTTTTTTTTCTATGTGTGGATTTTTGACTGCACAGAATGTTGGTATCCCTAACCCCTGCCTTGCTCAAGAGTCACCTGTATAACTGTTTCATACCTCCCTGTCTCCTTACATCTCCTGTAATCCCCTTCCCGTCACTCACTTCCAGCGGATGAACTCAGTTCTACTCTAGTAAAAAGAAAAACCATCAGGTAGAAAATTACCTTTCACCCTCCAAATTTGCAAAATTTGTAGTTGCATCTGTACCCACCATTTCTTTCATCTTATTACAAAAGCCCCCCCTTGATTAAATCCAGAACCCTCCACATATACTCTGGATCTCATTCTTCACCTATTATAAAATGTTGCCACTTCAGAGATCATTTTCCAGGTTCTCTCAAATCTTCCATGTTTTTGTTCTTTCTTACAGCAACTCTGCTTCCTCTGTGTAACTATTCTGTTCCCCTCTGTCTCCTCTGCATTTTTCTGTGCTATGTCTCTGCCTCACGATTGTACGTTGCAGTCCTAACACTCTCATGACATTGTTGCAGCTGAACATTCATAGTCAACTGTGGAAAATCTTTGACTATTACATCAAATTTCAGAGCATCTGCTATGACTTGCCTCCTCTTTTTCAGCCAGGTCATGTCGTAGCTTGTTAGCCATCTAATGGATTAGCTATAGCTGGGTGACTGTCTGTGTATGGTCCCTGTGGTGAGCAGCATGGAGTGACATGGTACTGACTGTAGCCTCTGAGGCAGCACAGGCCACGTGCCAGTCCCTTTTATTTCATTCATTCATGTGAGAGGGACAGAGCTTAAATGGTTTTTGTTTTATGCGATACATTCTATCAGGGCATCTACATAAAATATTGAATTCTTGTCCAACAGAGCTGAAGATGAGATATAAGAAGTAAGTGTCTATGGAGGTAGATTCCAGGGATCTAAGCCCTTAAGGAATAATTTCCAGTGCCAGCGTAGAATGCCAAGCTTTATCTGTTGGGTGGAGACTTCTCCCTGCATTTCATCAGAGTCGGTTCAGAGTTATTAAAAATGGATAGGCTGATTCCTAGACCCTTGTGACGACACATGTACCTTAGGCTTTATCCAGTCCATTTTTCTAAAGAATCTGTCAACATCAAACCCTGTCACATTTTCTGTGATTTAAAAAAAAGCATCTGTGAACATATGGTGAAGCTAGTGCAAAGGGCTTAATTTTAAAGCAACGTTCCATGAAATGGGGTCTGTTTTAATGGTGCCAGGCCCATTTTCTCCCTGAAGAACTACAATTCACAAAATAAAGAGTAAGCATAGAATCAACATCCCCCATGTGGACTGGAGACTAAGTGTCCCAAGCTATCAGTCTGTGTTATTGAAACCAGAAAGAGTAAATTCAAAATCATTTGACTCTAGTTGGATGAATTCCATAGTTTTCCCTCTCCCTAAATATTTTCTCACATGATTATTCTATCTCTCTGTATAACATCTTTAATTTTTAAATTTCTTAATTGTTTTGTTGAGTAAAAATCTTCTCGACTTGAAAACTAAAACTTCTAGGGGATATCTAGTCTCAGCAACCAAGACATTGATATAGAAAATTGTCCGTTTCTCTTTTCCTTCATTTCTAGATGTTGTATTATGTAGACGATATTCCAGCCACCCTGAAATTCTTCCATAGCCTCTTAGCTAGTCATGCTAAGATTCTCATCACTCTTGTGTCAGGTAAGTTATTTTCCGTCAGCCTGAATTTTCAAACAGCAGTAGTGCATGTAGGCATGTGTTTGAAGGCAGCTGGTGCATTTTGTCTTCATTATGCAATTCTTGACTTGGCTTCTGATCATACTCAATTCATTAACATAGTGTTAGGAAAGTCCTTCACAACAGCTCTCAATTTAGGGGTTCTAGTGGAATTAAATGCCAGTTTACTTCTTCCGCTTGGGAAAATTTGTCTTTGTGGTCTATATAAGTTATTTTTTATATAACATACAGCAAATATAACTGACAGGAGTTTTTCTAATGAGACCGAAAATAGTAAATATTTCTATTTACCTCCTTTTTGTCCCTTGAATGTCTCTCTCCCTTCTGTAATGTTTATTAATAAGTAAAATAAAGGTTTAAATATTTGGATACTTTGCGTATTTGATTAGTTTGCATTTCGAGAACCATTATCAATGTTGTTCATTATAGGTTTTCTCAAATAATTATAAAAAAAAAACGGTTCACTTGTTTTTTGTTGTTATGTTATTTCTCAAAGAAGGCACTTGATCACATCAGGTTGCTTGCTTCCAGTGACAGAGTAAGCACCACACAAAGAACATAAGTGAATAGATTTAGCAAATGAAACATTGACATTGTTGAGTTCATTAATTCATTAGTTCTTTCATCCAATAGTCTTTATGGATTGTCCACATAGTGCTAGTCAGGTTGACTCTAGATATACAATAGCCTCTATCTTCCTAAGCTTACAGCGGACCCTATACTCAAAAACTATGTTACAAAATTCATTTTTTCTTAAATATGAGGCATTCCTCTTAACCTAAGGATGGCAAACATGGTTGTTGCCTATAATCTTGGGTTTGAACTCATCTGGGAGTTTGGCAAATGAGAGTTCCCATACACAACCTCTTTCCAAAGAGAATATTTGATATACTGTTTGAATCTCAGGCTAGTTTAAGATACTCATTTTGTGTGGGAAAGCTCTATCTTCACATTTAGAAGGGCTTATATAAATTGGATGTTTTCCACTACCCTCTCTCTAAATTAAAGCACCTGGGTAAAGCACTTGGTACTGTAGGAATACAAAAGTAAATATAGTTATCAACACTGAGGGCAGCCTATTCTTGATAATCTGTATCAATAATACAGGAACAGTGTTTCAGACATAAATAGTAATTCATCCAGATGTCATATATGTTTGATTTTAGAATGCACTTCATATAAAATTCAGATCCACCATTATTTATATTTGGTTTAGTCTTAAATATTTCCAGAAGTTAAGTACTTGAGTGTCAGAAGGCAGCTTTCTATGAGTCTAGGCCTGCCAATAAGCCAGTCTAAGATTTAGTCAGTGGCATGAATAGTCTGCAAGCAACTAAGAATGGACTAAGTGTCCTCATGAATACAATATTCTGAGACTATGCCATGAATACATTAATAGAATTCATGGTTTACTGGCATTAGGATATGTGCAAACAAAAACAGGCTCAGTGAAATGTATACATGAAAACAAGAATGCTGGGGCACTTCCTAGCTGTGAACTTGGTCCTGATTTACCCAGGCGCTATTTCTGGGTAATCATACATACATTGCATGGCATCAATGCATATATGTGGTTCACATGTACTATGAATATATATATAGATATACACATATATAGGTGTACACATGCATATACACACAGATATGTGTACACATGCATATACACACATTTATGGGGAAAAATAAAAGAAAAACCAATTTGCACTATGTATGTATATACACATATATACACATACGTATATATATGTACAAATATACATATACATACATTTACACACACATACACACTCATGGGGGAAAAAAGCAAAGAAAAACCAGTTAGCTTTTTATGAAAAGAAGTGTTTTGAGTCAAAAATTATTCATTCTGTAGTTTAATGGTGGAAATATTTTACTTGAGTTTTCAGTGCACAGCTTACATTTCTTCATTACCGCACACACTGTAAGAGACAGGTATCCCAAAAAGGAGAACATTACTGACAGATAATCCTCAGTACTTTCCCTATGATGCCAAGTCCCCACTTGCCCCTTCTACCCCTCTTATTGGTTACATAGAGCAGTTTAACTCCCTTTTGCTCTACTTCTAGGACCTAGGTAAACCTGTGCACCTATAAACCTATCTGAACAATTTATTTCTCTGAGATAAGTTCTTTTGGCCCCTCAGTGTATGGAAGTGGCTTCAGTCTCCTTTTTTAAGAACAGCAATAATTGCTTTGTTGCATTAATAAAGCCAACTCAAATATATGGCTCAGCTTAAAGAATAGATCATGGTCAGTTTCCGACAGTGAAAACAAATCATGAGAACTTTCCAATCAGATTTGTCTTATATTGTGGTCAATCAACATGTACAGAATTGATCCACATTTTTATTAGCCGCTTTTTACTTTGATGTTCTCACTTCCAATCTCTATCTGCCAGATCCGGTCTGTGGGTATCAGACAAGTCTGAGAAAGCTCCCCAGGTCATCAGAGGTACCTGATCAACTTCTTACCTCACCCCCGTAGTAAAAATCATTGCCCTGAACTGCCTCTCAGCCCATACTAGAAGTCTTGAAACCCCATTCTCCATACTTGCCCAATGAAAATATTCTTTAAATTTGAATATTACCCTAAAACACCTACACCAAAATTGTTCACACTAGGCTCTGTTTTTATCATGTTTATTGCAATGACTTTCTAAATGGGATTTGCTTCCTAATTACCTAGAGATGAAGGAGCCTGGTTGTGTATTTTCTTTGTTTCATTTCAACACTGCTGTCCACAGCCTCGTGGCAATATAGCAAACCAAGGGCTGACTGCAGGCAGAGTCAGACAAGCCTAGAATTAGTCACTAAATTAAATTTCCAAGAGCACTTATGCAGCCAGTATCTCATCTAGGCAGATAATGGCATGTCTGGATTACTGTCTTGCTTTAGAGGGTCCTTTTAAGTATGCCACACAGCTAAAGCCCATGCCTGTCCATCCCAGTCCAACAATGACCTATTACTGAGTGGCTGAGTTATCTCTCTGAATAGACCAAATTAGTCAGTTATTTGAGCACCATATGGACATCCATTTTTGTAATTTATTAGGTTGTAAAAAAATGAAATGTGGGGTCAGTTTCTGGATTTAATTATACAGGGCACCTAGCATGGTTAAAGTGTCAGGTGTGTTCAGCATATTCAAACACAGCCTGTACTCTCAGTCCTGAGCCTGATTTGGCTGCATCGGATAGTCTTGGTATAGAGTTGATTCATTCAGCTTTTATTGAGCTCCTATAGTCAGTCACTGCTAGGCTGTGAGGTTGCAAAGGTGACTATTATTCCTCCTCTGTCTTTTTTTTTTTTTTTTGGTTGCACCCATGGCATGCAGAAGTTACCAAGTCAGGAGTCAAATCCGTGCCACTACTGTAGCCAAAGCTACTGCAGTGACAATGCTAGGTACTTAACCCACTGAGCCACAAGGGAACTCCCACTCCTCCTCTGCCTCTGAAAGGCTCCTAATCTAAGGGAGGACACAGAGATGTAAACACTTTCAGCAATGTGCTAATTTCCTATCAGAGGCAAATGGAGAGCATAAGGAGAATTCCTGGAGAACAGGGGGCTCTGCCTCTTTTATCTGCCCCAGGTCTCTGTAAAGCCCTTGGCACCTAGAAGAAGAAACCCAGTGAATGTGTTTGAATTGAACTGAATAATTGTTTATTATTTCTGCTTCATGATATCCTAACTATAACTAGTTCTGAGTGGCCATCCAAAAAACAGACCATGTTTTAGCTACAACTTACTACATGAGAGACATAGAACCAGAGAAAATAGAAAGATCTGGAGATGTGAAGATGGATTTAACAAACAGAAATAAAAAACTCAATAAAAGAAGATACACCTATCATGAATGCACACACACACACGCACACAGTGCACTCTGAAATAGACAAAAGCAGTGAAGGGTAGGCAAGTGAAACTAATTAGGAAAAGGAAGAGAAATTGAAATCAGAATTAAATGACAGTATTTTACTGGTCAGCCTATTTGAATTCATGTTGCTTGAGGGAAGAGAAGCTTTCCTCTGGTTTCTAAGTATCCATTAAAGAAATAGCTCAGCTCAGTAAACTTTCATTTGTTTAGCCTGAGCAGAAGTTGCTGATTATGAAGATAAAATATTTGATTTGGGGATGAAAAAGAGAAATAAGATGTGGAATTTTTTTAATGAAGAGTATCACATCCTAAAATCATGTCAGTGGCGTATTTTTTCTGCAAATGTAGTAGTAGCCAGACATTAGTTGGGAGAGTTGCTAATTAAAATGTAACTTCTCTGGTTAAGGGTGATTATCCAGAAGAAGATCAGTGAAGTTTTCTGTCACGCTCTCTCCTTATCTGACTAAGGAAGGAGGCAAATCATTGTGTGTTATTTTTAATACAGTGGGGTTTATAGCATGTTTGAAAACAAAAGTAACACCATATGTTGTGCTCACTGAGAGCCACTATGATAACGCATTAGTCAGAAAGTGTATAATTGCTTAGCTCAGAATAGCACCAAGTCACATAACACTGACACCAGCAAATTCTCCACAATTGGTATTGGTTCTTTTTTCTCTGCCAGGTCTAAAATAATAATAGTGATGATAACAGAGCCTCTCCTCAACCACTGAGATATCTATTTTCTGGTAAAGTCTTGTTTGTAGGAAAATTCTTATTTGGGTAGACAATCACTGTCTTTGGAATGAAAGATTTTTTAATACAAACCCATGACCCACATTTTTTTTTTTCATTGAACTGAGGTTTCATCTTTTTCTGCTTCATTCCAGTTTCACCTTCTCCTAGAGCTTATCCTACAGGTATCACTCCCTCTTCTGAAATATCAGTGGAACATCAATTATCTGGGCTATTTATTATTTTCAGCCTTGGATATTCTCTTTTGTTGAGTTATATCAGGAGACTTTAGCCAAGCCTGTGGATGACCTCAGCATACTATAATTACATGCAGAACTGTTTGCCTATGTAGTGTTTGTATACTTTCTGGAAGAGTCTGATTACTTTCATTACATCATAAAGCAGCGTTCAGAACCTACAAGGTTCATGCCTTGAAATTGTAACTTCTAATCCTGGAGACCCACAGAAAATATAGGTTCTCTCTTATATCACTTTGGCCCAGTTCAACTTAATTTCCTAACACTTTGGCAATGTTTATTGTGTGCCAAACTTGTTTCTAAGTGCCCTACCTTATTAACTTAGTGAATCCTTGAAAAAATCCTATGACTATATTCTGTTATTATCCCTGATTCACAGGTGACAAAACTGGGGCACAGGTTCCCAAAGCGAGTTGGAGGAAAAGCCAGGCTTCACACTCAGCACGTTAGGCTTTAGAGACCATTCTTAATTACTGCAGTGTATCCACTGTGTACCTAACAGCCTGGTATTACATGCACACATTAGAAGGTCCATAAATAGATGCTCTTTTGTTTAGCTTTATTATTATTCCTGGAGATTTCTGAACAGCAAGCTTGTTTTTCCACAGTCTCAAGATTACAACCAGTGGAAATAAATGCATTATCAAATTAATTCTACACAATGTTCATTTTTTTTTGTAAGTACCAACTGCACGTTGGCCATGTGCTTACCACTGTGCAACGATTCACTTCAATTACTTCATACTTGCAGTTGCATTTGGGATAAGTATAGTTATCCCCATCTTATAGATGAGACACTAAATAAAAAAATGTCATCTCATTCATGAACTGTCAGAAGAAGAGTCTAACCTATATCTTTCTCCCTTCCGATGCTACATCTCTTAGCTTCTATACTGGGCCTGTTTTTAAATTAAATACAACAGACATTGCTGAAATATCTTCTGAAGTTGAGGACAGAATTGTTAGGAATCAACCTAGCTGTTGTAGTCCAGGGCAGCACTTCGAAAGTGTATAGACATGAGAGGCTACCCCGTGTTGGGATTGAGTAAACTATCAAAGTATTTGCTCTGTTTGCTGTGTTCTTTCTTTCTATTTCAGTGTTTACTCTTAGACCCTTTCCTCTGAACCAGACTAACATAAACAACTATGTTCCTCCTATCACCACCTGGATGTCCAACAGGTATCACAATTTAATATTTCCAAAACCAGATGCCTGATGATACATTTAAAAATTACTCCTCCTGGATGCAATTAGAGATTCTCATACTAAGTAAAGTTAAGGTGGAAAGAGAAAGTCAAATACTATATGATATCGCTTATCTGTGGAACCTAAAATATGGCACAAAGAAACCCATATACAAAACAGAAACAGACTCACAAACATGGAGAACAGACTTGTGGTTGCCAAGGGGGAAGAAAGGAGGCAGTGGGATGGATGGGGAGTTTGGGGTTAGTAGATACAAACTATTACATTTAGAATGGGTAGACAATGAGGTCCAATTGTATAGCACAGGGAACTGTACCCGGTCTCCTGGGATAGACCATCGTATGTAAAATAATATAGGAAAAGAATATGCATATGTATGACTGAGTCACTATGCTGCACAGCAGAAATTGGTACAACATTGTAAATCAGCTATACTTTAAGAAAAAAAAAAAAGAAAAGCAAATGCTCCTCTCATTCCCATTTCTAATAATGGCAGTTTTCTCTTTTCAGGTGCTTGGGCCAAAATCATTGGGGTCATCAATGATTCTTTTCTTTCGCTCACTATCCAAATTGTTATTGTTAACAATATCCAAATTGTTAGCAAATGGCATTGGATCTAGGAGTTAAACATAAAAAAATCCAACCATTTCTCATCACCTCCAGCTTGCTGGTTTACGCTATCATCTGTCATTCAGCTTATGGCAATAGCTTTCTTTTCCCTTTCTTTTTCCTATATATTTTTTTTTTAGGGCCACACTTGAACATATTGAAGTTCCAAGGCTAGGGGTCAAATTGGGGCTGCAGTGCTGCCTATGCCACAGCAATGCCAGATCCGAGCCACATCTGCAACCTATACTGCAACTCACAGCGATGCCCACTGAGCAGGGATCAAACCCATATCCTCATGGATACTAGTCTGGTTCGTAACTGCTAAGCCACAATGCGAACTCCAGCAGTAGCTTTCTTAATGTTTTTCCTGCTTCCGTCCTTATGCCCCTACAGTCTGTTCTCCTCTGTGTTGCCAGAGTGACCTCATGAAAATATAAATCAGGTTTAGTCACTCTACTGTTGTGTTATACACTATGGAAGCTGCAGTTGGCTACTGAAAGTGAAATGAGGCTCAGCAGAAACAAATTTGACTAGCATCCATGAGGACGTAGGTTTGATCCCTGGTCTCACTTAGTGGGTTAAGGATCTAGCATTGCGTGAGCTGTGGTGTAGGTTGCAGACACGGTTCAGATCTAGAGTTGCTGTGTCTGTGGCATAGGCCAGCAACTGCAGTTCTGATTGTGCCCCTAGCTTGGGAACCTCCATATACTGCAGGTGTGGCCCTAAAAAGACAAAAGACAAAAGACAAAAAAAAAAAAAAAGAATTAAAATTAAATGACACTTGATATTCCTTTCCTTAGTCACACTAGCCACAGTTCACATGTTCCATGGCCACAAAGTTAGTGGCTACCATACTGGAGAATGCAGATATGGACCATGTCCAGAAGTCCAGAAAGTGCTATTAGAGAGCTCTACAGTGGATTCCCATCTTGCCCATATGACTGAGCAATCTAACCCCTGCACCACCCATCTAGCCTCATTTCCTTCCATTCTCTCTCTTTCTTTCTTTCTTTCTTTTTTTTTTGTCTTTCTGTCTTTTTCTAGGGCCACACCCGCTGGATCCTTAACCTACTGAGTGAGGCCAGGGATCAAACCTGCAACCTCATAGTTCCCAGTTGGATTCGTTAACCACTGAGCCATGACGGGAACTCCTCCCATTCTCTTAATTCACTCAATCCAGTCTCACTGGCTTCCTGGCATGTTCTTGCTTCAGGTCCCTTGCATTTGCTCTTCTCTCTATCTGGAGTAATCTTCCCTCTGACGTCTGAGTGGCATGCTGGCATTTCTCTGCTCAAGTGTCACATTATTAGAAAGATCACTCAAAGTAAAATAGCCATCCAACCAGTGCTTTGTTCCTCCTTATTCTTTGCTCTGATCTGTTTTTCATTAACACTTGGTACCATTTGATATATAATTTTTTTACTTATTTAACTTCCTCTCTCCCACCCCCTACACTCCTTGAACTGAGGTAGAAAAGGCAAGAATCTTTTTTTTTTTTAATTGATTGCCATATTCTAGGCATCTAGTGTCCTGTTTATCAGAGTAGGTATGTGGGGGTGAAAAAAAAGAATAATTGAAAGCATGAACTTTGTTCTGCTATACAGGAGCCAGTGGCTGGGACAAGCTATGGAAAAAGTATGGATCTCGCTTACCCCGGGATGACCTCTGCCAGTATGTCACATCGTCTGACCTCACTCAGATGCTGGACAAGTTGGGGATTAAGTATGAGTGTTATGACCTTCTGTCCACCATGGACATAACTGACTGTTTTATTGATGGCAATGAAAATGGAGACCTGCTCTGGGATTTTTTGACAGAAACCTGCCACTTTAATGCAACAGCACCACCTGATCTCAAAGTAGAAATTATGAAGGATCTGCAAGAACCTGAATTCAGTGTAAAGAAAGAGGGAAAGGTTCTTTTTAATAACAGTCTGAGTTTCATAGTAGTTCAGGGATAAATATCCATCATGAGAATATATTCAAAAATTGTATTTGGAGCCTTTTGATCATTCACTTGTGTATTAAAATTATAAATAAATCTCATAACATAAGCAGAGCATTTTATATGTAAAACCTAGAAAATTCCAAGACATTCTTGGACTTTCATGAAGAATCATCTATTACATTACTGGTCTTATCCCATCCCTTTTCCAGGTAAAGAGACAGCATACAACATAATCTGGAAAAATGAGACAACTAAGATTCATGAGCTTATTGACAATAAAATTCTTTCCATTTGTTGAATGTAATGGAATTTCCTAGTATACTACTAAAATATATGCTATGGATTTTAAAATACTAGTAAAGTATATACTTATTGATATCTAGAGTATTAAGAAAGCATATATTTATTGATTTTCCCCTTTTGAGAATGAAGTATTTGTCAGTGTACATTATTTTATTATAGTTTCTGTCATATTTTTATTGATTGTTACAATATTAATCTTTGTCATGCGTTTTCATTTCCTCCCATTTTGTTTTCTCCTTTCATTTTGTGTTTGATTTTGTAGTATGCTACTTTTTTGATATACTAAAGTTTTTCTATTTTATTCAAATTTAGTTATGTTTCCTTTAATTTCTGAGTTTCTGACACATTTTAAATGGCCTTCTAAAACCAAGATTTTAAAATATTAAGATACGTTATAATAACTTTATAGTTTCACTGTAAAAAAAATCTTTATGTTTGATATTTACATAAAGAGTTGAGAACAAACTGATTTTCCTCAAAAAGATAACCATCTATATCAACACAATTGCCAAAAAAAGCCCTACTGACTTAAAATACATCTTTTATCATTCACTAAATTTCCGGAAAACCCTTGAGTCTATTTCAGTACTCTATGGACCATTTTATCCTTCTGTCTAAGATTTCCTCTAAGATAAAGAATAATCTTTAACAGCAGGATTTCAGGGGATTTTTGAAAACTTTTTGATAATCTTTATTTTGTCTCTAACAATAAACATCTGGAGTTCCCATTGTGGCTCATCAGGTTAAGAACCTGACTAATATCCCTGAGGATGTGGGTTTGATCCCAGGCCTCACTCAGTGGAGGCATTGCCTCAAGGATCTGGCATTGCCTCAAGGTGAGGGGTAGGTTGCAGATGTGGCTCAGATCTGATGTTGCTGTGGCTGTGCTGAAGGCTGACAGCTGCAGCTCCGATTCATCCCCTAACCTGGGAACTTCCATATGCCACAGGTGTAGCCATAAAAGAAAAAAAATAAACATCTATCATTCTTACAGAAACAGTACATCTCTTAAGTAATTAAATTTATTATTAATAAATATATATGTGTATACATATATTTTTAAAATTAAGTAAATAATTACTACTCCTTGTTAGAAATAGAACAAAAGTAAGGTTTTACTAAAGAGCTCATGGACTCATTCTCCCAGTGATGAAGCTTTCAAAATAGCATGATATTCACTCTTTCACATCACAGCGCTACCACTTAATGCTGCAGAACAGTCACTGAAAAGAGTTAATGCCCCTCCCTGAGGCCCACTGGAATACAAAGCCTATTTACGCCACCAAATTACCAAGCTTTATTGTTTATAATAAGTAAAATTGACTTGCATTCCTCTTCTTGGACAACTTCATCAATGTTTTTTGAATTATAAGTTCCAACAAATGAAACGACAGTTATCCAATCAGATCCTTGACTATGAATACTGAACCATTAATCATACTGATAGGTACTACTGACAAAGGAAATCTGTGAGGCAGGAACGATTGATGGGTATGGGCCATGATGACCTTGAACAACTTCACCAGGAGGATAGAAATCAAGACTATGGAGAAAATTATGGCCTTTTCTAAAAAGCACATGAGTAAAACAAAATAAGAACTAACCTGCTGCTTAAACAGCAGTCAATAGATGGATATTTGTAAATACGGCCCTTTTCTCCTCTAGTCCTTATTATAAAATACAATGATAAGTTCTCCACCTGTTTCAATTAATGTAATGGGAGCATTCAGGCCTTTTTAAAGAGAAAATCTGGGAGTTCCTGTCGTGGCTCAGTGGTCAACAAACCTGACTAGTATCCATGAGGACGCAAGTTCCATCTCTAGCCCCGCTCAGTGGGTTAAGGATCCGGCTTTGCTGTGAGCTGTGGTGCAGGTTACAGACATGGCTCAGATATGGCATTGCTGTGGCTGTGGTGTAGTGACCTCTAGCCTGGGAACCTCCATATGCCATGGGTTCGACCCTAAAAAGACAAAAAAATAAAAGAGAAAATCTGGAGTTCCTGTCATGGCTCAGCAGTTAGAGAACCCAACTAGCATCCATAAGGACGTGGGTTTGATCCCTAGCCTCGCTCAGTGGGTTGAGGTTACAGCGTTGCCCTGAGCTGTGGTGTAGGTTACATACGTGGCTCGGATTCCACATTGCTGTGGTTCTGGCATAGGCTGGTGACTACAGCTCCGATTGGACCCCTAGCCTGGAAACCTCCATATGCCACAGGTGCAGCCCTAAAAAGACCAAAAAAAAAAAAAAAAAAAAAGAAAAGAAAAAAGATAAAAAAAGAGAGAGAGAAAATCCTCATGAGTTACTTTGCAATCAGAGGTGGAAAGATACAAGGAACTACTGGCTTCTGCCTGTACTGCACAATATTACAAAGGAATCTGGGGCCAACCATCACATACTGACTTTTCAAGTGTTCTTGTGGTTCTGAAAAAAGCCTGAAACATGAATTTGTAATGTTTTATTACATCATTGCACATCTCCCATTGTTTAACATGGGGCCATGTGTATGGAAGATGCTAAGTAATGGTGTTCAGTGAATTCTCTTTCTCAAACATCTATCTTATACCTATGTGTTTATATTCTTATCATAACCACAGCTCAAGAAAGCCAACAAAATTGTTTGTTACCCTTAGTATAAGTTGAAGCCTTATTTAGAGTGATTCTGACACTTTTCTGCTTTTGCTAGGAAGTACTGTCAAAATCCAAAGAGAAAGTATTAAGTGAAGCAAAGTATTTTAGGGCCTTTTAGTATAAAAAAAATTGGCAACTTTCTTAATTGTAAACTACCGATCTGGGCAAAAGAAAAAAAATGTAAATTTCCAGTCTACATCCACAAAAACAGATGCAAAGATCATAGAGAATACTAGATCTCTTTTTTTGTTGTCTTTTTGCCTTATCTAGGGCCGCACCTGTGGCATATGGAGGTTCCCAGGCTAGGGGTCTAACAGGAGCTATAGCCGCCGGCCTTCACCACAGCCACAGCAATGCGGGACCCGAGCCGCGTCTGCAACCTACACCACAGCTCACAGCAACGCTGGGTCCTTAACCCACTAAGCAAGGCCAGGGATCGAACCCGCAACCTCATGGTTCCTAGTCGGATTTGTTAAGCACTGAGCCACGACGGGAACTCCAAGAATACTAGATCTTGAGTTTGTGAAACTGCACAGACCCAAAGGTATATTTAGTATATTTATAATGTTTGTTTAATAAAAATAGCTTACACAGAATATTTTGTCATTTTAAAAGCATATTCGCATGTATTGACCCCATCAGAAATTTATTTCTAAGAAAATAAAGACTTCTTGCTAAGCCTCCCAAGGGAATGAATGTATAAAATAATCTTGTTAGATGGAGAGGTAGAACCAGATTTCCTGGGTTCAAATCCTGGTTCTGTGAATTACTCACTGAGAGATCTCAGGCAACTCATTTTTTCTTTCTCCTCACATTTCTTCATCTTCAACATGAACATCATAATCACACTAAGTACCCGCCTCAGAGGATGGTCATGAGGAGTCCAGGAGTTAAGATACCTAAATATGCTCGTAAAGTGGCAGGATCATAGGGAATTTCAAAAATATGAACTGTGAATTATTATTAACTGCTAATAAAAATTTAATATAAGAGAGTTCCCTTCATGGCTCAGCAGTTAACAAACCTGACTAGTATCCATAAGGAACAGGTTCAATCCCTGGACTCGTTCAGTGGGTTAAGGAGCCAGCATTGCCGTGAGCTGTTGTGTAGGTCACAGGTGCAGCTCGGGTCCTGGGTTACTGTGGCTGTGGTGTAGGCCAGCCGCTACAGCTCCGATTTGACCTCTAGCCTGGGAACCTCAGTATGCTTCAGGTGTGGCACTGAAATACAAAAAAAAAAAAAAAAAAATTAATATAAAACAAAGAGGACATTTTAAAAAATTAAATTTAAGGAAAAGTGTGACTGAGGCCAGAGGGCTAGCACCTGGAGGAATCCACCTAGTTCCTGACCTTGACATTTCTAGCCAAAGGGAAATGGCCCCTCTGTGTCTGCTTCATGAAGCCCAAGTGCCACCAGGGCTGGGCCACTTGACCCCCACCTTAGGGCACCTGGATGCTTGATGCTATAATTACCTGCACTCTGTACTATGAAAAGTGGCCCCATCTCAACCCTGTTTGAGTAGACTGAAGGGTGGGCAGCTGACCCAAGGATGGTAACTCATAGGCTGGCCGGAAATTGATGGCAGTGGTTTCTCTGACAAATATCTGGTTCCTTTTCACACTCTTTGAAATTTATAATTACAAATCTGGGGAAATTAGGCATTCATTCTTGAACACATTTGCAAAATATATATTCCACCAATACTGACTGTGTGAGGCATTGTTTTAAGCAAAAGTGATAATGCAGTAAAAAAAACAAAGTTCCCAATGTCAGTGACCTGATTTCTAGTGGAAGGGTGGACCAAGAAATAAATGTTTGTTGGATAATGATAGGCATTATTAACAAAAGTAGATGAGGAGATAAGAGGACAAGAAGGTATAATATTAGGTGGAGTGGTCAAGGAAGGCTTTTTGAGATTTGAACAGAGATTTATATGAAGTGAAAGAGCAGGCATGCAAAGAGCTGGGAGAACAGCATTTCAGGAAGAAGCAAGTGCAAATACAAAGTCCCCAACGTGGGAATGAGCTTGACACATCTGAAGAGCAGTCAGGAAGCTTGGTGGCATTCTAGATTAGGTGGGCTGAGAAGTCAGGAGGTCAATTCTAGTCCAGAGTAGCCACTGAGGGCCATAGGTAGGAGGATCTCACTAGGATGCTACAGTTAGGGAGGAACAGAGCAGACCTGCAGAAAGAATAAGACCACATGACCTTTGTTTTGTTTTTTTGTTTGTTTGTTTTGTTTTTTGCCTTTTGTCATTTTAGGGCCACACCCGTGGCATGTCTGGAGGTTCCCAGGCTAGGGGTCTACTCAGAGCTGTAGCCACTGGCCTACGCTGCAGCCACAGCAACACAGGATCCGAGCTGCGTCTGCAACCTACACTACAGCTCACGGCAATGCCGAATTGTTAACCCACTGAGCAAGGCCAGGGATCGAACCTGCAACCTCATGGTTCCTAGTTGGATTCATTAACAGTGCACCACGACGAGAACTCCAAGACCACATGACCTTTGAACAGGAGACATGCTTTGGCTGTCTCAAATAATGTTCCCTGATATATCCAATTCCTGTCTACCTCTAGCCTGAAAACAAGTACCCTTTCCCTGAGGTGTCCCTGTCGATGTCCTTGACTTGTTTCCCCAACATCCCAGTTAGAACAGCATGTGAGATCTTACTTGATTCTTATTCAATGAGTTTGAAAGACGGATTATTATGGTCCAATTTTGGAGGTAAGGAAAGCTGAGATACTAAGTTAAATGATTTGTCCAGCTCTCAAAGTAAGTTTGTAACAGAAGGTAAGCTGGCCCTTATACCTTCTGGCGTCACACTGGGCATCTATACGTTGGGAAAACTAAGTTTATGACCACCTTTTATCATAAATGCAGATTATCTTAAAGAGTAAGACTTCATCAAACTAAATTGCCTTTGCTCCCAAATGTCCCTCTGCAAATTGAAGGGGATCTGATTGCAGAAGAGAAGAAAAAGCAATAGGATGGTCAAAGCGTCGTATATATACATAAAAAAAATCACCTCCCTGAATGGTAAAACAGCATTCTTTCTAAATATTTGGCTTCACTAATACATTAGTTTTGATGTATTACCCAATACTTGGGTTCTCCCATCCATCTGCCTTGACTTTTGCCTTTATTTCTCTGACTCTATTCCTACCAGGTTCCTGGCATTACCAGTTTCATGCTTAAATTATCTGTCACCCATATCCTGGCTCCCCTATGATTCATACACTGTGCAATATGCATTCATAGTATGCGATCAACTAATGCAGGGTCGTTAAAGCTGCAGATCGTGTAATCCATTTCTCAACGTGATATACACTGTGGAAAGGCAACTGCAGTAAAAAGGGGTTGATTTAAAAGGCTCCCTGGGCAACGACAGTCACAATTTCCAAACGTGCCAAAAATTCATTAAGGCTTCATGTCAGATTGCCATAATCTCTGTACCAATGGTTTAATAAATACAGTGATGTGCTGTTCCAGAGGCTGCAATGACACACTGTGGATATTCTCTACAAGCAGTGTCTTCCTAGGAACATATTCTTCTCCCGAAGAATTATCTGTGTTTCCTGATTTGTCTTAATGATACTTGAAGGACTTTGCAAACAACCTGCCTATGGTAGAAAACGTTGAAATAAATCACAGGAGCTATCAACTAGAGTCCAAGCTTGGCGAGTTCTCCAAAGACATTTGATACAGAAGATGCAGGAAAATGTCAGTACCTTTATTTATGTCCTACAGCTAACTAATTTTATGCTAATTTCATTTCTATACTGTGATTCCTTTTTCTACGTGTTGATGGATGGGTTTCATAAGTTAATTCTCCAGTTTCCAAGGCAGGCGGACTGGACATAAATCCCAGGGTTTTGTAGAAGAGGCAGTTGTTCCATGCTACTTATTATCAGCACAAGCACATTGCAACCTTGGCTTATTTATCAAGATACTGCTACCGGTCTGCACATTTTCAAAGAGGCTTAATCTTCCCCAGAGCAGCTTTTAATGGAAGAAGCATAATAGTCTTTGTGGCTTGTTTCTTGTTATTTTTATTAGGATTTTTGTTTTCCAGGTCTGACTGGGAGAAGAGTTTCGACTTCTTTCTCATTTTATAAAAGCTATCTAGAAAATGGGACAAGGAAATTAGCTAGGGCTTACTGCTTCAGAAGACACCTCATGGGACGGATCTGTTTGGGCAAAGTTGGCAACCCATAGGTTTCCCATCTGTGTGTCCTAGGAACAGTGGAGTAAACACAGGCTCCCAGGCTTAGCTGCTTGCCTGCATTTTCTTTGGTCTGAAATTTACAGATTTCCAGCTTGAAAAAGAGTCGATCATCGAGAAAGATTCTTTGTGAAAAAATGGATCGTAAAGAATTTTAAAGACTCCACATTAATAACACCTAATACTTATCAAGGGTTTATGATGTGTTAGGTACTGTTACCTGATTTAATCTAATCCTCATAACAAACTTAGAGGTTAGTTACTCTTATTATCCCAATTTCACAAAGAAGAAAACTGAGGTTTAAGTTGCTTGTATAACTTTCCCTCCCTGCTTTCTTACAGCTGGTGGAACCAAAATTTCATCCTATACTGCTGAATCCCAGAGAGCATTTTCTTCACCATCACATCTTGGCTGCCTCTAAAGTTGATCCTCGTTGATTCTGTTCCTCTCTCTCTTACCTCTCCAAGCTTTCATTATAGGAATTATCTCCTAGCTTTGAGTTTTCACTCTATTTCTTAAGGACTGATTTCATCTGGTGACTCTGGCACCCATTTGACTTAATCAAATTTGATCCAACAATGCTTCAAAAGGCCGTTCCTGTATGACTGTGGCCTGGGGCAGATAAGAACAGTCTCAGTGAACTGATTTATTATTTGAATCTTGTGTACACATATTTTCACTTATTGAGTATCCATGACACAAGAGACTTTGAAATGACAGATCATAAGGCCAGTGCAGCTCCAGTGGGCCAGGGAGTTGAAGGTAATGTGGCAGAGATTGTTTCCTAATAGCAATTCTCCCCTTCTTCTATGGTAACATAATATCTAATTTTTAATTAGGTACACTGACCAGATGAAGGCAACATTTTCCCATATTCCCTTTGAGCCAGATATAGTCATGTGACCAAGTTCTAGCCAATGGGATGTGAAAAGTAAGTTTGTGGGATACTGCCCCAAAGGAAGAGGTATGTTCTCTGCTTTTCTTCCTTCTGGATGACTGAAATGTCGGTGTGATAGTGAGCTCTATGTCAGACCATGCAGAGAAGAATGACAATGCCCTAGGAAATGCAGAGCAACAGGAGCTGGGTCCTTGGGCCTGATGGAACAGATCAGCCACATCAGGGTTGGACTGCTTACCCTCAGACTGCTACAAGAGAGAAATAAGTTTCTACCTTCTATGTACAATGTTAATTTATTTGAAATAACAGTGGCTGAATTCATAACCTTCCTACCATGAGTAGGTTTATCTTAACCAAGTCCTTCCCATCTTTTTCAGAATATTTTCTCCTAATCTATAGAGCAGGTGAAAAAATAAGAGAAAACTTTGAAAGATACAACACAGGTTATATTGAGTCTAGGAGAATAGGTAACTATTTTTGAGGAAAAAACTTTTTTTCCTCCCCACATGGAGCCAAAATATCAAATGAACCTGTTTTATCAACTATGTGAATTCTAGATGTTTAATGTCAAACACTCACCTAGCAGATGACTTAGTTATGCATCACAGTATTTAGTTCTGTTTCAAGTTACAGAGACACGAACATCAACAAATTCTGTAAATCATACTCACTACTTATAAAATTTCAGTGTGCAGAAGACTCACTGAGGAAGCTTTATTAGACATGCAAATTTCTTGGTTCTAACCTAGATCTGAGTCATGTGTAAGACCCAGGAATTTGCCTTTTTATGAATCAACCAAGTGATTCTCTGGCTCACCAGAGCCTCAAAACCCACAAGAGATGGAAACATGTATGGAATATTGGTAATAATAATAGTAATAATTATAGAAACGTTACACCATTCACTGACATATCTAGACCAGTATTCCTCTCAACACTGCAAATGATAATATCTAAAATGAAGTGAACATTAATTATGTGTCAGCAACTACATAAATTTTTTGACATTATTTCATTTAATTTTCAAAATAAAAAGGTCTTTTTCTTTTAAGTAATTCTTCTTATTTTACAGATGAGGAAAATGAGGTTTGATAAGTTTGGAAGGACTCTCACATGACTTAGGGTAGAGCTGAGTCTCTTCTCCCAAGTCTAACAGCATAACTCTGAGATGCTAGGCCTCTCCTCATCCTTAGCACTGTTATCATCAGAGAGAAAAAACATGCCTCAAAGTTTCTTCAAGTAAGGACAGCAGTGAGTGCACAGGTATCCAGGATGTCCATACCTGCCATTTTCAAGATAGCATATAGGACTTAGAAGAAAAATGAATTCAGAATTACAACAAACAAAACAGCATCGAAACCACGTTTTCTAAGTTTAAAGGCTAAGCTATTTACAAACCATCTTAGCTATTAAGACAGTCACACACTTACACGATAGATGTAAAAATGCTTTCAGTGGTTTCCCAAGATTGTGCCTGTTGTATTCTCATAATTTAAATTCACTATCATTTAATTAAAAATTTTTTAGTGAATGGTTTCATTTTTTGTAATTGCATTGATTTTTTTTTTGTCTGTATGTGGCTAAGCTGTGGTTGGCATTTCTCAATTCTGTCAGTTTTTGTTAAAAGTGTTTATATGTATATAAACCATATATGATGTGCGTCACTGTGTGTGTATGCCACCTCCACCCCCACATACACACAAACATAAATCACATATATATTATAGCTATCGATCCCTGTAGTAAGAGGAGTCATAATGTGGATTATAAATTCATGTTAATTTAAACATGTATACTTGTGGGTTTTCTTAATTTAAAATAATACTTACATAAGCAAGACACCAGAATATATCAAATCTTAAGTGGGTCTTTAATTACAGCAGGAAGTTAAACAAAGAAATTAACATATAAAATGTGACATTTAACTCAAAGGCATCAATATAGCTAACGCTTTTGTTTTACAGCAAGAATTTTTAACCAACAGTGCTAGTCGGGAGAGAAAGGAAGTCTCCATTTTCAATAAAAATAAAAATGCTAAAATTAAATAGATTAATATCTAATTTTTACCTTCATTTATACTATGTGCAAAATTATCTTAAATATTTGTTATGGATGAACTGGCATTCTACCAAATTGGGCCTTTTCATAGGAGAAAATGTTAACATAAATTGTTGTATAAATCATTGCCTTGTAGAATACCAGAAGGCGCATATAAAAACCCATATCTTTACTGCACATATTTCCCATTAACCATAATCTATTAGTAATTGAAGTTCATTACAAATTCTTGTAGACTTTATTGCTATCATGCTGCATGACATACCAAACCTGGCTTGCATAACAAGAAGTCCTTGCTGGGAAATATCCTATTAACAATGACAGTGCATTTGTCATTGTGATAATAAACCCAAGAGCTGCCTGTAGATTATAAATTATCAAGGCGCCATTTGTGCTGCCCTGGCTTGAAGGTTTGTCAGAGCTTCCATTTTAAAACCCTGATTTTCAGTGAGTTGTAACTCAACTATCAGAATCTGCAGTGAGCTACAACTTTGCATCCAAGGACTCAGCTCAAGACTCTTTCTGGAACAATTCTTGAGTATGATTTACATTTTCCAATCAAAAAGAACAGAAGTCTGCTGGCTGGTGCACAACAGTATTGAAGGGATCTCTAAGACATAATCATTTCCCACCATGAAAAATATGTTTAGCTCTGGCCCAGATACCTAAAGCTATTTAAAATCATAGTTTATAAGAGTCTCAATTTTGTGCCTTAAAAAGACATTGTTTAATTTTTAGGAGGGTAACAATTAAATTCAAATGTCAGACATTCAAGATAATGGTGTATGCCAAGTGATTATTTTTGCCTTTCATGCCAGAGCCTCCCGCTCCTACCCCCTTCAGATCATAATTTGAAAACAGAGGAATTTACATGTAGCAGTAGGTAAACATTACTGAGAAGGGAGAGGAGCATGGGAGAAGCAAGTGTAATACTGAAACAGAAATAGCCACAACTGTGTAAATAGATGTGCCTTTGGCTTGGAGGAGAGATTTACCAGACTGTGATATTTTTCAGCCAAGGAGCGGGAAGGCAGTGGGACCAGAAAGGGCTTTTGGTATTACAGGGCAACTGGTTCCACAAGCTCTTACTTATCTTATTTTAAAACATGGGGTTTGGATAGTTACTGTTACCTGAAAAATCTCCCAAATCCCCAGATTAAGAGCCTGTATTTCTACGGCTGCAGTCAGAGTGACAAGAAACTCAAGTCTTAGGTTCGGCAGAGAGGGAGTTGGACAGGGGCTGACTTTGTTTCGATACCTGGACACAAGACCGGATGTAAGGTGGGATGGGAAAGTGACAGGGAAGAAGAAGACTCAGTCTGGCTCTGACAGCAGTTACTGACTGCTAAGGGGAACTGACGAGTTAATAAAAATATAATACAAAATAAAGTGAGATGGAAATGCAAAACTGAGCTGGAGAAACTACTTGGGGGGATGTAACACAATTAACTCTTACTAGAGGGTTAAAGAAACTGATTTCATGGACAGGACACTTCTAAGTAGGATTTTGAAAAATTCCAACATTTTTTTTTTGTTCGTTTGTTTTTTGTTTTTTCCTTTCTCTTTAGAGGCTCCTCTCTTACCCTGTCCCCAATGCTATGTCCTTTTCTGGGATAAGTCACAATAAGTAGAGAATAATAGATTCCTATTTCAGGAATGACTATTAGTTTGCAGTTTGGTAGACTAATTTCTGCTTGCCCAACTTCTAATGACAACAAATCAGAATCATAGCCAAAATACACCAATTGCTTAGAGATAGGGGCAGTGACTGAAAGGTAGCAGAGGAATATGTCTGCTTTTTATTTCAGGGAGATGCTTAGTATCTACGTGTTTCTAGCCTTTTTCCAACAGAACACTGGACTTCAGATTTACTCAATTGTTAAGCAGGAAAAAGCAAAGCATATAGGGTCTTTTACTGAATTTATTTTTGAAAGAAAAGTCAAATAGTCCAGGCCATATCAGTACAATCTCTTGCATAGCAAGCTCACTAAGAAGGACTAGATGCAAAATCCTAAATCTATGTCCCAGATACTATACTAAGCAATCTATGTATTCCATTGCATTCCTGCAAATCATAAAATAAGTTTTAATATTCTATTTTTCAGAAGGAAAAAAACTGATAATTTGGCAAGTTGTAGAACCTAAGGCAGTTTAAGATCTGCCTAACATCAAACAGCTATTAGGTAGTATAGTGGCACAGGCTGTGCCACACTCTAGCCTTTATAAACCCCTATTGCTGTTTTTAAAATTTAATTTCAAGAAATAAACTAGAGCATTGAGAGAGCCAGTTTACCTCCACAAAATTTAGTTCATGTTGCTAAATGACTATGCTTCATTTCCTTTCTTTTTTCCTTTCCTTTTCTCCTCCCTCCCTCCCTTCCTCATCCTCCCTTCCTTTTCTCCAAGTAATTTGATTGATACTCTCAGTCATGTACTTTTCTGCTTTACTTTTATTCTCAAGAGCTGTTCCAAAAACAGTGCTTTAGATGTTTAACTCAAGGCAAAAAAAAATTAGTCAAATTTACTTACTCAACAAAGATTATTGGCTCTATCAAAATTACACAATATTCTCTCTGACTTATTTAGAGCAACATCCAGAATTTAAGATCTACTTTTCATTTGGAAATGCTTCTGGTTTCGATAACAATGAAGCATGAAGAGTTTGCCCACAACTAGATAAGAGTTCTGCCACCTTCACTTCAAATTTCACAGTGTGCTCATTTCTGTTAGTATTCTTGCCATTTGGTAACAGATATCTGTTCTTTCACTTGCTTCCTTTTCAAACTCCATCCTAGTGCTCTAGTAAATCACATTTTTTTCCGAGCAAGTTTTATGTCTTTTTATAGTGGTGAACATGACTTGCATAGGACACAGAGTACTGAAATATTCTGAACAAATGGAGTAGGGTCATTTTGATTCCAAATATTTGCCCAGGCAATAGCTTGCCATTTGGAACCAACCTGGAGGCCAATGAAAGCATGACGAGCCATCTGCTCATTCTCTCTTTCTCATTCTCAAGAATTTAAAACAATTATTCCCATTCCTAAAGCACCCTTCTTGCATAGTTTGCCAATTGCCAAGCATATTAGTTTATTTATCACCCCAAGCTTCTCACTAAAACAAAAATGAATATTTCAGGGGAATGTAAAAACCGACCATGTGTCATTTCCAGTGATATCCTCAGAATGTTTTCTTCATGGAGAACCAAAGAACAAGGACATCAGCTGTCTTACTCCAGGATAAAACACATGACTTCTGTAGGTAATGATTTCTTCTCTCTGTCCTAACCAGGTTCTCAGGTCTTCATGAGCTAAAGGTGTTTTGAACTCAGAGTAGGGAATATGGTTATTGGAAAAACAGGAATATTAGACACAAGATAGAATTCTTGTTACTGAGGGATGAGAAAAATGCATAAACCCGACTCTACATCAAATATGTGAGGTAACATTAAAAAATCCATTTTAAATGTGGAGATCTAGAGTTTCCATTCTTGCTCAGTGGCCAACAAGCATGACTAGCATCCATGAGGATACAGGTTCAATCCCTGGCCTTGCTCAGTGGGTTAAGGATCTGGCATTGCCATGAGCTGTGGTGGAGGTCGCAGATATGGCTCTGATCCCATGTTGCTGTGGCTGTGGCATAGGCCAGGCAGCTACAGCTCTGATTGGACCCCTAGCCTGGGAACTTCCATATGCCACAGATGCAGCCCTAAAAAAGAGAAAAAAAGAAGAAGTAAAGGTCCGTTTGGGCGGTGAAGCTGAAAGACACTGAGAACACAGTGGAGGTCATGTTGCTGACAGAGACCATGGCATTCAGGTTTGTTTCAGCAGATTTGTTACTCTCACTGCCCAGATCAAGTATAAGTTCTGACTCTCCCTCAGAGTGACAGCCAAACTCTTCCTACCTCAAACTTGTAGTTTGGACAGAGAAAAAGATGGGTAGAGAAAGACTTTCTGAATTTGACCTTTTACTTGAAAGGTCTAAGTATCCATTATTTGTCTGAATTTATCTAAAAGTAATTCAATTATATTTTCCACCCCTAAGTGGACATGAAATTGAAAGTGACAAGAACCAAGTCCAATTTGTGAAAAAAATAAACTAAAATTTTGCTTTTGTCACTTTCAAAGCATGTGTCCATCACTCATGCAAGGGCCTCAAAAACCTGTGGAAGTCAGTTTCCTCCTCCTTCCACCCTTGAGCCTGTGAACTGATGATACCATCAGGATGTATTGTCCTTGAGGGGACAATCGAAGGAGCATTCCCATAACAATAAAACAGGCTTGATTTCACATCTGTTGTTTTACATTATAATAAATCCTTCTGCCTACTCCCCTGCAAATTTCTCCTAATCTGAAAAGATCTCATTATCCTGCTTTCCACCTGATTTCCATACGTTATCTCTTAAGTGTAGCACATCACAGTGCAGGGAAGATTATCTTTTAAGCACCGCCCAGTACATATGCATTCATGCCTGTGCACCTTGCCCCACAAGAAGAAATTAGTCCCTCCATAATTAGAGAAAACTGTAAAAGTCAGTAGTTAAAGAAACTCCGAGTTTCAACAAAAGAAAGCTACACCAGAAATCCTGGTCTTCATCATTACAAAGATCATCTAGAATTCTTCCTTCTCTATACTTCCTATGTTAAACACTAGGCAATCATTTGTTGATGACACCTAACTATACCCAATTCCTAAAACTTTTCTGCTGTGACTTACAGAACTCCTGGTCCATTACAGTTAAAGACCCCTTATGTATCACCCTGATTCTCTCTTTGAAATACCTCTTCCCCCATAGCCCTTTCAAATGACAACAGTTAGTCCTTCTGCAATTCCCCAAACTGGGCTTGAAGAAGGATGAATGGGTATCCTCTTATCCCTTGTTGCTCCTTCCTTTGTATTTCCTCTTCCTTTTCCACAAAAACACTTTGAATCTCAGATAATCAGGTGCTTCCCCACACCAGTCCTCCTAGTGGTGGTCTTCAGCTCGCACTCAAGCCACTATTTCACTGCTGAAGATCTGTGATCCTGGCTCATGGTCACTTACTTTTGTGCCACTCCAGCTTCTAGGAACTATCCATGTCCTTCTAGTCCAACATGATCCTTCTAATACCCTAGCTCCTCAGGCCTGCACTCCTCTCTTCCTAGGATCCTTTCCCCTGTGCTTCTCAGCCGTTTGCTCCCATGAATAGACCATAGACCTCGTCATTATCCGAAAGATGTTCCTTCTGTATTCTGCATTTCCAGCATCTCACTCTCTGACCACAACCATGCCGTCTTTCCAGCCCACTCCTTCCAATTATCTTCTCTCCAGTTTCCCTTTGAGCCCATCAGGCCCTAAACTCTATCAGTGACAGCGATGACTCAGCTTTCCTGAGCCATTTTGGATTCATTCCCTTTCTCAGCCAGCTTTAATTCTGTGACCAGTAATTGCAAGGCCTCCCTCGCATATATCTATGATTTCTTTGCTCTCCTCTAGCTTCATCACCACCAGGCAAAAACACAGCCCTTGTTAAATCCAACTCTCTGCCTACTCCTTGCCAGCAACAGTGTGACTCAAGATGATAAAAGCATAAAACTGTAATAAGTGGCCTCTCTTTAAATTCATGACCGCTAATTTCAATTGGGCTCTTAAGGAGAACTAGAAATAATAATACTTCCATTTCCATTTCTCTCCCCCTCTACGAGTGGACTACTTCATAGCTGAAACCTCCAATACCTCTTCCATCTTCCTTTCTTAGTTGATGGCTCAGTTCATCCTCCTCAATTTCATTTTTTACCTAGGAAATACACTGGACTGAAAGAGAACTTCGGCAAACTGCACCTGCCTGTACTCCTCCACCTGCACTATCCCTGTGCACTCTGGCTTCTCTCCTGGCACTCTGGATGCACTGTCCCTACTCTTAGCTAAGGCCAATGCTTCTGCTTGCACCGTGGGCGCCACCTCCTCCAATCTGCTCAAAGACACTGCAGTGAGCCCCTCTTTTTCCTGAACCATGATTTTCTTTTCTCTACTAGATCTTTCTTACCAACAAAATCATTTACTGTTTTTTGCTCTCCTACGTAAAAAATATCTCAACCAATTCTACTTCCTCCTCTAGCTATCATTTATGTCTCCTTCACTTTACAGAAACTCTTCTCTAAAGTGTTTCCTTTGTGCACTGTCATTCGTGTTCATGGCATTTCATTCTCCCTTGAGCCCACTCCACTTAATTCATACTGCTCCACTGGCACTGCTCTTGCCAGCATCACTAGATCCAAGGGTAAGCCCTTAGCCCTCACCTTATTTCTTCTGTTAGCGCCACTTGCTGCATCTATCTTGAAACACATTCCTGTGACTTTCAGGACACCTTCTCATGTTTTGCCTCACAACACATTTGCCACTACTTCTACAGCTTTTGGGATAGTTAATTGCACATGTCAACTTGACCAAGCTGAGAGGTGTACGGATAGAGATGCACATTTTTTTCTGAGTGTGTTTGTGAGGCTGTTTTTAGGGGAGGTTAGCATTTGAATTGGTAGACTGAGTAAGGAGAGGATCACCTCACCAGAGTAGGTGGGCATCATCCAATCTGATGAGTGCTTGGCTAGGATTAAAAGGCAGAGGAGGACCAATCTGCTCTCTGTTTGAGCTTGTACATCCATCTTCTCCTGCCCTCAGAATAGGTTGACTCTTAAACCTTCGACTCAGACTGGGACTTAACACCATCAGCATTCCTGGGCCTCCAGCTTTCGGATGGCAGATCGTGGCATTTCCCAGCTGCCATAATTATGTGAGCCAGTTCCTCATAATACCTGTCTTACTATATATCTCTCTATCTCTACACAAATACTGTTGCTTTTTTTCCTCTGGAGAACTCTGACAAATACAGCTTCTTTTTGAGTTTGTCTCCCTGACCTCTCACTTTTGGAGCACCAAAGACTCAGTCTTCAGACTTTTGTTTTCCTATCTATGCTTATTCTTATTAGGTTGGGGGTTTACATCTAATTTATTTAAGTACCCTGGAGATGCTGACAACTCTGAGATCTCTTTCCCTGAGTTCGAGATTTACAGACACAACTGCCTTTGTGGATGGAAGCTCTTCTTAAGTGTGTTATAGGTTTTACACAAGTTTAATAGGTCTAAACATTAAGCTCCCAGTCTCCCCATAACCATCCCCAAGCAAACCTCCTCCATCTCATCTTTCCATTTCAATGAATAAGAATGCCGTCCTTCCAGAAGCTCTGGCCAGAAAACTTGCATTCCTTCTTGAATCCCCTCTTTTATTCACACCCTACCCCTGTGTGATGCTGTAAGCCCTTTCTACCCCTCTGCCCAAATGTGCTTTACTCAGGAGACCCATGATTCTCTCTTCTATACTCTTCAGGTCTTTACTCAAATTCCATCTTAAAGCAGGTCTTCCCTGACTTTCCCATTTAAAACTGTAAACTTCGACTCCCAACACTTAGTATTCTCTTCTCTGCATTATTTTTCTCTATAACATATATCACAACTTTCACAAATATATTACCTGTTTATGGTCTGTCTCCTCCATCTCCCACCCCTCTATTGTGAACTCCATGGAGACCAAGTGTCGCTGTTTGTTCACTGCTCTGTCTCCAGTACCTAAATAGCATGAAACATCATAGGCACACACTAATAGTTATAAAATATCTGAAACAAACACTTATTCTTTAATATTTTACTGGAAAAACACTGTGGCCCTTTCAAGTAACTATTTTGAAGACTGCACCCACCCCGCCACCACCACCTTGAGGATCACAAGGATCCTGAAAATTACAAGTTTCCTGTCTCTTTCCTTAGTGACAGGACCCCATGTCTTCCCTGCTGAGCACAAAGCAGTTCCCAGAGGGGGAGGCAAGAAAGGAAGCCTGTGGTTTTGATGTGTTCAGGCCCTGAGTGGGATGGCTGCCCTGTTTCAGGCTGGTGGGAACGAACCCTCTTCCTTCCTGCAAGGTCGTCTGTGGGAGCCAACATCATCTTATTTATAAGCTGAATCATTTTCTACAACCTCCATTCCTCATGGTATACTCCTCCTTCTCTATACCATATTCATGTGTTTATCTGCATTCCTACCCCCACCACAACCACCTTCTCTGAAATCAGCATCTACCAAGTCAGGGTCCAGTCAGGAAAGCAGAAACCACTCTGAGTATTTAAAACAAACACAGAGGACAGGTTAAGAAGTTATAGAGGGTAAAGGGAGTAAGCTGCAAAGCCAGCTGCCTGTACAAAGGGAAGCAAGGAGAGATGAGCAACAACAAAGGCCCTGCAATTCTAGGCTAGAAGGGACAAGAGAGAGGTGAGGTTTCTGAAGCCCTGGGGAGGGAGTCACCCAATGTATGCTGGAGCCCAGGGAGGTCACTGCAGGGTTTGCCAGAGACACAGAAAAGAAGCAGCTGTGGTTGGAAATTCTACCACAGGCAAAGAAGTGGGGGCAATTCTTTCTTCCCCATTGACCTCCAATCTTCTGTCAGTGCCCTCCTTGGCCAAAATAATCATAAGCATATGTCTGTGGATGTAGCATATGACCCTGGAAGACAGCCTACGGGGGCTAGTCAACCTGCTTCACTGCCTTCCCACCCTTGCAATGTAGAGAAGAACAGGGGAAAAGCTGAGATATTAAGTTTGAGGGCAGACAGCTCCATGAACAGGCATACAGATGGGGTTTTGTTCATTTACATTTGTCTGTTAATCGGCCCAGAAAATCAAAACATGCATTTGAGGACCTTCAGGATATGAAGTGCAGTCAAAGTTACTCTTAACAGTCTGGGTTTAGGAGAGGAGCTTTTATTGGAAGTTGGGAGCACAGGACAGTGAGAGGGAGGAGTAAAGTGGAAGAGCCTCCAGGGCTCCGATGAGGTTTCAGGTCTCACAGGGCCAGCTCCTCCATCTCCAAGGGTCCCGTCAGGTGAGAGGTCATCCCTTACCATGGGTGGTAAAAGGGGGACAGTCTTCTTACAAGAAGTAGGATAACAGAAAGGGACTGCAAACTGAGCAGAGCTACGTTACTTTTTGGAGGGAGCTGCTCACTTAAAAAAATTAAATATAAACAATAAAATGTAATATAAAATCTACACCCTCCCTCCAAGTAAGTAATTATTACACAGTTACTTTCCATGCAGCTAAAACTCAATGTTGATGAAGCAAAGTTTTTGACGTTTGACTACAGACCAGACCCCTGACAAAGAGGATGGCATGAAGTGGGGGCAAGAAGATGAATGTTGGGTGAGAGAAACCTGACCCAATTCGTATCCCAGCTCCTCTCAACATCTGGATATCCTTGGAGAAGCTGCTTAGTCAGAATGTATTTCTTCATCAGCAGTAATGATTATAATTTCTATTTACTGAATACTTTCTATCTGCCAAGTCCTTAAGTAATTTAATATATTAATCATTTTAATCACCGGAACCTTATTATCGGCTTCATTGTATAGAAGTAAAGAGAGATTAAATTACCGTAATAGCTCATGTAGCTAAAACAAAATGAAAACAATTAGCAGAACTAAGGTGGTTTCGCATATTGTCCACCACAAAGTATATCCCATCTAAGGGTCCATCATTCCCATTAGAATCAAAGTATTCCCAAGATAATTTTCCCAAAGATGGCAGTAAAGTGTTCATCCCAACAAAACTGGTGTATTACGATACTTTTTTGATAGATGTGAGTAGAGCATCTTGGAAAATTTTTTACACTTTTTTCAAAGCTGCCCAAATTTGCCATGTGGGCAGCCATTAGAGGAACTGGGTAGAACCAGGATACAGATCCGGACAATCACGCTCCAGGGAGATTCCAGACATATGTTAGAAAGATGTGTGACTCAAGTTTATTGTGAAAGCCGAGGAAGCCACCACATGTAAAGCATCAACATTTTTTGGTGACTTTCTCAGTCTTGTATCCATTAAGCTAGAGCAACAGCCACATGGATGCACATCAGTGACCCCCCCCCATTAGGTATGCTGGCGTCGTTACAAAAGGTGGAAGGAGAAAGCGTAACAGAAATCCAAGAAAAACTCTTCTCACCAATGGGAGCCCGCACCCCTCACAGCCCCTAAAGATGAGTTATGATTACCACATACGTCTCACGGAAGAAGAGAGCATCTCTGCACGTAATCCAGAAACATGGGGGGGCTTTAGTTTCTAGGTATTTCACCAATGCTCACAGGGCTTCCTTTTTTACAGCCTGGGCACTCCATTTGTTATGGAAGAACAGTGATTTCCTACTCATCTTTTGAATCTTGTCAAAAAAGGCCCGATATTTGATTACTGTGATAATAAACCAGAAGGTGCCCACAGATCTGGAATAATTCCCTTCTCATTTATCTTTTTCTTTCCACTACTTGGAGGAACTTGGTGAAGGATTCCAGTACTAGGCTTTGTCCTTGTCCTACTCAAATACATGTTCTTTTTCTTAATTTATTAGAATTTCCACATACTTTTCCTCCTTGACCTTTTTTCCAAGAATCTCATCACAGCATTTGACCTGCACTTGCCCTGGAAAAATCATTACCTGAAGAGATTCTCATGGGGGGCAGGTGGCCTCTCATTAGACAGCTGACTTCTAGGATGGAATCCTCAGGTCTTCTTGACAGACATCTCTTCCTTTAGAACATCTTTTGCAGAACTTATTGCTCACTCTGACCATGAGAATACACACTAGTTTGATTATTTGGTTGGAGAAACAATTCATGTTGACAAAAAAAGGTGGTGATGAAAGGAGGTTCATTACTTGCACTACATGAAAGACTCTGGCAGGATGGTTCATTAACATGTCATTATAATGATGATGATTTTTATAACAATGGTTTCATTTTTGTTTTTTATTTTTTACATTTTTGTTAAATTACAGTTGATTTACAATGTTATGCCAATTTCTTCTGCATAACAAACTGACCCAGTCATATATTTATATGCCATCCTTTTTTCATATTATCTTCCATCATGTTCTGCCCCAAGAGAATGGATATAGTTCCCTGCTCTGTACAGTAAGACCCTATTGCTTATCCATTCTTAATGTAATAGTTCACATCTATTAACCCCAAACTCCCAGTCCATACCACTTCCTCCCGCCATCCCCTTGGCCAACAAGTCTCTTCTCTATGTCTGTGAGTCTGTTTCTGTTTTGTAGATAGGCTTATTTGTGCCATATTTTAGACTTCACATATAAATGATATCATACAGTATTTGTCTTTCTCTTTCTGACTTACTTCATTTAATATGAGAATCTCTAGTTGCATCCATGTTGTTACAAATGGCATTATTTTGTTCTTTTCATGGCTGAGTAATGTTCCATTGCATATATGTACTACATCTTCTTAAGCCATTCATCTGTCAATGGACATTTAGGTTGTTTCCATGTCTTGACTATTGTGAATAGTGCTGCTATGAACATAGGGGTGTGTGTATCTTTTTGAATGAAAAGTTTTCTCTGGATGGATGCCCAGGAGTGGGATTGCTGGATCATATGGTTGTTCTATATTTAGTTTTCTGAGGAACCTCCCTACTGTTTTACATAGTGGTTGTACCAATTTACATTCCCACCTACAGTGTAGGAAGGTTCCCGTTTCTCTACACCTTCTCCAGCAGTTGCATAATAACTATGATCTATTGATCATCCAGAAGAGAGAAACATTTCCAGGTAAGTCACTTTTCCCTGCGTCATGTAAAGACAGGACTATCACTGTGGATCTCTGAAATCTTGGGAAGGAGGCAGGAACAGCTGAAGTGGGCCATATTGGGGGAGACTGACTAATGCTTGGTGGGAGAAAGGGCCTCTTACCTTGTGGAACTGCACAGGCCATTTTATGCTGAACAGCTCTTCTAGGGAGAGCAGGTGTGGCAATGAATGATGGGAAAAATTTACCAGGAAGGGGGATAGGGAAAATGTACTGAACAGCTTAAATACTAAGTTTTATTTATTTATTTATTTTTATTATTTATTTATTTATTTTTTGCCTTTTCTAGGGCCGCACTTGCGGCATATGGAGGTTCCCAGGCTAGGGGTCTAATTGGAGCTGTAGCAGCCGGCCTTCGCCACAGCCACAGCAACGCAGGATCCGAGCCGCGTCTGCAACCTACACCACAGCTCATGGCAATGCCAGATCCTTAACCCACTGAGCAAGGCCAGGGATCGAACCCGCAACCTCATGATTCCTAGTCAGATTTGTTAACCACTGAGCCACGGTGGGAACTCCAATACTAAGTTTTAAACAAAAGACCTATTGGGAATATGAGGGGGCTGCAAATCCCTGATACTGACTGACTTCTGAGACCCTTCAAATCCTAAATAAAGGTTATAATCTGAACATCAATCCCCTATTTTCTCTGTATGCTGCATAATTTTTCCTCTTGTCTCCTTCATCCTGAGAATAGTTTTAAATTTTGCAGATAAAGGAACTAAGAAAAAAGTTTATATACACGACACCACTAATTTTCTTTTTTTTTTCCCTCTTCTCTAGGGCCACATCTGCAGCATACGGAGGTTCCCAGGCTAGGGGTCTAACAGGAGCTGTAGCCACCGGCTGATGCCGCAGCCACAGCAACGCGGGATCCGAACCGCGTCTGCAACCTACACCACAGCTCACAGCAATGCTGGATCCTTAACCCACTGAGCGACGCTAGGGATAGAACCTGCAACCTCATGGTTCCTAGTTGGATTTATTAACCACTGAGCTACGACGGGAACTCCAGCACCATTAATTTATTTACCAAATATTTACAGGGCACAAATTATGTAACAAGAACTGGGAAAGGTGGTGAGGAATCGTCAGAGTACCAGATGCACAGGACACCAGCTCTCACAATGTATATTCTAGTGAGAGTTACACACAGAAGGGAAAGAGTAACAGGGTGTCAAATTGGGCTTTCCCTATCTTAGAGCTTGAACTGAAGCCTTAAAGCTGAGAAGAGCAGGTGTAATGGACTCCAAGTTCTAAATCTAGTTTTAGGTGTTCTATGCTGGCTATGCAAGAAGATTGGATAGAATCAGTTCTGTTGGTATAGCACTCACCTCATGGCTATAAAGAACAGGAAACTTGGGAGTAAGGCATGATGGACAGGCTGTTGGTAGAGTGCAGTCCGGGGTAGAGGAGCAGATTTTTCCAACCTCAGAGAGCAGAAATCTGGGAGACTTGGGATCTGATATCTTACTACTCACAGCTGAATGCCTCCAACTAACCTTATATAACCTTAGGTAGAAAGTTTCATTGGAAAGTCTTTGCCATGTTCTGAATGTTTCCCACCCCCACACCCCCATCATGTGCTGAAAGTTAAACTCTAGTGTGGTGATATTTGGAGATGGAACCATTAGGAGCTGATCAGGCCATGAGGGTGAAATCCTCATGAATGGGATTAGTGCCATTATAGAAGAGTCCCCAGAGAGATCTCTTGCCCCTTCCACTGTGTAAGGTTACAGTGAGAAGATTGCTGTCAGTGACGAAGTGGGCTCTTGCCAGACCCTGCATCTGCCAGTGCCATGATCTTGGACTTCTTAGCTTCTAAAACTGTGAGAAATAAATGTTTGCTGTTCACAAGACACCCATTTTAACCTTTTGTAGCAGCCTGAATGGACTGAGACAGTCTTGCATGCTGTGGGGTTAGTAGTGCCAAACTGAATTATATCCTCTGCTCCAGATACAGTCTCTGAAAAAGGAAGCAGTACGTGGGTCATCTCAAAAGTGGACTGATCAAAGAAGTGAGGCAACTCCAACACAGTTGTTTGGGATAATAGGCCACAAGAAGCCAGGAGTTGAAGGAAGTGTAATCAACCAGCAGCTAAGGCATTAACCATATCAGAAAATTGCAGAGGGGCAATCCCAGCTGGAGTATCAGCAGTCAGGCCTACCACACAGAAATCGCCCTGATGCCAGGATACAATTGCCCAAGTGGAGTAAATCCTTCTATGCCCCACCTAGCTCCGCCCTTGCTTCAATCCTGAAGAAGACAGAGGGAGCCTACACAGTTCAGTGGGGACAGGAGGAAATGCAAATTAAGGGGAACAGTCAAGAAGCTGATCTTGCCCTCTTGTCTAATGCAGTCTCCCTAGCCTAAGGCAAACCCAAGATGGGAAAGCTAAAAAGCTTTAAATAGGGCAAGTCTAAAAAATTAAAGTGGAGATGTTTCACTGGATTACAATTTTAATACCTGAGAGGAACAGGAGACTCTATGGGATTATCTGTTGTGGAGGATAATGAGTTAAGAGATCAAGGTTAATAGGAAGTTGTTTTCTGTTTTCATACCCCAGTCTGTACTGGCTTCATTCAGTAGCCAGGATTTTAGAGAACAAATAACCCTGCAGGTTGTGATTAGTGCTGTGAATGAGCTGACAGGTCAGCGGAGGCCTCTCTCAGGCAAGTGTCCTTGAGCACTTGAGAGACCTGAATGATGGGAAGCCAACCAAAAAGATGTGGAAAGAGCTTTCTCATCAGAGGGAAAAACAGAAGGGAAGGCTACAAGGCAGATACTTTTAATGATCTAGGAATGGAGCAAAGAGCAGTATCAGAAGCACCAAAAAGCGAGAGGCCTCTGATGAGGTTGTCACTGGAGGCAGAGGCCTGATTCTTGTGTGAATTTAGATCTTGACTTTGAGGACAAAAGATACACACACCTGTATGTTCATTGCAACATTATCCATAATAGCCAAGACACAGAAACAACCTAAATGTCTATTGACAGATGAATGGATTAAGATGTTGTATATATACACAATGGACTACTACTCAGCCATATAAAGGAACAAATTCATGCCATTTGCAGGAACATGGATGGAACTAGAGACTCTCATACTAAGTGAAGTAAGTCAGAAATACAAATACCATATGATATTACTTATATCTGAAAGCTAATATACAGCACAAATGAAATTTTAAACAGAAAAGAAACTCATGGACTTGGAGAACAGACTTGTGGTTGCCTAGGAGGAGGGGGAGGGAGTGGGATGGACTGGGAGTTTAGGGTTAATAGATGCAAACTATTGCATTTGGAGTGGATAAACAATGAGATCCTGCTGTATAGCACAGGGAACTATATCCAGTCACTTGTGATGGAACATGATGTGAGAAAAATAATATATATATGTGTATATATATATGTGTGTGTGTGTGTGTGTGTGTGTGTTTGTGTGTATACACACATATATATATGTGTGTCTGGGTCACTTTGCTGTACAGCATAAATTGACAAAACACTGTAAATCAAGTATAATGGGAAAAAATCATAAAAAATAAAATTAAATAAAATGAATGGTAATGGCAATAAGAAGCCACTAAAGGATTTGAAGGGGATAAGATTTGTGCTGCAAACAAACAAACAAAACAACCCTGGATTCTATGAGGACAATGTGTCACCAGTGAGTAAGAGTGGACCAGTGTTCGAAGTGTGTTAGAGAAGACATGCTAGTATCTTGGTCTAGGTGTGAGAAGTGCAGTTGAAGAGAAAGGGATGGACTTCAGATAAAAGTTGTAGGTAGAACTTGAGCCACATATTGAGAAATAAATTAAGAATCTTTAGAGGGTTCTACTAGTACTCTTTTCTTACCCTCTACTGGCAGATATATCCATTCCCCAACTGCCATGAATTGGATGCTAATTGCTCACAGCTGCCACGTTTTTGGAGCCTTTCCCTCAGTAACACAGTAACTGCAATGCTTGGGAAGTTATGCCCTTCAACTTCCCACTCCTGGGAAGCTCGAAACCTGATGTGGGATTATAAAAGGCCAGCCTCCTTGCCTCCAGGTGAGACCAATATAATGTACACTTTGCACTCCAGAGCCACCCTGTGAATTATCCTGCAACTGGTCTCACTTAGCACTTTTCCCCTGCCCCCTCCTATTTCCCTCCCCTTCTCCTGTGAGCACTCACCAAATAAATCACCTGAGTATCACTAAATCAATATCAATGTAATAAATCACTTGAGAATTCTTGTCTGAGGCTCTGCTTCTAAGGAACCCAACCTGAGAGAGAATTTCATTTTGGATATATTATATTTGACATGACTATGAGACATCCGAGTGGTGATGTTAAGTAGGCAGGATATACAACTCAATGTCAGAGAGATGGAACATTTGGGTATCAGTAGCATATGCCAGAGCAATGGATGAAATCCATTGCTAACAGCCAGAGCAATGGATGAAATCTCCAAGCAGATATGTAATTATATAAGAGGGTCTGGAACTGAGATCTCCAACAGTTGGAGGTAAATGATTTTTTCTCTTGGGATTCCACAGAAGAGAGAATATGGTATCTTGGGGTCTGAAGAAACTGTCTTTAATGCCTAGATGTGGGATTATAATAGGGTTCTACTATATAATATTAACATTACAAAGAGTCTTAGATTTTTGCATAACTGGTGACTGTCTCTTTTAATAGACAACACAGTGAAAATTCAAGAAATGCTATTTCCTGTTAAAGAATCATTTAATCATGGCTACCTGCAAACTGATGCTTTTAGTATCTTTGTAATGTTAGGTAAGGTTATTTCATGTTAACTGCACAATTAACTCATGTCATCAATGAAGCTTTTTTCATTTGAATTAAGTCCCCAGTTCCTATAAAATTAGAATTTTCCTCATTTGCTAAAGTCTTCCAATTACTTTCTAACTTGAATTAGTAGTGCACTAAACTTTTATTTCCAAAGAAATGAGTTCAAGTAGAGGTCAGGCATGCAAATGAGTTGAGTGATCTCAAACTAGCATTTAAGTGTGTCAGAAAGTTCTGTCTACATTAGTTTATTTTTAAAGGCAAATGTAAGATAAGCATATGAGTTTTGTGCATCTACTTGAGATAGTTCTGCGAGTGACTCTATTTTCATCTAAGTCTTCAGCACCCATCAATAAGCTTATCAGGGAGCAAAGTTTATAGCAGGTCTGAGAATCCAAAGATGACACAACAAGCCAAAGAGGTGGGTCCAGTGGCAAAGATGCTCTGAGTTAAAGGTACCATGGACAGTTAATCTGGCAAGTACTAAGGCTTATACCAAGTTATAAAGTAATGAATTCTTATTATGACAAAGCTCAAAGCTCTCAATGCTCAATTAATTTTCCTTGCAATGCTTTTGATCATTCTTCTTAATGATCAAAAAGCTAAACAACTTGTTTGAGAAGGTAAAGCTAGTAAGTCATAGATGAGGATTCTTAGCTGGGTTCCTTCTATCACAAGGTTCACAATTTTCCCCTCTACACTGAAATCAATCATAGAGACCCAGCCTCTTCAGTATGGCAACAGAAAAGTCCTCTAGATGATAACATTTAGTGGAGAAATGGGGGCTGTAGTCTTTGACCCTCTTCCTGATTGCATCAGTGGATCCTCACTTATTCATCCCTGTACTTCTTTTTGTCCCTATAATGTAAAGATTACACTTCTCTTTATCTTTAAGCACCATTTCCTTAGGTATATTTTTCTAAGGAATTTATAAGATGTGTGTGTGGTGAATGATATCAAGTAAAGATATAAACAGCATCGGTTCCAAAATTCAGGTGGAAAATCCTAAAGTAACATGGCTAGGTCACGTCTGGAGCTTGGATGCAACTGGTCAGTAGACCCCAGCATTTAACTTTTCTATGTCTATGGGTATCATCTTTTTGCATAAGGGTTGAAAAAGAGTGGGCCAAAAGGGAATGAAATTCAGATCGCCAGAGCTCTGTATCCAGAGATATAACATTGTCTAAGTACAGGAATTGTGTTCAGATTGCCAAAAAGAAAGACTGGACCCTCTGAGAGAATGGAGCCTGACCATAGGCATGAAACTCAGCCTCAGGTCTTAATTGTTGGAGACCATTAATGAATCTGAGAAAGTATGTTAGTTGATACTAGAACTTCATCCCTAGCATCTGGTCTGGTAAGAATGCAAGAGCTGTAACTCTTGGGAGCTTGAGTTATCTCACTGAGGACCCAATCTAGGAATGACAGATGGTGTATCATTCTTCTACCACATTCAAGTACAACTTCTCCTTTTCACTACAAAAAAGACAGTGATGAGGTCCCCTAGACCAAGGTGCAGGGACAAAACAGGTGGCATTTCCCAGTCCTATAACATTCACAAATACTGGCTGTGGAGCTCTAATAGAGACCAATATTTATGAAGTTCAGCTGCAAGTTGCTTGGGAATACCTCTATTAAAATGAGTATCATGGGGGTCTTATTTCCTGCTTAAACAACATTTATTTAAAATGTACAAGACTAACTCATTGCCATGCCTCCACTCCTACTTAGGGATTTCAGGAATAGTTGATCCATGGAGACTCTAGGGAGACATAGCCTACTGCAGATAAGCTGGAGAACAGTTCAGGGTAGCCAGTCTTGGCTTATCAAAAACGGGGACCATCTCACTCAAATTCCACTTAGATCCTGGTTTACTAAAAGGCTTTGCCACCATCCTATGCAACTAACGGAATTTGCCTTTGAAGTTGCCTCACTATAGTTTCACAATATACCAGTGTAGTAGGCTGAGTGGTGGTCCCCACAAGGATATAGCCATGCCTTTACCTCCAGAACCTGTAACTGTGACTTTATTTTGAAAAAAAAAAAAAGTCTTTTCATCTCAAGATGATGTCATCCTGGATGGTCTGGTTACAGCTTAAATACGATAACAAGTGTCCTTATAACAGTCAAGACAGGAGAAGACCAAGAGTAGAAGGCCATGTGAAGACAGAGACCGGAGTAATGCAGCCAGTTGTTGAGGAACACATGGAACTAGTTGAATCTGGAAGAGGTAAGGAAGGCTTTTACCCTCAAACCTTAAGAGAGTACAGCCCTGATAACATCTTGATTTGATACTTCTGGCTTCCAGAACTGTGAAACAGTAATATTTTTATTGTTCTAAGCCACCCAGTTTGTTGTTAATTTGCCATGGTAGCCATAGGAAACAAAGACAATTAGTAAAGACATTGAAACTATATAATAACTGTAGCACAAATGTAGTAAAAAATAGAATACATACTCCAAGAGCATAGTATGGTTATTGAACACAGTAAGGTTGTTTTTTTTTTTCTTTTTAGGGCACTATCTAGGGCATATGGAAGTTCCTAGACCACCGGTTGAATCAAAGCTGCAGCTGAGGCCTACACTATAGCCACAGCCACACCAGATCCAAGCTGCATCTGCGACCTATGCCACAGCTTGTGGGAACATCAGACCCTTAACTCACGGAGTGAGGCCAGGGATTGAACTTCCTTCCTCACGGACACTATGTCGGGTTCTTAACCCAATGAGCCACAACAGGAACTCCCAGAATAAATTTACTGAAGACCTACTAATATTTTGGGAGCATTCTGTACCCAGAATTATCCCATATTTTTGGTCATTTAATACTTATAGAACAATACAGGTGGGCAAGACCATTCCAATTTTACAGCTGACACTGGATCTCAACAAGGTTAAGGATTTTTTCCTGAAGACCCCTGCAAGTCGATAAGACCTGGGGATTTGTGTCCAGATCTGTCTAACATCCAAACCTTTGTTTTTCCAATACATCATTCAGCCTCTTCCTCAGGCAGCTAATTTATTTTAAACTATTTCAAAATTAGAGTAAACTGGTGGAATAGCTGGAGCCAGTCTAACACAAACCATTGGCTGCTAGAGACCCAGTGTCATTAAAAGCACTGTAATTTTCATCGTTCTGTTTTAAAACTGGAATCATCATTCTCTTCCTAGAAAAAGGCTAGAAACTAGCTATTGGTGGGTCAGATCTGCATCCTCCTCTGCTTCATGTCTTCAGAAAGATTTTTAGAAAGAATTTTAGGAAGTTGGAAAAGATTCATGATACTATGACATTACCCATAAGCAGTTATTAAAATTTGAATTATATTCATCAAATGTGAAAATAAGTACAGACAGAGTAAGTATGGCAAAGTCTGACATTAACTCTTGGGGGGAATTCCAAAAGTTTCCATGTTTATCTGGGCCAGAAGGTGATGCCTGGCATGAGAAATTTTGCCAAAACAGAAACTTCTAGGAAAAATATCAAAGAAAATGAATCATTTTTAACCACCCCCAAAAGTTCTTCTCAAATTGCTTATATACTCCAGGTTCTTTCCTTGGACGAAGTGAACAAACTGCTGAGATTGTGAACATTTGTTACTGTCATAGCAGAAGGTAAACTATTTTCATAAATATGCAAATACCTCCTACTATGTTTCTATAATATTTCCAGCAACTCTACTACAGTGTATGTCTATTTCAAATATGATGATATTAAAAAGGAGGAGAAAGTGCAGAGCATACAGCCTGGAAATATTTCTGCCCAGGAAAGCTACCAATTAGAGCAGGGGCTGGGCGGGCAGGCTTGGGATAATAAGCAGTACACCAAGGTAAGCTGCTTATTAGTGTGATTTTCCTGAAGCCTCAGGATGCAGTCAAAGAAGGCGCTTCATTTCTTTAGGGAGTAAGCAGTGAAACAAGGACCATCTCTCTATGACCTCACAGCTAATGTACTCAGAGTTTTATATTCTTTAGAAGAAAAGTACTAAGTAGATCTAAGACAAGAGCCCTTATCAAACAGGATTGTATTGTCTCTATTTGTTACAGTTTTAGTGACTTCCTCTTCACAATTCTGTGAATATAGGGAAGTCTGGGCCTTTGAGGAAGAGGATGGCCTCTCAGTATGTATATACATCCAACCACGCTATTGAGACAGCAGGGGCTCTCCTTAAGTGTGGGTTAAATGAATGAAGGATGAAAAAGAGGGAGAGATATACACATACAATAAGAGCAAAGTTTTGCAGGCAAACATGACTGGGATTAAGTCATTGCTCCATCACCCCCCAGGCACTTGATCTCGGACAAGCTCACAAATGTTTTTTTCATCTGAAAAAACAGGTACTGGGCCTGGCTTATAGTCAGCATTAGATTCATAGCAGTTGTTATTAAGTTTTCAACGTGGTGAACTCCATAGCTGACCTTGGGAGACAGGCCTAGCAAGAATTTTTTTTTTCACAGAAAAGGTATTTTTGAGTACCTATGGTATGCTTACTTTTGAGATAAGTGAAACAAACAATATGGTCCCTCCTCTCACCACATAATGAAGCAAAGTATCTCCAAAATGACGATAATAAATATAAAGTGTATTATTATTAAAAAAAACACTGTTGTTAGTATTAAAATAATATGGTGAATGTTATAACAGAGCCATGTACAAGAATCAATGGAAACACAGAAAGAGGAGTTTCAGGGAAGACAGGGAGCCATGTATAGTTTTATAGGGGAAGCAGTAGTTGAACTGATTATTAAATAAGAAATGAGCTGAGCTGAAGGTCACAGGATGTTTCAGGGATAATGTCTAACCATTGCTAAGTCACAGAAGTGGTAAAAGGTATTCCTAGGAGGACTGTAAAATCTCCTTGCCCCCAAATATCTCCTAGACAGATGCTTCCCTTTCAGAACACTGCCCTGTCCCCTGCAGATGTCCCTTGGAAGATAGAGAACCAAGTGTCTGAGGCCACAGTGCACATGGGTGATTAGACAGTTTTCTATGAAGAAGACTAAGCCCCGCAGGCGAGGCTGGGTGAGCTTAGAGCAGGGGAAGTGCCAGGTCCCATAACACGTTCCCATTTTTCATAAATTGGTGAAGGAGAAGCCCTACCGAATTTGTAAGATACAGAGCAGAGATTCTCAATGGTTCACTCTAAGATGACACTTCAGGGACTATAGAAAATTTGAGCATAAATGGTAGCAGGACCATGTCCTGAAGTGATGAGAAGCAGGGTGGATGTAACATAGCATCTCCCAAATCTCTCTCTGTCTTAATTGTGCCTGGCAGGGCCCTAGAGCTTCCTGGGAAATGTTGTCAGGTGCTGCCATATGTTTTCAGGAAGAGGCTGGTCTCTAGTCTCCTTGCCTCCACATTAATTAAGTTGCCCTTATCTGCTTTTCTCCCCTTTTTTGAGCTCCTATGTGATATTCTATTTGAAGAAAATGTTTCTGCCATTTCAAAAGCTTGGAAAACACTGATACAGAGCAGTGGCTCCCAAATGTGGGCAGGTATCCTAGCCACCTGAAGGACTTAATAAAACACAGGTTGCTAGCCCTACCCCCAGAGTTTCTGATTCAGTAGAACTGGAAAGGGGCTGGAGAATCCGTATTGCTAACAAGTTCCAGATGATGTTGATACATCACGCTTTGAGAATCAAAGGTCTAGGGAGACAAAACTAACGTGGAAATAAGGGGCCCTGGGTTCTAGACCCATCTAGGCCACTAGCTAGTAGTTAAAATTTTGAGAAAATCATTCTCCCTCTCTGAGCTTCAGGTCTACACCTACAAATTGGTAGGGATGGGGAGAGTGTACTTTTTCAAGTGCTAGTGATAGAAAAATTACTCAGATCAGCTATATAACAAAATGGAATTGATCGGTTCATGAACTTGGAAAGTCTATACGTAGATGTCTGATTTCACGCATGGCTGGACACAGGTTCTCAAATAATGTCATTGGGATTATGAGCCTTCTGATCTCATGGTTTGGCTTCAGGCAGCCTCTCCCTCATGATGGCAAGAGGACCACGAACAATGCCAGGTATGTATCCTACCATCTTAGTATCTCTTTCTCAGTGGTTCCAGCCAAAAGTCTGAGGGCTGGAGCTCCTTTCTTGGAATGGGTCTCATGAACCAATTTGGGACTCTACTGACCAGACTGAGGACATGCACAAACTCATGGAACTAAGAGGCAGGGTAAACACAGCTCAAGCCACATGGACTGAAAAGGGAGAAGAGCTGATTCTAAGTTACTCCAAGGTGTTGTTAACAGAAGAATGGGGGCTGAAGAGGCAAAGTCAGAAGGTTGTACCCCTAGTGTGGGTAAATCAGGTCAGTTTCTCAGCTTTGTTTTTTTAACCTGTGGACCAGTAGGCAAGAGAATTTGGTACAACTTTCTTTAAAGGTGGTCATGCTTTGAAAGTTACTGGAAATTTTTTGTTCTATTTTGTAATATAAAATTATGTTGACTATCTTACATACTTTTCAAATATTGCCCCTTCCCCTAGAGCTGTAATTCTCTGGATGGGATCATTGCAGGCAATGCCAGTGAGGAAGAAGGGATTTGAGAGCCATTCAGACCTGAGTTTGAATCCCAGCAACACCAGTGACTTCTTGCCTTATTCAATCTATTTCTGTAAAACAAGAATATCAATACCTATCTTCTAGATTGATGGTGGGCATAAAATTAAATGATGTCTGAACTACAAAACAAAAACAGACTCACAGATATACAGAAATGACTTGTGGTCGGGGAAGAAAGGACTGGGAGTTTGTACAGCACAGTAAACTATATTCAATATCCTATAATAAATCATAATAAAAATATGAAAAAGAATATCTATAACTAAATCACTTTATTATATAGTAGAAATCAACACATTGTAAATCAACTATACTTCAATAACATTTTTTAAAAAATTAATTGATGTATGTAAAGCTCCTGCCCCCCTTTACTGGCTCAACAGATATTTTTACTATCCTTGCGAAACTGGGTGGGCCCATTTGGTTAAAATGGTCTAGACACTAGCTAGAAGCTTATGGTTATTTCAGTCTATAAGCCTATGGTTATTTCAATCTGGACAGTCAGGTCCACACAGCAAATTTGAATAAAGTCATCAATTTGACATATTTGGTTTTTTTTTTTTCTTCCACCTCTCAGAAAGTCCTGACATCTTTCAAATAAAGAATCTGAAGCACTTCTAGGAGTTTGTAAGGTAAGGTGGAAAGTAGCCTGTCTGAGATGAACATAAAAAATAGAGGGAAAACAAAGAGAACCTGGAAGCAGTGGGAAACTTCATTTCCTTTAATTAGCATATTTAAGTGAAGCTTAGAAGCTGCTCCTTCCCTAAAACATTGCGTTTTATTAAAAGCTGTTTAGAGCTCATAACCATTCTGCTGATTTTCTCAAAACACATTCTCCTTATAGGCCAGTGCTAAACTGTGCATATGAAATGAGCTCAGCTTAATGTTGTGTTAAAAGAATTTGGTCTCCAGAGCTGTCTCTCTTCTTAATAATATGTAATCATACTCCATCTATTTAGTTTTCATTTAACTTGCCCCATGCAGGCAATGAATCCAGTTTAATTAAATGTGCCTTTAAATAGTCGAATGGCACCCATTTGCACCTAGCAAAGCCACCCTTTCATACTATTAGGACCCCCTGAAGATATAAAATCCCAATAAAGAGGCCATGTAAGATGTGTCTGATAATGTAGAGGAAGTCTGACATTTGCTCCGTAATTTAGTGAAACCTGCAGTAGCTTTGGGACACATTGTCATAGCTGAATGGAGCCAATGTGCGGTCTCTTGGGTTCTGGAGGGTGGGATCTGGATCAGTCTTTATAGAAAGCATGTTTGGAGATAAGCTGGTGATCCCATGGAGGCTCTAAGCGGGCATGGCCCAGGCCTCTGGTCATACTCCTGGGGACGCTGGATATCTGGGGCTTTGGTTCCTCCTATTAGAAAATTTGGTACAAGGGCAGGAAAGCCAGCCCTGGAAATTGAGAAGTAGGTGGTATTTTCTAGTCAAGAAAGGATAATATTAGAGAATAGTTAAAATGATCGTCTTTATCCCTGAGTCCCTTAGTTAAAGAATGGATGGAGTTCCCACTGCAGTGCAATGGGATCAGCAGCGTCTCTACAGTGCCAGGACACATGGTCAGTCCCTGGCCCAGCACAGTGAGTTAAAGAATTCAGTTTTGCTGTGGGGTATGGTGTAGGTCGCAACTGCAGCTCGGATCTGATCCCTGGCCCAGGAACTCCATGTGCCATGGGGTGGCCAAAAAAAAAAGGAAGAAGGAGAGGAAGAAGAAGAATGGATCTTACAAAACCTAGTGCTTCACTACTGATGCATTTAACACATTATTTATTCAGTGACTGCCAATTGTGAGCCCCACTGCCAATCAAAGACACAACATCAAATGAAGCAAAGTCCCTGCTTTCTTCAAGCTTATGTTCTAGTTGGGGGAGACAGAATAAACAAAAACAAATAAGTATATGGTGTCAGGTGGTGAAAAGGGAGAAAATAAATTGTGATAAAGGGGAGCCAGACTAAAGGGGTAGGCAGTGGCAGGGTAGAGTGGACAAGGTATCAGAGACCTCTTTTGCCAGATAGCACTTTGTAGGGTCAGCTGTATCACATTCCTCTGGCTTATGTGGTCCAGTGCCAGGGCTTTTCCCACAGAACACTGGCAATCTGGCTATCATTTATGATGTTTCTCTGCTTCACTTAGTAGAATAGGTTGATTGGGTGGGGAGCCTTTATTTGTACCCTTCCTCAACAGAATGCAAAAGAGGACTTTCCTCATGTATCCTCCCTAGCATTTGTTCCTGCCATACTAGAGGGTTCTCTATGAGTTCTAGCATAGGTAAGCTTTGTCTGCCTAGTAAGAAGGTAAGCTCCTTAATGGTGGGGACTCAGCCTCCTAGTTGTTTACTTCCCACTCAGCAGGAAGGCCTGTATGATACAGTGTCACATACACTTCCAAACATACCATGATTTTTTTAAAATCTGCATTTTAGGACTTTATGCTATTCAAAAAATTAACATGAATATCATTCCAACAACCCTGTGGTAAAGAAGCTTTGCAGTGTTTGTAGTCTTGAGCAAATTCAGTCATTCATTTAATAAATATGATTTTAGTGCCAGTATCAAGTTCCCTGGTATTCAACTAAAAATTACTTTCTCATCTAAAATTAGTGATATTAATGTTCCTTTGCATGAGAGATATGATATGTGATGATAACACAGGTTAAATTACTACCATAATACACATAATAGATGCCCTAATAACAGCAAATCATGAGCACTGATGTGTGCAGGCAGATAGTGAGGGTGAAGGGGAGACAGAAGATATCATGCAAAAGAAATAGTTAATGACTAGGTCATGATGGACTTCATAACCTAACAGAGATAAAGACTGCTTGAAGCATGTTTAGCAAGGAAGTGTCATGATCATACTAGAGACTGTGTAGAGACAGACTTAGAGGAAACAAGAGTAAAGAATGAAGGCCCATTTAGATGACTGTTGCAGTGTTGTAGGTGGGAAATGATGGGGAGTTTACCTGTGACAAAGGAGACGACAAGAAGGCAACAGACACCGGGGTTTGTGTAATAGCAGAATGGATAGGACTGGGGAACTGAACATAGCAAATAAGGGAAAGGGAAGAGACTCTGAGATGTGTGAGTTCAGCCATGGCATCATTTCCTGAGGAAAGTGACAATGAAGGATAATAAGTCTGGCATTTAGTTTTTCACATAACATATTGAAATTCTAAATGAGAACACTGGCCTGAAGCTCAGAAGATAAAGCCGTGAAGGAGAATTAAGTCTGAGACCATAGCAATAGCTGGTATTTATAAATCCATGGGAGGAAATGAGATCACCTGGAAAGAAAGTGAAGCATGAGAAGAGAGGGCTCCAAAGAATTCCACAACTTAAGGGCTGCATAAAAGTTACAAGAGATGAGACTGAGGACCAGAGACATGGCAGGAAAATCACAGAAGAATTGAGGAATGATTCATGAGGAACATAGTTGTCTGTCTGTCAAAACCTAAAGTGAGGTTAAAGTTAGGTGAGAATTTAGCAAGAGAGATCACTGAAGACCTTAGTAAGAGCAAATTTAGAAGTCAAAGAAGCAGACCGGTTGGGAACGACTATGAGAGCAAAGAGGAAATAAGATAGAGACATTTCTCAGGCAAGTTACTAGACCTACTACATGCCAGGCTGTGTTCTAGATGCTGGGACAAGAGCAGTACATTGAAAATCAAAAACAAAACCAAAAACATGACTGAAGGCACTTCTGTTACAGAGGTGAGACAGACAATAAGCACAGGAACAAACACATATGCAATATGTCTGGTGGAAAGAAGCAAGTGGATTAAGGGTAGAGGTGGGGGCACTCGTTCTTTTGTATAGGAAAGTTCTTTCTCTAGGGTATGCTGGAGCCTAGGCCTACAGGAAGTAAGGAATTGAGAAGGTACCAGGAGGATTTCCATGGGAGCAAATTCCAGGCAGAAAGAGCAGCACATACGAAAGACATGAGGCATGAGGCAACTACACAGAGGGCATTTTCGAGAAACAACCATGAAGCCAGGTGGGCTGAGGTAAAGTACATAAAGTGAAAAGGGGTTGGAAGGGAGGTCAGAGTGGCGATGGGGTTACAGGTGGGGCAGGTCATGTCAGGCTTTGAAAATCTTTTTTCAGGACTTAGGCTTTTCATCCGAGATGGGAAGCCATGGGGTGGATGGTGGGGAGTTCTCAGCAGAGGCTGCCGCAGGGAGGCAGGGTAAAGGAAGCCAAAAGAGCAGTCATGTAGCTATTGCAGCAGACATATAAGGGGTGCCAGCAGCTTGCACCTGGGGCTTGTACAGAATACAGTGAGGAAAACCAAAATTCTGGAGATATTTTTGAAGCTACAGCTGTTATCTGATTTAATTTACCATTACACTGGATGCCAAGGATGAGTGAAAGAGAGAAGGATATCCAGGTAGATGATTTAAGATGCCAGGGGGTGGGAATTTAGCTGGTGGCTCAAAAACACATGTGAATGTTACTGAGAAGAGTCCACTTAGGGAGAATCCTTCAAACTTAAGACCAAGATGACGTAACTGATACAGACAGGTCTCTGAGAAGGTGAGAGAGGACCTGGATATCTGGGAGCCTCAGTACCTGTAAAGGTCACTTTTCCTGTTAAAACAGGAGGGATAAGAGGAGGATGGGGTTTTATGTAGCAAAGTTGATTTGGATGAAATGGAGGTAGCATTTCATTTTGATTTCATCTCTGTGGTATGAGGCGCGGTCTTTAACAGTCAGTGAAACTTAGTAGAGAGGAAGTTCAGATGTTACGAGGAAAGTGGAGAATATAGGAGCTACACACACACACACTCATTCTTTTTAGGGCCACAGCTGCAGCATATGGAAGTTCCTAGGCTAGGGGTTAAAATGGAGCTGCAGCTGCATGCAGGTCTATGCCACAGCCACAGCATTGTGGAATGCAAGCTGCATCTCTAACCTATGCCACAGCTTGAAGCAACACCTGATCCTGAACCCACTGAGTGAGGCTGGGTATTGAACTCACATCCTCACACTTTGTCAAGTTCTTAACCCGCTGAACAACAATGGGAACTGCAGTGAGCTATATTTTAAACCATGCAGAAGAATCTGGTTAGTAGCATAGGCAAGTTAGCATGTGAAGAACTTCTGAGAGGTCAGCTGAAATTTATAGATCACAGATTTTAATCACACCTTCAAACAGATATGTGGAAATGGGTGGTTGACGTGAAATGGAGGTGAAGGCCATTTGAAATGAAGAGACAGTACAAAGAGGTGAGAGAGCAATGGGATAAACAAATTGTAGATATTGTTTACACTGTCTCTGAAGTTTTCTGGAAGAGGGGTCAAACCTGAGGTAGCCATCAGAACCATGAACAAGGACACCCGATATTCAGTGCATGCAAAGTAATGTCTCAATGTTGGTAAAGGATCAGTAAGATGACATAGAAGGACTCTGTCCTTCTCAAAGGAACACGGAATGGCCTGGAATTTGCCCCAAGGAGAAAGGGAGACAACTCCAACTCCTATTCCTATTATGAGGTGAAAACACCCTCCTTTTCAGTAGGCTACAGGAAACAGGGTTCAAATGAAACAAAGGGATAGAGGGATCTTTTCAAAATGGGCTGAGGGTGAGGGGAACTTGCCCACTGGGTCTTGTTTCCAGAGCAATGGTGAAAGGGTCTGGGAGCAGGGGGTGCTGGAGCAGGTGTGAAAGCTGAGTGGGACCAATGACGGTGATGCTCGTACTTCAGCACATGACAGCGTGAGTCTCCTGCTGACAGAGGACAGTGTCTGTTAGGCCTTAAAGCATCTGTCTGAGGCCAGGAGTGAAGGCCCAGCCAGTTCCTCCCTTGCATCCCAGCCCGCGGGTACTAGAAGCTCCCATGAGTGTGAGTATGGCTAGCAGCAATGGGAGAGCTCAAAACAGATGGTTCTTTACTGTGGGTGGTTGACTCTTGGTCATGCTGGAGATGGAGCTTCCTCCTCCGAGTTTAATCAAGTGGGTATGCACAGAAAACGAGGCCCTCAGATAAAAACTACCTCTAAATTACTCAAACTTCAAGAGACATTGTCAGGATAATGGCACAGAGGATGGTGTAAGTGGCAAAAACAAGCTGCTTCTCTGTAGAATCGCTTTCTGTCAAAGAGGTCGCAGACTAGTCACTCCCCATAATGATGGATGTTCCGGTGACTTGTGTGTGGACAAAGTCAGTACCCTTCTCTGAAGTTCCCTGCTGCTGCCACATTTCCTCTCTGTGCTAGTCAAGAGCATCTGTTTTCCTTAGGAAAATTTGTGGGACACAGAACATAGATCTGTGGGAAAATCTGTTCTCCTGAAAATAGTTTCATTTTGTACCTTTCAAATTTCATAAGACAAAACTGTATTCATCACCGGGAGAGGCAGACTAATGTGTGCATTTTAACCAAGGTTGTCCATTCCAGTAACTGCAAAGAGGAAAGCACCTTCCCCACCCTCTCCACCAGGGACAGTCGAGTGCCAGCAACACAGCAGCCTCTATTCAGGGCAGGAAACAGTCAGCATGAGATCAACACATTCACTAACTCAGCTGTCAACTTCTCATGGGCCCATTCAATGGGAGCCCTACAGAAGGTGTAACCTTTTTTTGATGGCCGTGGTGTACAGTGGCTTGATTTGGGATCTCCGTTCCCAGACCGGGTATTGAACCTGCACCACAGTGGTGAAAGCACCAAGTCCTAACCACTACACCACCAGGAAATTCCTGGTGGTCCAAATTTAGACTTAACGGCAGTGGAGAAAGATGAGAAAAAGACATGAAAAGTGAACTTTTCTCCTTCGTGTATTCATGGACTGAAATATCTAAGCTCTGAATTTGGAATGACCCATGTGGCAATCAGGGGAGAGAGAGTGAAGGCCTCACACTGGGCCTCTTGGAGTTAAAGGGTGAATAGGACCGAAAATAACAGTTTGGGGATATATTTGGAGGGGTAGTATGGAGACCAGATATGCTTTCTTAGAATCAGGCTCTAGAAATTGAGTTCTATGGAGTTTGAACATACTATCTGTACTGCACAGTTTTCTAAACTGAGTCTCAGAGAGAGAGGAAGTGATCAGAAAATAGAGATGATTAAATGAATTCAAGTACAGTTTGGACTGAGTATCATAAGCAAAACAGCAGTTTACTCAGATATTCCTTACTTTCAATTATGAAAATGAAACGAGAGAAGACAGGTGATTCCTAGCCTACTATCACTTCATTAATGACTCATTAGGATGGATTTGAGTGGGCTATAAACTTACTATAATATAGTACTATATTGGAGATTATTTTTTACAAGTCAAAATAAGTCAACTGGAGGCTAAAAGACCGCTGATAAAATAATGAAATGATTAAAATATAATATCCCAATCATAGTATTGGGCTGAGCATGTTAAAGATGCTTCTTGCTTATACTCATGAGTCCAGGGTATCAGCGCTGGCTTTAGTCTGCCAGAGCTCACATTCTGACTCCAACATTTACCATGTGACTTTGAGCAAGTTATTTCACCTAAATTTTAATTTCTTTATCTGCAAAATGGGACTAATGAGAACAGTGATCCCAGAGAGTTGCCATGGTGATTACATGACTGATGTGGATTGAGGAGATGTCTGGCACAGAGGAAGTGCTGAAAAGAGTTTAAATAACTGTTAGGAAAAATGAGAGAAAATGAACCTTAGTCTTTGAGGTGATGTGTGAGCAGAATGTAAGCCAGGAAAGAAGATTAGAGGACCCTTTGTAAATACCAATAGCCAAGATGGAGTGAGGACCCTGCCATAAATGCCATCCTAGGAACAGAAATGAAAATAAAAGTCCTTGGAGTTCCTTTTGCAGCTCAGTGGGTTAAGAACCAGACTATAATCAATGAGGATGCAGGTTTGATCCCTGGCCTCACTCAGTGGGTTAAGGATCCAGTATTGCCGCAAGCTGCAGTGTATATCATAGATGTGGCTTGGATCTGGTGTTGCTGTGGCTGTGGCCTAATTCGATCCCTAGCCTGGGAACTTTCATATGCTAAAAATAAATTTTAAAAAAATGAGATTTTTTTTGCTCAAAAATCAGGGAAAATTTGCCATTGAAAGTACTAAAATAAAAGGTAATTACTTTTCTTCTATTATGTCCTTGGCCCAGGTAAACGTTCTATTGTCCCATCGGACCTCACTTATAAAACATACATTCAAAAATTAAATTGTTAGGTTTCAAGACAGCAAGAATGGAGCATTCAATCAAATGTGGGGTTCTTTTGTGGCCTTGCTCTCACTGTTCCATAATAATCAATGACCGGTTAGAAATGGAGACTGTTAAGTACCATCAGGACTTTTCAGGTGTTTTTGAACAAGTCAGAGTCTCAGACACTTTTTCTTCTGGACAGACCATCTAGGATGTGTTTCCCATTTAAGTGACTACAGCTAGGTTATTAACCATTCTCACTTTGTTACAGTGTGCAAAACCTACTGGTACAAAGAGGTTTCCAGAGAAAAACTATAAACAAGGTTACTTAGTAAATTTTCACCAAATGAAGCTGCCAAATACAATCTGAAAACTAGACATAACCTCTCAAGGAGTGCCCCGGGTCTAGACTGTGCCCCTCCAAATTGGATTAATAGGATTAACTCACAGGATTTTCTGCCCAAACCATATGGACTCCTGCCTGGTAATTTGGGAACTTTATTAACTAATGGATTAGAATTCAAAGGGAACGCTTCAGGGGCTGGCTAGTAATAACTTGGTCAAATGCGATGATTAATATTGGGCAGGTTATCTGTTGGGTCTGAGTGGGATTGTTTCAGTTATCCCACTGCCCAGCTAATAATGAGCAGGGCAGGGAAAACAAGTCCACACAGACTAAATGGCCAAGAACAGATGAAGAGTGAGCTAATAATACAGTAATTAGGAACAAAGCCAAAACAGGATCCACAGATGCCCAGTGTTAAAGAGAGACAAAGACAAGTGTTGATATTCTGAAAAATGCCCTAGTTGGAACAGGTTATTCATCAGCAAGTATTTTTAGACTGAGATTGGGGGAGAAGGTAGCAAAGAAAACCAATCCACGGTTGGGTTTGCTTATGGGTATGGTAAAATATTCGCAAAGTCCCCCTCCTCTTTTACAAACTAATTAACATTGGAAGTCTGTTGTTTTCCAACATGTCCATTAAAATTTGCAAAGTCATCATTTTGAAAATGACAAGGTGGGACAAAGTAAGCCTGACACTTAGCCGGGAAGCGGAGGACTCTGTTTCTTAGAGAGTTTTTAATCAGGGCCAGGCAGTATCAAAAGAGATATGATTCCAGTCCCACTTCTGTGGTTTACTCTGCATGACCTTTATTAGGCTTCATTTCCTTACTGGCCTTTGTGGTACTTCTTTGTTAAAAGAAATAACTGGACAATTTCCAAGTTTCTTCTACAAACATTCTGTGATCCTTTCTTCAAAAAGAACTTCTCAAGACAGCAGAAGAATAAAGAGCAACTAGAACTTCCTCTGAATAAAAGCTATTATCAGTGACCACATTAAGTTACCTATACTTATATTTCATACAGCCACACATTCCCCATCTCAGCTTCACAGTCTTTCCATGTCTTTTCCACCTATGCTGGCACACAAGTAACAGTAAGAGCACAGTTTTGGCTTTAAATACTGTAATTTAGCCTATAAGTTTGATGACATACTTTATTTCTTCAAATTAAAATAAAACCAGATCAAAATCTCAGAAGAAGTTTATAAAATAATTTAAATTGGCCATCCTCTTCCATGTCCAAAGAAGGAGAGACTGGCTTTCTGATCAGTCTTTGTAGCTTCTGACCCCCCAGTGATTTTTACTACCAAAAAGTGTCACTGAGGAGTTCAGCTGATAATGTCCAACACTTCAGGTTTTCACCAGACAGGCTTCTATCAAACTATCTTCCAAAGGAACAAGAGACTGATAGTGACTCTACTTTTTGGTGCTGAATTCTATCCATACATACACTACTTGGTTCCTGAAGTCAGCTCTCTCAGTTTACTGTCATTCTATGAAGGATAAGGAAAGTTTCCTTTTTTTTTTTCCCTGTGAAACACAGGGGGTTATTCTGGATATGCCTCTCTTCTGGACCATGAAGCTTTACTTGACAGCTTTTCTCAAGGGTAGTTACTTTTATTGTTTTTAGGGAATCCCTTCATCTAAGAAGTTTGCAATCTCATTCCTGAAACCCATTATAAAAATAAATGAGTTGCTTAAAAAACTGAAGACAGAGCTACCATGTGATCCAACAATCTCACTTCTGGGCATATGTGCAGAAAAGATAAAAACTAAAATTCAAAAAAATGCATGCACTCCTATGTTCATTGCAGCACTGTTCACAATAGCCAAGATATGGAAACAATCTAAATGTCCATCAACAAGAATGAATAAAGGAGATGTGGTACATATATATAATGGAATACTACTCAGCCATAAAAAAGAATGAGATAACACCATTTGCAGCAACATGCAACATGGATAGACTTAGAGATTATCATATTAAGTGAAGTCAGAGAAAGATGAATATTAATAATATCACATATAGAACCTAAAAAATAATAAAAATGAAGCTATTTACAAGACAGACTCACAGAAAATAAATTTATAGTTACCAAAGGGAAAAGAGGAAGGGGAGGGATAAATTAGGAATATAGGATTAATAGATAAACACTACAATATACAAATTAAATAATCAAGAAGAATTTACTGTAAAACACAGGGAAAAATACTCAGTACCTTGTAATGAATTATAATGGAAAATAATCTGAAAATAATTATATATAATTATTTTATATATAAAATGGAATCACTTTGCCATACACCTAAACTATCATAATATTATAAGTAAACCATATTTCAATAAAAATAAATTAAAACTTTTAAAATAAGAAATGAGTTGCATGAAGTGATAATTCAGTATTCTATTAAAATCCTTTGTCCTCTAGGCCTAATTAACAAAAGGCAGGAATATGAGACAAAATAATTACTATTTAGCTCAATCCAACAAATACTTGCTGAAATTCTGCTCTAGATAAGCAACTTAGCCATGTGTGAGGGAACGCAAGATGGAGCCAACTCTAGCTGCTGCTGCTTCTTCTCCTTCTCCTTCTTCATCTTCTTCTCCTTCTCCTTCTTCTTATTGTTGCTTTTTAGAGCCGCATTCATATCATATGGAAGTTCCAAGGCTAGAGGTTGAATTAGAGCTGCAGCTGCCTGCCTACGCCACAGCCACAGCAACTTGGGATCTGAGCTGCATCTGCGACCTATACTGCAGCCTGTGGCAAGGCCAGATCCTTAACCCATTAAGTGCGGCCAGGGATCAAAACTGCATCCTTGTGGATACTAGTCAGGTTCATAACCCACTGAGCCACAATGGGAACTCCCAACTGTAGCTTCTAAAAAGTTTATGAAGGAGGTAACAAGAGTGGGAAAAGCTAATATATGATTCTAGTTTTTGAAAATGTGATGAGTTATAAAAGGAGAGCAAAGCACAATTATGTTTAAGGGGAACATAATTTAATTTTCACTTGAAGGCTGGGTAGAACTTCAACAGTGAGTGAAGTAAAGGAAAAAAATAATCATAATGGCTAATATATTCTGAGTATTTACTTGATAGTATTGATGCTTCCCATTTTAGGGAAGAAAATGTAATAAAGTCTTATTGATGACATTTCAGAGCCAAGACTTGAAGACATTTTTGGCTTCAAGGCCTGAATTTATTATAATTGGAGGCACAGACTGAATATACTGATATATTCAAGGAAGGTTTGTGTCCACTGCGGTCGCTCATTTAGTCCAGATTTCAAAAGGTTTTGACTATCAGACAGTATCTGAAACTCTCCTATTTGAAAAAGAGACTCTTTTGGAGGGGTAGTGGGAATTTTACCATGGTACACCATTAAATATCAAGACAATGAGATACCCTAGCTAGGCTAATAACTTGAAACAACTTCAGAATAATTTGCTTTTCAACAATTATATTCAACATTTAAAGGAGAGGCAGATCACTGTGTAGGGAAGGTTGGATAAAAGGAAATCACAGTGAAGGCCCTTAGCCTTGCCTGTATTTTTCCTAGACCTAGCTCCAAACTTGCCCATAAAGAAAAAAAAAAAAAGAAAAAGAAACCTTTCCCTTCATTTGAAAAAGAAAGGAACAAACCTTATAAGATACCGGCATCCATTATTATTCAATCAAGCCTTTAAAGGGTCTCTTCTTCCTCCAGGGCTCTTTGTAGCACACTAGACATTTGTCATGTTTTCTGACTGTCTAATACTCTTCCAACACCATCTCAAGGGAGAAGCCAGAGAACTGGCTTTATCAGCTCCCTTGCAGCTGAGATTCAGGAATGTGACTTGGACTCTACCAACTGGATGCACACTTGCAAAACTGTGATAGAAAGTAAGCAGAGGCAAAAGCAAGAACTCCACAGAATTCATTGTCCTGTTGTTGCTGCAAAACTAGAGTAGGAGTCCACTGTTTGGTGGCTGCAGAAAATGTGAAGTTGCTTTGTACAGAAGAGGGGTCGTGCAGGCAGCAACAGAGGTTGCAGAAGCAGAGGTCCTGATGCACACTGGTGACAGTGGTACATGTTGGGTCATCCAGTGTACAGTGGCCTCAGCTGCAATTTCCTCCCCAGACAACTATTACAATGTGTTTTTAAAGCATTGCCATGAACACAGTGTCCAGCTTGCTCAATGATTCTGGGATCTGGTAAATACCTTTTTAATAAATCCTTTGTCCGCTTCATCTTTCTGAGCTTCTGCTTCTTGGAACTATAATCTTCTGGTACCCAGTTTCCTTTCCTTTATGACAAAGTCAGATTTCTCCATCTTGTTATATATCCAGTGATGTTTTCAATGCTCAACCGATGGTTTGGCAGATCATAGAGATGGGTGCCTCAGGCAGCTTTTGTGCCAACCTACAACAGAATCTGGAACTGAATATTGGAAGAAACTCCAGGAGAGCAGTCAGGGAGGAGTGAGAGAGCACAGATCACAGTGTGGCAGAAAGGTGGGGACAGAGAACACTAAAATGAAGGTTTAACACTGGGGCTGAAAAATGTAAGGCTCCAGTCTGCAGAAAGCCTTGGACTAGTCTTGAGTATATCTGTAGAACATCTGAATTGTTATTTGCTCCCATCTCCAAGTTCCCATGGAACCAAGAGTCTTTACTGTAACAGTCACACACTATACTACAATTACTGATTCATTTGTCTGTATCTCCCACTAGACTGAATCCAGGACTATGACATTGTTTTGTGTGAGTACCTAGTACTTGTTGGACTTCCAGGGAGACCCAGTAAAAATATCTTTCATTCCCACTCCTCAAATTCTGTACAAATGGGTAGATAAGATAAAATAGTGATAGGAGTTCCCATTGTGGTTCAGCACAAATGAATCTGACTAATATCCATGAGGACGCAAGTTTGATCCCTGGCCTTGCTCAGTGGGTTAAGGATCTGGTGTTGCCATGAGCTGTGGTGTGGGTTGCAGACAGAGCTCGAATCTGGTATTGCTATGGTTGTGGCCAGCGGCTACAGCTTCAATTCAGCCCCTAGCCTGGGAACCTACATATGCAGTGGGTGCAGCCCTAAAAAGATATAAAAAGGTAAAGTAGTAATAGCAAGCTGATATAGCATTCTCCTAAACACTTGCCACTAACTGTTTTCATCTATAACAATCCTGTAAAGCTAGGTACAAGAAATATCTTGTTTTACACGTATAGAAACTGAGAAATAGGTCAAGTAGTTGGATAAAGATCATCTAGCCTATAAGAAGTCCTTTCCAGTGTCTACAACAAGGCAGAGAGAGGTTTAAACGTTAAGTTTCCATTTCAGAGCTGAAAGAGATGGTAGATTAAGTGAAAAGAAACAGTGTACTTCATAATAAAGCATCCCAATCTCAAACAGCTTAAGGAAACTGTAGGCCTTCCCAAAGGAAGCCTCAAGCACTAAGCTTAGCTTATGGCCAAGATCAGACAAGAGCTTGCATTCCCTGAAGGCAGAGGAGACAAAAAAGAGTGTGTCCCCACTTCCTCCCCCTATCACACTAATCTGATGATTCATTCCATCTGCCTTGTAGAGGAGTGAGAAGCTAAGAGGTTACTGGTTAAGGTCTCTTCCCTTGGAAACATGAATCACGATAAAGGACATTCTCCGATCACCATTCCCAACACTGGTTCTCTTAACTCATTTATCTTAACCCCAAATATATGGTCAACGATGGTATGACTGTCTCATTGAAGAAGGAGAGTTGCAGGCCATTAGGATGGTTTGATTCTATCTTCGTAAAGCTCTCCCCCATACCAATAACTGCTTCATTAAGAACCCTCCTTCATTAAGGTTGCAGATGACAGCATAGACTTTTCCCCTTTGAAATGGGTCATTAATTATAATAATTCTAAAACCACTGCAGCCAAGTAAAATTTGCATGCCTATTTTTTTCCCAGTTCTGGATTATGTTCAAGCGTATTGCCTAATATAAGTCACTGGGGAATTTAAAGTTAATCCGATAATGAAATTCCCAATACCTGAAAAGAAACTCCCTTCTAGGATCGAATTCCTTGGGAGAAAATAAACCCATAGATTAGATTCCCTTGAAAGTTCAAGTTCAAATGCATCAAAGTTGAAAGTAATGAAAGTCCAAAAGTAAATATTGTTCTTGAGTATGAAAAGTCCAAAGAAAGGGAAGGCTTTTGTATATTCTGCTTTGTCTTAGCTGAAGATGTTCTCTCAATGTTCCTTAATGGAGTTGGACCCCTTCAGAAGCCATAGCCTGTGCTGTCTGTCCCTAGAATACAGGCAGCTCCTTTTGGACCTCAAGAGTTGAATTCATTCCACATAAAATCTCTGGTGTACCTCACTCAGTTCAAAGGTATATTAGAACACAAGAAATTATTTCTGAACTGCTGCAAACATAGAAACAAAGTCAATTCACTGTCCTCAAGCCCTCGTCTCAGACAAAGAAACCCAGAACATAAGGCCACCAAAGAATACAGCAAAGAATCAATGGTATTTGAAAGAAGTGGGTTTATGGGGAAATTTTTAAAATTTCAGCTCTAAAGATGTCAGGCGATGCCTGTTTAAGACCATCACTTTTTTTTTACAATGATTTTTATTTTTTCCATTAGCTGATTTACAGTGTTCTATCAATTTTCTGCTGCACAGCAAGGTGACCCAGTCACACATATATGTATACATCCTTTTTTCTCACATTGTCATGCTCCACCACGAATGACCATACATAGTTCCCATGCTATACAGCAGGATCCCATTGCTTATCCATTCCAAAACCTATAGTTTGCATCTATTACCCCAAATTCCCAGTGCCTCCCACTACCTCCCCCCATCTTGGCAACCACAAGTCTGTTCTCCATGTCCATGATTTTCTTTTCTGTGGAAAAGTTCATTTGTGCTGTATATTAGATTCCAGATATAAGTGAAATCATATGGTATTTGTCTTTCTCTTTCTGACTTACTTCACTTAGTATGACAGTCTCTAGTTCCATCCATGTTGCTGCAAATGGCATTATTTTGTTCTTTTTTATGGCTGAGTAGTATTCCACTGTGTATATATACTTTTTCTTAATCCATTCATCTGTCAATGGACATTTATGTTGTTTCCATGTCTTGGCTATTGTGAATAGTGCTGCAATGAACATGCAGGTGCATGTGTCTTTTTCAAGGAAAGTTCTGTCAGGATATACACCCAAGAGTGGGATTGCTGGGTCATGTGGTAGTTCTATATTAAGTTTTCCGAAGTACCTCTATACTGTTTTCCATAGTGATTGTACTAATTTACATTCCCAACAAGAGTGTAGGAGGGTTCCCTGTTCTCCACACCCCCTCCAGCATTTGTTATTTGTTGACATGTAAATGATGGTCATTCTGACTGGTGTGAGGTGGTACCTCATAGCAGTTTTGGTTTCTCTAAGAATCAGTGATGTTGAGCATTTTTTCATGTGCTTGTTGGCCATCTGTATATTTTCTTTGGAGAAATATCCAGTCATGTCTTTTGACCATTTTTCCATTGGGTGGTTGGCTTTTTTGCTGTTGAGTTGTAGAAGTTGTTTGTATATTTTAGATTAAGCCCTTGTCAGTTGCATTGTTTGAAACTATTTTCTCCCATTCCATAGGTTGTATTTTCTTTCCTGTTTTTTTTTTTTTTTTTTTTTTTTTTTTTTTTTTTTTTTTTTTTTTTTTTTTTTTTTTTTTTTTTTTTTTTTTTTTTTTTTTTTTTTTTTTTTTTTTTTTTTTTTTTTTTTTTTTTTTTTTTTTTTTTTTTTTTTTTTTTTTTTTTTTTTTTGGTTTCCTTTGCTGTGTAAAAGCTTGACAGTTTGATTAGGTCCCATTGGTTTATTTTTGCTTTTATTTCTGTTGCTTTGGGAGACTGAACTGAGAAAACCTTTGTAAGGCTGATGTCAGAGAATGTTTTCCCAATGTTCTCTTTTAGGAATTTGACATTGTCTTGTCTTATGTTTATGTTTTAAGCTGTTTTGAGTTTATTTTTGTGTGTCATGTGTGGGTGTGTTCCAGTTTCATTGATTTACATGTGGCTGTCCAGTTTTCCCAGTACCACTTGCTGAAAACGCTTTTTCTCATTTTATATTCTTGCTTCCTTTGTCAAAGATAAATTGACCATAGGTTTCTGGGTTTACTTCTATGTTCTCTGTTCTTTTCCATTTGTCCATATGTCTGTTTTGGAACCAGTGCCACACTGTCTTGATTACTGTGACTCTGTAATATTGCCTGAAGTCTGGGAGAGTTATGCCTCCTGCTTGGTTTCTGTTCCTCACAATTTCTTGGGCAATTTTGGGTCTTTTGTGGTTCCAGATAAATTTTTGGATTGTTTGTTCTAGTTCTGTGAAAAATGTCATGGGTAATTTGATAGGGATTGCATTGAATCTGTGGATTGCTATGGATAGTAGGGCCATTTTTACAATATTATTTTTCTACCCCAAGAGCATGGAATATCTTTCCATATCTTTGAATCCTTTTTAATTTCCTTGATTGATGCTTTATAGTTCTCATCATATAAGTCTTTCACCTCCTTGGTCAGGTTTATTCCCAGGTATTTGATTTTTGGGGGTTCACTTTTAAAAGGTACTGTATTTTTACATTCCTTTTCAAATATTTCATTGTTAGTATTCAGAATTATGACTGATTTCTGAATGTTAATCTTGTATCCTGCTACTTTGCTGAATTTGTTGATCAGTTCAAGTAGTTTTTGTGTTGAGTCCTTAGGATTTTCTATATATAATATCATGTCATCAGCATACAGTGACAGTTTTACCTCTTCTTTTCCAATTTGGATACCTTTATTTCTTTTGTCTGATTGCTGTGGCTAAGACTTCCAAAACCATGTTGAATGAAAGTGGTGAGCGTGGGCATCCTCGTCTTTTTTACAGATTTTAGTGGGAAGGCTTTCAGCTTTTCTCCACTGAGTATTATATTTGTTATGGGTTTGACATAAATGGTTTTCATTATGTTAAGGTATGTTCCCTCTATACTCACTTTGGTAAGAGTTTTTATCATGAATGGATGTTGGATTTGTCAAATGCTTTTTCTGCATCTATTGAGATGATCACGTGGTTTTTTATTTCTCTTTTGTTAATGTGGTGTATGACAATTGATTTGTGTACGTTGAACCATCCTTGTAAACTTGAGATGAATCCCACTTGGTTGTGGTGTATGATATTTTCTATATGTTTTTGGATTCAGTTGGCTAAAATTTTGTTGAGAATTTTTGCATCTATATTCTTCAGAGATATTGGCCTATAGTTTTCTTTTTTCATGGTATCTTTGTCTGGTTTTGGTATTAGGGTAATTGTGGCTTCATAGGATGTCTTTGGGAGTGTTCCTTCTTCTTTAACCTTTTGGAAAAGTATTAATGAGGATGGGAATAAGTTCCTCTTTGTATGTTTGGTAGAATTTGCTTGTGAATCCATCTGTTTCTAGACTTTTATTTGTAGGGAGTGTTTTTATGACCTATTCAGTTTTATTTCTGGTGATCGGTCTGTTCAGTTGATCAATTTCTTCTTGGTTCAGTTTTGGCAGGGTGTAAGTCTCTAAAAAGTTGTCCATTTCTTCTAGGTTGTCAAATTTGTTGGTGTACAATTGTTCATAGTATTCTCTTATGGTTTATTGTATTTCTGCAGTATCCGCTGTGATTTCTCCTTTTTCATTTCTTATTTTATTTATTTGGGTTTTCTCTCTGCTCTTCTTGGTGAGTCTGGCCAGAGGTTTGTCAAATTTGTCTACCTTTTCAAAGAACCAGCTCTTGGTTTTGATTTTTTTTTTCTATTGTTTTTTGAATCTCTATTTCATTGATTTCCTCTCTGATCTTTCTGATTTCCTTCCTTCACTGACTTTGGGGTTTTTTCTGTTTGTTTGTTTGTTTGTTTGTTCTTCTTTTTCTAATTCATTTAGGTGCTGGGTTAAGTTATCGATTTGAGATTTTTCTTCTTTTTTGAGGAAGGCCTGTATTGCTAAGAATTTCCCTCTGAGCACTGCTTTTGCAGCATCCCATAGATTTGGAGTGGTTGTGTCTTCATTATCATTTGTCTCAAGGTATTTTTTTAATTTCCTTCTTGATTTCCTCATTGACCCATTAGTTTTTTAGTAGCATGTTGTTTAGTCTCCATGCTGTTAGTTTTTTCTCATTTCTTTTCCTGTTGTTGATTTTTTACTTTCATGTCATTGTTATCAGAGAAAACACTTGAAATAATTTCTATACTCTTGAATTTGTTAAGGTTAGCTTTATGCCCCAGTATGTGATCGATCTTTGAGAATGTTTCATGTGCACTTGAGAAGAATGTATATTCTGATTTTTTTGGATGTAATGTCCTGAAAGTGTCAATTAAGTCCGATTTTTCTATCTGTGTCATTTAGGATCTCTGTTGCCTTACTGATTTTCTGTCTAGAGGATATGTCCATTGATTTGAGTGGGATGTTAAAGTCTCCTATTGTATTGTATTCCAATCAATTTCTCCTTTCATGTCTATTAGTATTTGTTGTAGGTATCTGGGTGTTCCTATATTAGGGGCATATATATTGACAACTGTAATGTCCTCTTCTTGAATGGATCCTTTTGCCATTAAATAGTGTCTTTCTTTGTCTTCTTTATGGCCTTCATTTTAAAGTCTATTTTGTCTGGTATGAGGATTGCAACTCCTGCTTTCCTGTTTTGTCCAATGGCATGAACTATCTTTTCCCACCCTCTCACTTTCAATCTATCTGTGTCCTTTGCCCTAAAGTGAATCTCTTGTAGCAGAAGATTGTAGGTTTTTGCTTTTTTATCCAATCTGCCACTGTGTGTCTTGTGATTGGAGCATTCATCCCATTGACATTTAAGGTAATTATTGATAGATACGCATTTATTGCCATTTTAAACCTGTTTTCAAGTTTATTCTATGTTTTTCCTTTCTACCTTTCTTTTTTTGGTTTGATGATTTCCATTTATTTTATGCTTGAGTACTTTTCTTTTAAGTTTTTGTGAATGTAATGTTTGGTTTTGATTCATGGTTGCCCTGTTTTTTAAGTATGTTAACCCCTTCCTGTATCTGCTTGCTTTAGCCTGATAGTCATATAGGCTCAAACACATTTTTAAAAAGAAATGAATCTATAATTTCTTACTCCCCCCCCAATTCTATGATTTTGTAGTCCTTTACAACATCTTCATGTGTATCCTTTGCTGTTCCTTGTGTTTATCATTGCTTTTACAGTAGTTTTTTTTTTTTTTTCTCTTTTAGATCTGTATGCTGGCTTATTTAGGTGAAAGCTTTTCAATTTTGGTTTCCTCCATCATATTTCTTCTTACTTCTTTTTTTTTTTTTAGGGCCAAACCCACAACATGTGGAAGTTACCAGGCTAGGTGCTAAATTGGAGTTACAGCTGTTGGCCTATGCCACAGCTGCAGCAACTTCGGATTTGACCCACGTCTGTGACCTACACCACAGCTCACGGCAATGCCAGATCCCCGACTCACAGAGCAAGGCCAGGGATTGAACTCGCATCCTCATGGATGCTAGATTCATTTCTGCTGAGCCATGACAGGAACTCCTTCTTACTTCTTTTTTATTTAAAGAAGTCCTTTCAGTATTTCTTTTAGAATGGGTTTAGTATTGCTGTACTCTTTTAGCTTTTGTTTGTTGGAGAAATTCTTTATTTCCCCTTCTATTTTAAATGATATTCTTCCTGGATAGTGTATTCTAGGCTGCAAATTTTTTCCTTTCAGAACCTTAAATATATCTCTCCATTCCCTTCTGGCCTGTAGTATTTCTATCGAGAAATCAGTTTATAGCCTTATTGGGATCCCCTTATGATTAACACTTAGTTTTTCTCTTACTGCCTTTGTAATCCTCTCTTTGACTTTAACTTTTGCCATTTTTATTATAATATGTCTTGGTGTGGGCCTATTCAGGTTCAACTTGTTTGGGGCCCTATGGCTTCCTGTATCTTAATAACAGTTTCCTTTAGATTTGGAAAGTTTTCAGATATAATTTCTTCAAATATATTTTCTATCCCCTTTTCTTTTTCTTCTCTTTCTGGAATTCCTATTATGCGTAGATTGGCCCACTTTATATTATCCCACAGATCTCTTATATTGCCTTTGTGTTTTTTCATTTGGTTTTCTGTCTGCTGTCCTGATTGGGTGAGTTCCATTATTCAGTCTTCCAAGCCACTAATTCATTCCTCTGCATTATTCATTCTGTTCTTTTGTGACTTTGGCTCAATTTGAATCTCTGCAAATGAATTTTCTAATTTTTCTATCTTCCTCCTTATATTTTCTAGTTTCTTTCTAAAGGAATCTGCATTACTTTTTATCTTCACTCTTAATTTGTTTATATTCAGCCTTAATTCCTTCAGTATTTTCACTACTTCCCTTTTGAACTCAATGTCAATCAGACTGCAGAGGTCTGTTTCATTGTTTTCTACTTCCGGTGAATTCTCCTTTTCCTTTAACTGGGAATGGTTTCTAAGCTTCTTCATCTTGCTTATGTTTTTCTTTTTCTGTGAGTTTAGAGAAACCAAACTGTAGTCTTGGGGGACTACTTCTATGCAAGAGCACCCCTCTGTATTTTGTGGGGGGTTACTATTTATTTTTGGCATGGCAGTTTGAATATTGGCTGTCTCTTTCTTTGGTGTGAGCAGGCTGTTATCCCCAGGATGCTGAGTGTGTTTCCGCAGAGAAGGAGGCAATGTGTAGGGCTAGTAGTCTGTGCCTGGTTGCTAGGCTTTTAATAGCAGCAAGGACCTGCAGGAAGGTGCCGCTGGCTACTCCTAGTTGCAGGGCCCTGGGAAGTGGTAATGAGCCTTATGCAGATTGACAAGTTGCCCAAGCATTTGGCAGTGGCAGTATCAGGGTGTGTGAGTTCCAGGGGAGTGAGAGCAACAACAGATACTGTTTGACTGCAGTGCTCTCCTCTGAGGTGACTGGAGCCGCAAATGGTGCCTGTTCAGGGACCCCTGGTGGTAGCAGGCCATGCCTACCTCTGGAGTGACAACTGTGGTGGTTTGCCCCTGCCACTTGCAGACCATGCAAGAAGCATGTCTCAGCCCAAACAGGAAGTGCTACACATGCTGCTTCTAGTTTCAGGGTCCTGGGAAGTGATAGAGACCAAGTATGTGGGCATTGCCTGGAGTGTTCAGCAGTGGCAGGCAGCAACAGGGCTGGTGTGATTCCAGGGGCTCAAGAGCAACAACAGGTGGTGTTCGGTCTTGTGGTGCCCTTGAGGTAATGGGGGCCGCAGGTGGTGCCTGTTCATGGACCTCTAGTGGTGACGGGCCACACCCACCTCTGGAGTCAGTGATAACAGCAGTGATTTGCCTCTCCCCCCGCCACCTGTAGATCATGCAAGAAGCACCTCTTCACACTTTGTCCCCAGAGGAGGTGCTGCTCCAGCTGCTCCTAGTTGTGGGTTCCTGGGAAAGGACAGTGATCAAGCATTTGGCAGTGGCAGCAGCTGGGCGGGGATACTCCCAGGGCAGCGAGAACAACAACAGGTGGTGTTCCACTGCAGTGTCCACCTCTGTGTTGCCCTCTGAGGTGTTTGGGGCTGCAAGTGGTTCTTTTTCAGGGATTCCCCAGTGGGGGTGGGCCACGCCCACCTCTGGAGTCAGTGATAATTGCAGTGGTTTGCCTCCGCCACCTTCAGACTGTGCAGAAAGTAGCCCATGCAGGGGCTGCTGTACCAACTGTTCTAGTTGTAGTGTCTTGGGAAGAGACAGTGATCAAGTGTCTGGGTGCCACAGAGAGTGTTTGGGTATAGCAGATGCAGGGAAGCTGTGTTCCCAGGGTCATGAGAGCAAAAACATATGGTGCTTGGTTGCAGTGCCCTTTTTTTTTTTTTTTTTTTGCCAACCCCTGAGGTGACTGTGGTCGCAGGTGGAGCCCACTCACAGGCCCCCAGTGGTGACAGGCTGTGCCTCCCTCCGGTCTCCAAGAAGACTGCAGCAATTTGTCCCTGCTGTCTGTAGGTCACACAAGAGGCAGCATGATGCACGCAGCCCTGCGCTGCCCCCAGCCCACACAAGAGGTGCCTGGACAAGAAGTGCCCAGTCTCCCATAGTCTAAGCAAGTGGCTTCTTGCTACCGGTAGCCTGCGCCAGAGCTTCCCCACTGCCTTCAAGAGCCTGATCATGCACAGGGAGATTCCTATGGGTGTCTGCACCTCTTCCTCTCACCTTCCCCAACAAAGGCCCAGACCTTCTTCTGGATTCCCTCTGCTGTGGTGTTCCATTCCCCAGCCAGTAGCAAACTGCTCCCCCACCCATGGTACACCACACCTTAGCCTCTCAGGCTGTTCCCACACAGCCAACCCCAGTCCTCTCCCCAGGACTGACCTCCGGAGCCTGAGTCTCAGTGCCCAGTCCCCGCCCAAAAGTCTCAGGCTGTGTTGTTTGGGCTGGTGCTTCAGATGATCTGTGTGGCTCTTACTCTACTTTGCCCTCCTCAGACCAGCTGCTGAGCTTTTCCCTGCGACTTTGAGATCCCTCCGACTTGGCTGATCTCCCTGTCGGTTAGGTGGCTTCCCAGGATGTGGGCTCCTTTTCTCCTTCACAGCTCCCTCTTAGGAATGCTGGTCCCATTCTGATTCCTTCTCTTTCTCTCTCTTTTTTTTCTTTTCTTCTATCCAATTATGTCAAGAGTGTCTTGCACTTTTTGGAGGTTTAAGTTCTTCTGCCAGCATTCAGTAGTTGTTCTGTGTGAGTTGTTTTACATGTAGATGTGTTTTTTTGATGTGTTTGTGGGAGAAGGTGAGTGAGATGTCTTACTCCTCCGCCATCTTGATCCGCCTCCAAGAAGACCATCACTTTTAAATTTAAACTCAGTTGTGAGATCTTTTTAAAGGAAGCTTATTTGGGCAAGGTGCCTTGATCATATCTGAGAGAGAACTCTGCCTAGGGGTTCTGTCTTCCACTCAGGAAAGTGCCCTTTGATAGAGTGCATCTTCTAGGGGTTTAGACATTTGCAGTGTAGCAATCCAATCATCAAATCTTTTTTGAGGTATCATTTTTCCCTATTGAGTGTATTTAAACTTTACTAATTTCCATTTTTCCTTTAATCCCTGAGTCCTTGGTACCCTGGTTTTCTGCTGAGTGTGGATCATTCTAGAAGCACATTTTTACAGTAAGAATTCTAGCGGGTACTATTCACAATAGCTAAGACATGGAAACAAACTAAATGTCCATCAACAGATGAATGGATTAAGAAGATGTGGTACATATGTACTACTCAATACTACTCAATCATAAAAAATGAGATGACACTATTTGTAGTAATGTGGATGCAACTAGAGATTCTCATACTAAGTCAGTCAGAAAGAGAAAAAAAATACCTTATGACATCACTTATAGGTAGAATCTACAATATGGCACAAATGAACCTATCAATAAAATCAAAGAAGACTCACAGACATAAAGAACAGTCTTGTGGTTGCCAAGGGGGACAGAAGTGGCAGTGGGATGCTGGGAGTTTGGGGTTAGTAGATGCAAACTATTACATTTAGAATGGATGGGCAATGAGGTCCTACTGTATAACACAGGGAACTATATCAAATCTCTTGGATAGACCGTGATGGAGGATAATATAAGAAAGGAATCTACACATATGTATGACTGAGTCACTTTGCCATACAGCAGAAATTACCACAACACTGTAAATTAACTATAACAAAAACAAGCAAACAGGAGTTCCCATCGTGGCTCAGTGGTTAACGAATCTGACTAAGAACCATAAGGTTGTGGGTTCGATCCCTGGCCTTGCTCAGTGTGTTAAGGATCCGGCGTTGCCGTGAGCTGTGGTGTAGGTTGCAGATGCGGCTCGGATCCCGCGTTGCTGTGGCTGTGGCAAAGGCCGGCGGCTACAGCTCTTGTTAGACCCCTAGCCTGGGAACCTCCATATGCCACGGGTGCGGCTCTAGATAAAGGCTAAAAGACAAAAAAAAAAAAAAATGCTGCCAGGCATTTTCACCCCTACACCTCAGTGTCTATTAACAAAGTCCCTTTTATGGAATTGTTTAGGCCTATGAAAATGACTCCTAAAGAGTCTCACCCTTTCCCTACCTGAGTTTTAGAAGGATCAACACCCTGGAGCTGGAGACTTTACTGCTCCTGAAACTTGTATGTGCGGTCCCTCACAAACTTATATGTGAGGACCAAAATCTCTGACACGTGCTCTTCAAATAGAGTAAAATGCTGAAAGAGCTTAGTAATTAACTAATCCTGAACCGGTATGAAGCCAATCTGTGTGTTTGGGAGGGGTGGGGTTGTTGATACTTAAGGATTTCAATAAGCCTCAGGAATGTAGAATTCCTTCAATAGTCCTGATTAAGGAGTGGAAAATGGGGGTACCAAATCCAGGTCAACGTAACATTCTATTGCTAGAGTCTTACCAGTGCTCTGTATGCAGATTTCAGCCATCTTTAGATTTAGAAGTGGCAAATGCTCTATCCACTATTGCTTAAAATGATCTTGCAATATGAGGCCACCTACATCTTGAGTAGCCATGAGCTACATCTTGACTGAGCCATGCAGCCAATACCCTAAGGCCCCACTGTTGAACTAAGGACCTTGTAGGAGTGGCTACATAATTTGTAAGGCCAAGAGAAAAAGGAAAATGTGGGCCTCTTGTTCAAAAATCAAGAATTTCAGGATGATGACAGCAAAGCATTTAGTCTCATGTAGGCCCTTCAAGTAGCAGGGTCCCATGTGACTGTACTGGTTGGACACCCATGACCCCAGCCCTGAACTGTGGTAGCCTGGTATCCCTTTGTTTGACTTTAGCCAACTTTATTACTAAAACAGATGATAAAAAAACTTCACATAGTGTGAGGCAAATTTGGTTTCCTAAAACTGAATCTTCATATTAGGTAAATGGACAATTTCTTGAATAAGCATGGAGGGAAAACCACAGATTGACCCCCATTAGAACAGAACTTTTACTGGTACACTGAACACATGATGAAGAGCTGACCAGATAGATTCCAAAGAGGAGAATAAAAAGACTGAGTCATGCTAAGATCTTCTTTGAAACTCTTTAATGAGGTAAGTCACTGCCTACCTCTACTCCCTAAACAAACAAGATGTGTGTGTGTGTGTATGGGGCTGGTGGTTAAAGACACGAAGTGATGTCTCTGATCCTAGACACCTTAAGCCAGAAAAGGGAGATTCACACCCCAGACCCCAAAGATCCCAAGACAACAATTACCACAATGTCTGGTATGCAGAGGTGTTTAATAGAGAACAAAAGTCCATGACTCCTACACATGTAAACTGGCCTGTGTTAGAATTCCAGGGAGACCTCTATTCTCCACAGAACCAAATATGCTCCCAGCAGCACAGTAATAGATGGCAACACAATTCACCATGTATGTTATAAAGTCCTTCCTCTCACCCCTGTGCCAATTTCCCTCTCCTGGCTCCCTGGAGAGTAGGTGCTTCTAAACCCTGTTCTCAGTCCATGTGCAGGACAGAGTGCTGGATGAGAATGAAGAAACTCAGCATGATTTAAGGCTTTGCATCTGATTTGCCCTTGAACGAGGACAATCAGCTAACCTCCTAGCTTTCTGCTTCAAAGTGAGGGGGTTGAATCAGATAGCTTTCAACATATCATCTCCCTCAGCAGTCCTTCTATCTAAAGCCCAGGATCTCCAAGGGGAAAAAAAAAAAAAAAAGCTCTCTTTATCTGTAAAAGATATATGTTTACAGCATTCTATATTGGGTGGATATTTAAAATAGATCCTCGGAGATGCATTAAAAAAGTTTGCTCATAGATAAAGGAGAGGGAGGATTTACTATGATACTACATGACAAGATAATTCCTCATCTTCCAAAAGGACATGGATAAATTATCCCTGGTAGGTAATATTTTTAATATATAGCACATTATGCTTAATGGAGGCTGAATGCAAATTAGTTCTTGATAATTGTTATAAAATCCCACCAGTCCCTATAGACAACCTCTGCATCCCAAGAGCATCATTCTTACCACTGGTAGGGGCCAGTGCTGGGAATGATGGTATTGAGTAAGCAGTGGGACTATGATGGAGAGAGGCCACTCCCACATCACTGTTTGGACTCTTCCCTGAACACAGAGCTTGTTCTAGGCAAAAATATAAGCTAGATAAGGCTCTATCTTTGGAACTTTATCACATGTCCCAAGAATAATTCTTTGTGACCACTCTTCATGTGCCTCCTCCATCTATGAGCATAGGGAACTGAACATGCATGGTGTGCTCCAGCACATGATTTACAAGGTAATGAGAAGTGAATGTAGCATGGTCTTTGTATCTTACATATCTAGAGAATTTTGCCTGCTTATCACTTTGTAAAAGGTGGGTGGCAGAAAAGAGACAGCCTACCTCTTATGTTCAAATGAGAAAAGGAATGAGGTAACAGGTGACAATGTCTGTTAATGATCCTGAGTATAACAGAGGATGGGTCTCCTAAGAGGGAGTATCGTTATCCACAGGTTTGACAGCAGAAGACTCTCTTTTTTGTTTCCTCCTTCTAAAGCAGAAGAGATCTTGAATCTACATTTGCAAAATTACAGGCATGGAGTTCCTTTCATGGTGCAGTGGTTAACGATTCTGACTAGGAACCATGAGGCTGCAAGTTCAATCCCTGGCCTAGCTCAGTGGGTTAAGGATCTGGCGTTGCTCTGAGCTGTGGTGTAGGTCAAAGACATGGCTCAGATCTGTGGCTATGGCTGTGGCTGACATTTGTAGCTCTGATTCAGCCCCTAGCTGGGAACCTCCATATGCCACAAGGGTGGCCCTAAAAAAATAAATAAATAAAGGCAAAAGAACTCATCCATACCAAGCTGAGAAATCAACGTGGGTAGTAGTTAATTATTAATGTCACCTTGCATAGAAAATAAAAAGACTTTGCTGAAATCCTTTCTTAATAAAGTTTCCCTAATATTTTCTGAATTCTACTTATTGTCTTATTAAAAAGACCAATTAATTTGGAGCCTGAGAAGAAACAGGTAATCTCTCAGAATATTTGCACAATAACTACCCTAAAACAGATACACACCTACAAGTTCTTCCTGGGATGGTTTTCTTATCTGATTTCTCATTTACAGTGGCTTTCTTCTCCCTGTCACAGGACCACAAAAGAGGCCAAGGTTTTCAATAACCTTAATACTAAACTTTTTAGACTTGGCAACATTTATCTTATTTTTTTACATCAGCTAATGGGAGCAAAGCTATATCCCAGGGAACAAGACCCAAAGTTTTCAGGCAAATAGATGATTATATGTCTATACTCTCTAATTCATTTCCACCAGGCTCTGCACTATCCTTCTGGTTACGAACCCTGGTTCCCCTTTGGTTCCCAGTATTAACTTGGGCATTGAGCTAACCTTTAGTGTGTCTTAGCTTTAAAAAAAAATGAATCACTGTTATTCTTGTGAATGCAGAGTTGTCTCTTCTGTCCTTCTTTCAAGGACAGAAATCCTCTTCTACTCTCTTTTACCTAAGACCAAGCTTACTCCTACCCACTCCGATGTTCAAAGCAACGAGTGGCTCCACACTTAAATTAGTATCTTAGGCAATCCCATGCATAAAGCAAAGCAATGGGGCAGATGTGGGAATAAATCAGGTATGTTGCTAACACTGGAGTCTGGCATTCTTGGAAGGCCAGGATTTCTGGTTATCTTTTTAACCCTGGACCCTCTACCACTGTTCCTCTTAGAGTGTCTAGTGTATTCAGAATTTTCTCCTGGCTTATGGAGGAAGAGATCCAATAACACTGAACACACAACATGGTGGTGGCCTACTGTACGTTTCCTATCAGGAGTCTTTGCCTTGTTAGAAAAAGACTTAGGAAGTATTGGGAGCTATGCTTAATTAAAAAGGACTAAGTACTTAATAGAACAATGCAAATAAAAGATCACTGGAGAAGACAACTTCTTATTTCCCCTACTTATCAAATCAAATCTGCTTTATTATGAAGCCACTTAATGGTCACCTGGGCTCCATCTGCAGGGTGCATTCAAGAAACTAGTGCAGGGTGCAGGATGGAGTCGAGGCTTTGAAGGATACATTTGCCAGCCCTTTTATCCTCCTTGAAGCCTTTCTCATCTCTGAGTCTTCTAAAACAGAAACTCCAGAATAAATTACAGCACAGAACTAAGAAGCTTCAGGTGGAAGCCCAGGCAGTGAATTTTGGAGGCAGTGGCAAAACAGTGCAAAGTTGTGACTAGATGCAAAGAAGAGAAATGCTTTGAAAGGTGGGTTGTATTATTTTGTTTTGAGATTCAAGAAATCCTCACTTCTTTTTTTCTTCCTTTTCATTTTCTGTTTTTCTTTAACAAAGGACAAAGGCTACTCTTGGCTAAGAACTTATTTGATCTTGAATTCTAATGCTCTTGATCAGCTAAGTTGGACTGGCCACTTTAGCATAGGCAAAGTGTGGAAGTTCCTTATCTCTGTCTCTTGCTGCCTACATGGAGAGTGTTCTGTAGATGGAAAATCCCATTTCGAGGTTGGATGGCCCACTGAAAGAAATCTGGCCTGTTGTGTATAAGGAGCAGCTGATCTCCAGGTAGTGAAATCAAACTTCAGGCTGGAAGTCAGGAAGGAGAAGCGCATATGAGATAGAGGATGAGCAAAATCTTAATCAGGGTACAATGAACAACAGTGTAGGCTATATATATATATATATATATATATATATATATATACATATATATACACTATTATTTATTTATTTCTTCATCTTTTTAGGGCCGCACCTGTGGCATATGGAGGTTCCCAGGCTAGGGGTCTAATTGGAGCTGTAGCCACCAACCTATACCAGAACCACAACAATGCCAGAGCCGAGCCACATCTGCAATCTACACCACAGCTCAACGCTGGATCCTTAACCCACTGAGCAAGGCCAGGGATTATACCCCCAACCTCGTTTCCTAGTCGGATTCATTTCTGCTGTGCCATGATGGAACACTATTATTAATTAAACTAACAGCCTTAATCAAATGTCACCAGTTCTTTTACTTCCATTGTTCCTGTTCCATATCATAACCAGGATCCCACCTTCTATTTAGCTGTTATTTCTCCTTAGTCTCCTTCAGTCTATAACATTTCCTTAGTCTTTCCTTCATGACCTTGACACCTTTGATGAGTACCAATAAGCTATTTTTTTGAATGTCCCTCAGTTTTCTTTTGCTAGTAGTCTTCTCATGATTGGACTGAAGTTATACATTTTGGACAAGAAGAAGCAGAAATATCGTCTTCTTCTCAGGGCACTGTATCCCTGGGTTCATAATGCTGATATGTCTTACCACTGGTGATACTGATCTCTAGCTAATGTAAGATGGATTTTTCAACTATAAAATTACTATCTTTGCCTTTGTAGTGAAAACATATCTTAGGGGAGACACTTTGAGACCATGTAAGTTTTGTTTATGTGAAAGTTTTACCTACTCATTTTAGCATCCAACAGTGAATCTTATGTGCAATAATTACCACTGATGCATGGTCTGCATCTCTCTTTTTTTTTTTTTTTTCCTCTTTGCCTTAAATATCTATCCCCTCTTCCTCTTGGCCAATTTCTATTCATCTTGTACATCCTAACTCAAGATGGTTTCTCCTCTGGGAAAGCTTTCCTGACCACACTAGCCAGATGAAGAATTTCTTATTCCACAATTCCTCAGCAGCACGTACATAGCTTGACAATAAACATCATCATGTTTGTTGTTTTTCCCTTTTTCTTTTCCTGTGAGTCACACTGCAAGAACTTCTTGAGGGAGGCATCACTGTCTAGGCATTTTTTCCACCAACACCCAGCACAGTATCTGTTCTATAACAGCCATTCAATGTATGTTTTCAGAATCAGTGAATGAATGAATACATCTATTATATTCTTTCCAAAATTCATTTCCAGGCTGAATAACTTAGAGTTTTTGTTGTTATGGTTAAAGAATAATGCTCATTACTAAATACATGATTCTGATTTTCTGCCAAAATCCTACCCCTTTGGGAAATTTACTTCATCATGTTCCTGGCATAAGCCTTATTTAATCTTCCAAAAACTGAACTAAAATCCTACTTGCTGCTTTTTTCCTCCCTACCTCCCCTCATCATAAAATAGCTTAGCCTTTTCTCTTCTACATGATATTCAGTTTGTAAGTACATTTTCAGGGGCAGAAGAAAAGAAACTGCTCTTTCATTCCTTTGCAAAGCTGCTGTGTGTCTCCTACTCTGATTCCTACGTGAGCTTCCTTACTCCTCAGTGATACTTTTCCTCTTGCGTGTTTGTTTTATTCTCTAATTTCATGGGAGCCTTTCTGAAACTGCCTTTATTCCCCTGAAGAAGAAGAGCAAGCAGATTGCAGATCCTTTGGCTAACAATTCTCATTATTAGTATTACACAATCAGAGACTTTCATCATTAATGCACGAGACGAGGCATACACATGAAAAAAGAGTGTTCCTGGCCCCATGTGCCATAGACGTATCAGCAGTAACTGGAGATTCTAAAAGGAACTTCTTCTCCATTATTGCCATCATTTTCATCACAACCATCATCCTCTTCATCACTGAAACCTATATCACATTGTGTGTGGTCTGCACAAAACCATATGTAACATATCCTAATTCCTGACACCACTCCTTTGAGTCTTTTTAACATTTTGAATCATAATACCTCATTTTCATAGTAATCTTAGATTGAATTGTAGGCATTTGAGGTTAATATATTTCTTGACTCCTTTTCCCTACTGTTCTAGACCAGAAATTTTGTAAAGGCTGAAATTTAGGTTTATAACCCATCATTATTGCCTATATCACTATGCTGAGAATATAATAGGAGTTCAATAACTACTTGTGGAATTAAACTATTTACCTTACATCTAAAACAGAAACAAAGAAACTGAAAAGGTGGTGAATGGCATGAAAGGAATTAAAAAATATAGAATCATAACATTTTTTCATTGATAGAACATTATTGATGAGCACATTTTAAGTAGAACATGGCTTCTAGAAATCCTGAGAAATTAAATAAATCAATAATTGCCAAATACATGTTTATCAATAATTATCTTAAATATCAATGGACTGAATGCTCAAATCAAAATACACAGAGTGGCAGATTGGATAAAAAAGCAAAAGCCTACAATATGCTGTCTACAAGAGACTCACCTCAGGGCAAAGAACTCATATAGATTGAAAGGGGATGGGAAAAGATATTTCATGCCAATGGACAAGGCAGGAAAGCAGGAGTATCAATACTCATATAAGACCAAATAGACTTTAAAATGGAGGCCATAAAGAAAGACAAAGAAGAACACTATTTAATGATAAAAGGATCCATTCAAGAAGAGGATATTACAATCATCAGTATATATCCCCCTAATATAGGAGCACTCAGATACATACAAAAATAGAAACAGACATAAAAGGAGAAACTGATGAGAATACAATGATAGTAGGAAATTTTAACACCCCACTCACATCAATGGATAGTTCCTCTAGACAGAAAAGCAATAAGGTAACAAAGATCCTAACTGATACAATAGAAAAGTTAGACTTCACTGGCATTTTCAGGACATTACATCCAGAAAAAAAGCAGACTATACATTCTTCTCAAGTGCACATGGACCATTCTCAAGGATTTATCAATACTAGAACATAAAACTAACCTCAACAAATTTTAGAGTATAGAAATTATTTCAAGTATCTTCTCCGACTAGAATGGCATGAAACTAGAAATCAACCACAGGAAAAGAAATGAGAAAAAACTAACTACATGGAGACTAAACAACATGCTACTAAAAAACCAATGGGTCAATGAGGAAATCAAGAAAGAAATTTAAAAAATACCACAAAACACATAATAATGGAGACACAAAACACATAATAATGAATAAAAAAATAATAATTTATTTTTTAAATAAATTTTAAAAATACCACAAAACACATAATAATGGAGACATAACCATTCAAAATCTATAGGATGCTACAAAAGCAGTTCTTACTGGAAATTCATAGCAATTCAGGCCTTCCTCAAAAAAGAAGAAAAAATCTCAAATCAACAACTTAACCCACTATCTAAAGAATTAGAAAAAGAAAAAAAAACAAAATCTAAAGTCAGCAGAAGGAAGGAAACCTTAAGGAACAGAGAGGAAATCAATAAAATAGAGATTCAAAAACCAATAGAAAAAATCAATAAAACCAAGAGCTGGTTCACTGAAAAGGTAAACAAAATTGACAAACCTCTGTCTAGACTCACCAAGAAGAGGAGAGAAAAAGCCCAAATAAAATAAGAAATGAAAAAGGAGAAATCACAATGGCAACTGCAGACATACAAACAACCATAAGAGAATACTATGAACAATTATATGCCAACAAATTTGACAACCTAGAAGAAAAGGACAACTTTCTAGAGCCTTACATCCTGCCAAAACTGAATCAAGAAGAGACAGATCAATTGAACAGACAGATCACTAGAAAAGAAATTGAATATATCCCTACAAATAAAATTCCAGGACCGGATGGCTTCACAGGTGAATTCTACCAAACATATGAAGAAAAACTTATACCCATCATTCTTCAACTTTTTCAAAAGGTTAAAGAAGAAGGAATACTCCCAAAGACATCCTATGAAGCCACTATCACCCTAACACCAAAACCAAAGATACTACCAAAAAAGAAAATTATAGGCCAATACCTCTGATGAATATAGATACAAAAATTCTCAACAAAATCTCAGCTAACCAAATCCAACAACATATAAAAAGGAATATGTACCATGACCAAGTGGGATTCATTCCAGGTTCACATATGCAAATCAAACAGTGTCACACACCACATTAACAAAAGAAAAGTCAATAAACACATGATCATCTCAATAGATGCAGAAAAAGCATTTGACAAAGTCCAACATCCATTCATGATAAAAGCTCTTCCCAAAGTGGGTATAGAGGGAACATACCTTAACATAATAAAAGCCATTTATGACAAACCCACAGCAAATATAACATTCAATGAAGAAAAGCTGAAAGCCTTCCCACTAAAATCTGTAAAAAAGACAAACATGTCCACTCTCACAACTTTTATTCAACATGGTTTTGGAAGTACTAGCCATAGCAATCAGACAAAAGAAATAAAAGGTATCCAAATTGGAAAAGAAGAGGTAAAATTGTCACTGTATGCAGATAGAAAATCCTAATGACTCAACATAAAAACTACTTGAACTGATCAATGAATTCAGCAAAGTAGCAGGATACAAGATTAACATTCAGAAATCAATCACATTTCTGGGAGTTCCCTTCATGGCTCAGTGGTTAACGAATCCGACTAAGAACCATGAGGTTGCGAGTTCGATCCCTGGCCTTGCTCAGTGGGTTAAGGATCCAGTGCTGCTGTGAGCTGTGGTGAAGGTTGCAGACGTGGCTTGGATCCTGCATTGCTGTGGCTGTGGTGAAGGCCAGCAGCTACAGCACCTGTTAGACCCCTAGCCTGGGAACCTCTATATGCCACGGGTGCGGCTCTACATAAAGGCAAAAAGACAAAAAAAAAAAAAAGAAATCAATCACATTTCTGTATGCTAACAATGAAATATTAGAAAATGAATATAAAAATATAATACCTTTTAAAATTGCACCCCAAATAATCAAATACCTGAGAATTAATGTGACCAAGGAGGTGAAAGACTTATATGATGAGAACTATAAAACATCAATCAAGGAAATTAAAAAGGATTCAAAGATATGGAAAGATATTCCATGCTTCTGGGGTGGAAAAATTAATATTGTAAAAATGGCCCTACTACCTAAAGTAATCTACAGATTCAATGCAATCCCTACCAAATTACCCATGACATTTTTCACAGAACGAGAACAAACAATCCAAATATTTATCTGGAACTACAAAAGACCCGGAACTGCCTAAGAAATTGTGAGGCACAGAAACCAAGCAGGAGGCATAACTCTCCCAGACTTCAGACAATATTACAGGGCCACAGTAATCAAGACAGTGTGGTACTGGTTCCAAAACAGACATATGGACCAATGGAACAGAACAGAGAACCCAGAAATAAACCCAGAAACCTAAGGTCAATTAATCTTCAATAAAGGAGGCAAGAATATAAAATGGGAAAAAGACAGCATTTTCAGCAAGTGGTGCTGAGAAAACTGGACAGCCACATGTAAATCAATGAAACTGGAACACACCCACAAGTGAAACAAAAAAATAAACTCAAAACAGCTTAAAACTCAAAACACCATCAAACTCCTAGAAGAGAACGTAGGCAAAACATTCCCTGACATCAACCTTACAAAGGTTTTCTCAGTTCAGTCTCTCAAAGCAACAGAAATAAAAGCAAAAAATAAACAAATGGGACCTAATCAAACTGTCAAGCTTTTACACAGCAAAGGAAATAGAGAGAGAGAGAGAGAGAGAGAGAGAGAGAGAGAGAGAGAGAGGGAAAGGAAGGAAGGAAGGAAGGAAGGAAGGAAGGAAGGAAGGAAGGAAGGAAGGAAGGAAGGAAGAAAGACAAGAGAAGAAAATACAACCTATGGAATGGGAGAAAACAGTTTCAAATGATGCAACTGACAAGGGCTTAAACTCTAAAATATACAAACAGCTTCTACAACTCAACAGCCAAAAAGCCAACAACCCAATGGAAAAATGGGCAAAAGATATGACTGGATATTTCTCCAAAGAAGTTATACAGATGGCCAACAAGCACATGAAAAAATGCTCAACATCACTGATTCTTAGAGAAATGCAAACCAAAACTACCATGAGGTACCAACTCACACCAGTCAGAATGGCCATCATTAACATGTCAACAAATAACAAATCCTGGAGAGGATGTGGAGGGAACCTTCCTACACTTTTGGTAGGAATTTAAATTGGTACAACCACTATACCTCAGAAAACTAAATATAGAACTACCACATGACCCAGCAATCCCACTCTTGGGCATATATCCAGATAAAACTTTCCTTGAAAAAGACACATGCACCCACATGTTCATTGCAGCATTATTCACAATAGCCAAAACATGGAAACAATCTAAATGTCCACTGACTGATGAATGGTGGAATACTACTCAGCCATAGAAACAAACAAAATATATGCCATTTTCAGCAACATGGATGGAACTAGAGACTCTCATACTAAGTGAAGTCAGTCAGAAAAAGAAAGACAAATACCATATGCTATCACTTATATCTGGAATCTAATATATAGCACAAATCAACCTTTCCACAGAAAAGAAAATCATGGACATGGAAAATAAATTTGTGGTTTCCAAGGGGGAGGGAGATGGAGTGGGATGGACTAGGAGCCTAGAGTTAATAGATGCAAACTACTGCCTTTGGAACGGATAAGCAATGAGATCCTGCTGTATAGCACTGAAAACTATATCTAGTCACTCATGGTGGAACCTGATGGAAGATAATGAGAGAAAAAGAATACATATATCTGTATGTGTGACTGGGTTTCCTTTGCTGTACAGTAGAAAATTGGCAGAACACTGTAAAGCAGGTATAATGGAAAAAATAAAAATCATTTAAAAACAAATAAATAATAAATATGAAGCTGAGTGACTCTATGGAAGAAAAGCCCCAGCACTCCACTGTCCCAATTTAATCCAGCCCTCACTTAACCTATAAGCTAAATGACGCACAGGAGTGACCATCAGTAAGATAAGCAAAAGAACACTCTGGTTGGGCCCATTTTGCCAAACTCTTAAAAAATAAAGTTTTACTGTTCTAAGCCAAAAGAAAAAAGAAATCAACAATTTGCATTTTAACCAGAAACACAGACTTTAGAATAAGACTAGAAAGTACCACATATTAATTTGAACTTGATTTAGGTAATAATTTTCTAATAGTAGGTAACACTCAATGAAAGAAACAGACAATGTAATTTTCTTGTCTTCTTAGCCATAATTTAATTTAGAAAGCTACCTCCTCTTAATTCCCATTGATGATGCCTTGGTTCTGATCCTTATTATTTTTCATCTGAATAATTAATTGCAATACCTTGAAATGATTTTCCTGGTCTAGTTTCTTTCCCTTCAATTCATGAGATGGCTCACCATTGATCTTAATATCAAGTTCCAATTCCTTTATATGTCAGAGTACATGCTTCAATTTTGGTGGCCAATCTATTTTTTTTTAATTTCTCTCTTACCATTCTACTTATATGACATGTAATCTAACCACACAGAACTGCACAATTCTCTAAGAAGGAGCACAGCATGCTTTTCAGCTCTCCACCCATTTCCTCGTGCTGTTTTTTCCAACATGAAATGCCCATCATTTTGATCTGATCCTCCAAGCACAGGGTAAAATATATTATTCCCTCAGCGAGATATTTCTTAAAAGTTTCCAAGGCAGAATTGATCTGTCTCTATCACTTGTCATAAAACTAGGTCTGTACCTGTATTGTAACATTTGTCATGTGTGAGAATTCTTTATTTACTAAAGTTCTCAAAGGCTATCAGTTGTTTATCTCTGCATCACCAATACCTAAAGAGAGACTATAGGAGGCTGGGCTGCTTAAACAAACCCTAACATGTCTGTGGTCTATTGTGGTGAGAGTTTCATGTTTACTTATGCAAGATTAATGTGGTGGGGAAGGGAGGAGTTTCTGTTCCAGTCATTCAGGGACCCAAGCTCATGTTGCCACCATCTTCAACATGTGGACAGTAAGTGGAAGATTGTATGTAGGAGATTTTTATGGGTGAAACCTGGAAGTGTCATACACAATATTAAATTGCATTCTATTATGGTAACTTGATCACAGACCTTGCCTAACTTCAAGGAGCCCAGGGAAAGATAATTTATTTATGTGCCCAGAGAAAAGAAAGGAAACTTGGATGTTAGCACAGCATTCTCTGTCTGCATGAGTAGTAAAAATGGGTGCAAAATGAATATGATGGAATCTGAAGCCATTGTGGTAGAGTGGAAAGAACAAAGGAAACACTTGTAAATGGGAAAGTCCTGGCTTCAGGCGATAGCAATGTGAGCTACTCCCAAGTTCTGTGGCCACTGCAAATACTTAAAGCTCTCTGAGGTTCAAGTTCCTTATCTGTAAATGAATTTGCCATGGGGATTAATTGAAGTAATACACAAAAAATATTTGACACAAAGAAGGAGTTATTTAATATTTAACTTTTTTTCATTCAAACCAATATGTTTTTAAGAATCTGCAATGTGCTAGTGCAATGAGCAAAGTATCAGGAAAAGAAAGGTCTATTCCAAACATTCCTTACCTTTAGGGAATTCACAGACCAGTTGTTAGGATATAATTATAGACAAGAAAATAGACATTTAAAATACACAGTGACAGGCAGGCCCTTCATAATAGAAGACATCAAAATATCCATTAAATATATGAAAAAGGGCTTGCTGACATTATTAGTCACCCCCCAAAAATGCAACTAAAAACCATAATGAGTTGTCATTATATACCTGAATGAGTAAAATAAAAAATATAACAATACAAAGTGTTGGCAAGTATATGGAGCAAATGTAAATTTCTTAGTTGGCTAAGTGTAGATTGGTCCAATCACATGGAAAAATATCTTAAGATACTTACTAAATCTCATAACCCATAACCTATTAATTTCATTCCTGGGCACACCCAACAGAATTGAGTGCTTATATCTATGATGATGTATAAGAATATTCATAGAATCTTTAATCATAAAAGCCCTTAGCTGGAAAGAAACCAAATTATCTAGGAAGGAGCCTGAACTTTTTGGAGTGATAGAAGTGTTCTCTCTCTTGATATAGATGCAGATTACACAGGTTATATGTGTTTGTCAAAAGTGACAGAATTATATACTTAAGATATATACATTTCAACATATGTAAATGAAGCCTTAGTTATAATAAAAATAATTAAATAATTAAGTGTAAAACAGGTGCTTTTTTACCCCCCATTTTGGGTAAGAATAGAGATAGCCATTTTGAATTTTTATATATACATATATATTAATCTTATTCATAAAATAAATAGTCTTTATCCCTTTGGTGATAAGAAATACCAAGTAAGAAAGAAAATATTGTGTTACCAGTATGTCTTAAGAGGTAATAAAACCAATGTCCTCAAAGTCCTCTGTATTATTATTTCTTTTTTCTTTTAAAAACTATATTCTACTCCTTAATAAAATGGTAATACATGAACATAGTAAAAATATTTGGAAATGTAATAAAATAGAAGGTCAAAATCATCACTCAAACTTCCAGTCCCAAAAATAACCACTTCACATTTGAGATTATCTTCTGCTGAGAGATACAGATGGTTGGATGGATGGATGGATGGATGGATGGATGGATGGATGGATAGACAGATAGACAGGCAAGCAGGCAGACAGACAGATAGATACCCTCTTCTTAAAGTTATTTAGATTTTTAAGTAATAAAGTAAAAAATAAATATGGGCAAATCACTTACTATTCCACCACTCAAATGAGCTGAACATCCTAGACTTGATGTCACAGAAGAACTGTGTGTTTCCTTGGTGGTCCAGGTGTTGGAATAGAAGAATGGAGCATGGAGCATCTTCCCATCTGGATCCACCTGCAATATAAATAATTACAGTTTTTCCTTGATTTGGGCATTAGCTTATTTTTCAATTTCAGTTTCTTTATTCTGAGTTTTTGTCTTTTGCTGTTTCTATATTTTTTGCTTCCTACATTTACAATCATGTTTTAATGACAGCTGGAAGAGGCCATCATGGAGACTACCAACCACCTTGCCCTTTGAAATCAGATATTTAATAGTTGTGGGTTGGGGAAGCCCAATGAATTAGATAGTGAGTAACATCTAGTGTCAAATATCACAAGGGTTTCTGTAAAGACTGAGTTACTAAGGAAACTAGAGGGGAATTTTGGAAAGAGAAGCCCAAGTTAAAAGACTTCTAAAGGCAAAGAAAAGCATGGAGAAAACTGTCCTATTGTTATTTCACAATAACAGATCCTTTGTTGGCGTTCTTGCAGATGTATTAGGAAGGAATGTAGATTTGGCATGCCCACCTAATCTCACTAGAATCATCCCTGTTTTCTACTCTGTGACATTTGCTTTGGTTCATTCATGAGTAAGAAAGCAGTGTGTAACCTGAAAGGATAATTGAAGTGGAGATCCTTGGTGGGCTGTTTCCCACTAAAGATCAAAGCTCAAATACTCAGGGATTCTCAAGAGGAAAAGGGAGTCACCTGTGGGAAAAAGAATGTGAGTTTTAGCCCAATAGTGGAAGGTCATTTGGTATATAACTATTTTTATTTATTTCCAAGAGAGAAGCTTTGAAAATGGTTTACTTGACTTCCACAACTCTAAGTGGTATTTCTTCATGGAGAGACTTGGAGACTGGTTGCTGCCAAATGTGCCACATTTATGGAATCATCAATGGTGCTTTTCTTGGAGAAGAGGATTCATTTAATCAGAAATAGAATCCCAACCCCCTAAACAATCTCAAGGGCCCCTGCGAAGTTCTATCTTGTGAAACCTGACATAGCTCATAGAAAACAGAAAAATACTTAGGATTTCAGATAAACAATAAAACAGCGGGGAACCAGACTTTTTCATACTTGGGATGAGATTACTTGGCATGAGCACAGTGGACAAAATGCCCTCTCTCATACTCTCCAAAAGTACACTGATTTCCATGCCCTGTGGTCTGCTCAGGAATTTGGACCTTACACCTAATGTACTCTCCATATTGGCTCATATGATGGAGGCACGATGGCCATGAAAGATTTCATCAGATCTCCTACATTTTCCACCTTCTCTGCTGGTCACATGATTACTTCTGACCATTAAATGTGCATCAATTCAGGCCAAGAGAATAAAAATCACATTCACTCTTTTCTAGTCTTGCTCTTCTACAGTAGTAGTTGAAGAATTTGCATATTTGAAATCATGCAGATACAAGGCAATGGAGCTTAAGTCACACTGTGTTCTTGAGAAATTATAGTAGCAGAGCCTCCAGCAGACTCTCCTGGAACATGTAGCCTGAGTGAGAAATAAACCTTTGCTGTAGTAAACCACTGGGATGTGGGACCTAGTTGTTACTGCAGCATAATCTAATGTATCTTGAACAACAGAGTACACCACTATGTTGTAAAAATAAAAATCTTTTGATCCTACATCCCTTTTCAGCTAGTGCTAATTCTGCTATTTCTAGGGGAGAAAAATCACTGAATGGATCATCTCTATTTGGTCTCCAATTCCTTAGCTTCCATTTTCTTTTTAACTTCATAGCAGGCTTTTTTCATTACTAATCACTCATCAATGTCACTAACAGCTTTATCTCACTTAAGCCCACTGGTAAATTCAATGTCTTCATCTTAACTCTATAATTCAATGAGATTAAACACATAATCTTCACCACTTTATTCTACATGAAAATGATTTATTTTCACAGATGGCTTGTCTTCATTTTTAGCTCCCAGTTTCTTTTCTTCTATGTTGTCATTCTCCCCCATTCTTCACCCCAGGCATTCTGGCTCTACCTTCCTCAGTGACTTGCCAACCTTGTTATCTTATGTGGCATCTATATGCTGATGAGGCCAAATTTGTATTCCCCACCCAGACCTCTCCCTGCCTCCAGACTCATCCCTAATTGAGTATTAATACCAACAGCAGTAGTTTAGAGGTATTTAAAACATAACATGGTCAAAGCAAAACTGTATATTCCCACTCAATCCCCCAAAAGTCTGCTTCTTCAATTCCTCATTGCAGTCACTGACCTTCATCCACTTGCTGAAGTTTTCTCTGTGCATAGATGAAGGTCGTGTACTGCACAATTCTTGATGGCTCTGTTATTTCAAATCTCTCTCTCACTTCAACTTCTCCAATATCTAATCTATAAGAAAGGTCTGCTGGACTCACTCTCAAAATATATCTGAGTCCCATGACTTCTGATCACTTCTCCAAACATTACATTCTAAGATACTATCTCCTTTGTAGATTTTGGAAATTGACTCACAGCTGGTCTTGTGTCTACTCTTGCAACACTGCAGTTTCTTCTCTATACAGCCATCAGAGCACTCTTGAAAACTGCACCTTAGATTTGGTCACCTCCCCCACAGTACTCATCCACTGCTTCGCATCATATTTAGATGTATGTGTGCATGTGTGAGTGCACACATACACACATGGCAGCTCCTTACCTGGGACTCCCTAGGCCCATATAACTTGGCCTCTGCTACTCTCCAGCCCTAACTTCTACTTTATTCCTCCTCACACTCCCCACTTCAGTCACACTGGCCTCCTTGAGGTTCTTCCAACACTCCAAGCTCTTTTCTACTTTGAGAACTTTACACCCAATATTCACTTACTATTGAGCAGTTTTGTCACATCGTCATACAGCTTGTCCCTAAACATCCTCAGATCTCTGCTTATATATCAACTCCTCAGAAAAGTCTGCCCTAATAGTCACTCTAAAATAGCCTTTCCACATATGCATACTGAGGTAGATGGAATGACTGGCCAACAGGGTCCTGCTGCATAGCCTAGGGAACTCTACCCAATATTCTGTGATAATCTACATGGGAAAAGAATACGAAAGAGAGTGGGTGTGTGTACCTGTATAACTGCGTTACTTTGTTGTATAGCAGAAATGATCACAACATTGTATCAACTATACTTCAATAAAACTAAAAAAAAAAAAAATTTAGCACAGACCAAAAAACATAAAATGACCAAAATAACTAAACTAACCCATAAATAAAGTAGTCTTTCTATTTCCCATGCTCTCTCCCCTTTAATTTCTTGGCAACACTTGGGGCAGTATGAAAGTATAGCCTTGTATACACTTGTTTGTTTAACTACTGAGTTTCTGTCTCTTCTGCTATAATTTAAGTGTAAGGAACTTACCTCATCTGCTACTGGATTTTCAGTGCTCAGAACAGAGCAGACGTCTAGTGGGTGCTCCAGGCAGGGCTCTTATATTAATGAATAAATTAGTAAGTCACAGACATCTACAAGAGAAAGAGACCAAAAGTCAAATGTACTATCTCAACTAATAACCTTCCTGCTATTGTCAAAGTGATTACTCACTGTTAGCATTCCATTACAGCCTAAAAATATTAAATGTTTAGATTTAATATTAGTTTTATAATTTTACAATTTTCTGACTATATGTTCATAAACTAGATTTTCTCAAATTAACTTTTGAAGCACAACAGCACTGTTATGCTATTACTGTATTTTAATGCTTTGGGCTACACATTTATTTTATTGCTGTTATTAAATATGTTTTTATGGAGGTTCTTTGATGAGAGATCTTGGTTATTGGTCTCTGAGAACTTGATCCAAACTTGGGAAAAGAACATATGAATGTCATGGTTAGAGAAAAACTTAACAATCCTGACACAAATCTCTTATTTGAATGCTCTAGAAAGAAACTACTAGGCATACTGGAATATTCTGGATAATAAAAAATGGATAATGGATGCACAATCTTCTCAGGACTGTCAACTGCCAACAGTTCTGATCTTCTTTGGTCTTGTTTTTTGTTTGTTTGTTTGTTTTACTTTTTTAGGGCCACAACCGCAGCACATGTAAGTTCCCAGGCTACCGTCGAAACGGAGCTGCAGCTGCCAGCCTAAAACATAGCCACAGCAATGCCGGATCCAAACCACATCTGTGACCTATGCCGCAGTCTGCTGGCAACTCCAGATCCTTAAGCCACTGAGCGAGGCCAGGGTTTGAACCTGCATCCTCATGAATACTAGTTGGCTTTGTAACCTGCTGAGCCACAACAGGACCTCCCAGTTCTGATCATTTTTAAATTTTATATTTTTAGGGTGATTTTAATATCTCAGAGTTTCTCTTATCTCATGGTAACCCAAATCTGTGAAGATAAGCAGGCTTGTTTTAAACACCATTTGTCAGCAGTGGAAGTGAGACATAAAATGACTTCTTTAGGTTCTTACCATTAATATAAGAGTAGTAATAACAAAGTCCCTGAGCAATATGTAATTATGCAAAATAATCTGAATATACTTGCATAGATAAATGGCTGAGGGCCATGTGATGGCAACTGTGTCTGTGGACTGAGGGGCCTGTATTGATGCCCAGAACACAGTCCTTCCTATGTACTATGTGCTTAGTGGTCTGCACTTTTAGGATTAATACATGTTATTTTCTTCTGTGTAAATTGACTCCTTACGAGTGTCTTTGACCTCTTGAGGGCTTGATAGAAGTACAGGAGGGAATAGACAAGATTCTGATTTCCGAAAGTGAAATGATGACTGAATATTTACTATTGATTTTGATTCAGTTGCCCTTCCTAGGCCTTAGGAAGACCTATAGGGGAAATGGTGCACCAGAGATGTGTGTTCTGCCTCTAGCTCCAGCAGCTCCAGCAACGATACACATGAGTGTGTGCATGTATTTGGCATGTGGCATACTTTCCTCATTCTAAATTTAGTGGTTAAATTTTTGTGAAAATGAAGGTTAATTTTGTAGACGAATATTATGCATGCCAAGGGCCTTTTAAAAAATCACTGTGCTCCCATTTTCTTGCACGATTCACATGAGTTACAACAGTCAAGACATGGAGGCATACTAAGTGTTCATCAGTGGTTGAATGGATAAATAAAATATAACGTATATACATGGATATTATTCAGCATTTAAAAGCAGAAGGATATACCAGCCAGAAGGGCCATCAACAAAAAGTCTATAAACAATCAATGCTGGAAACTGTGTAGGGAAAAGGGAATCCTCTTACACTGTTGGTGGGAATGTAAATTGGTGCAACCACTATGGAAAACAGCATGGAGATTCCTCAAAAAACTAAAAGAAGAACTACCATTTGATCCAGAAATCCCATTCCTAGGCATCTAAACAGAAAAAACGTGAGTCAAAAAGATACATGTTCTCCAATATTCATTGTAGCACTATTCACAATAGCCAGGACATGGAAGAAACCCAAATGTCCATCCATAGAGGAGAGGATAAAGAAGATGTGGTATATGGACAATGGAATATTATTCAGCCATAAAAAGGAATGAAATAAAAGCACTTACAGCAACATGGATGGATCTAGAAATAATCATGCTAAGTGAAGTTAATCAGACAGTGAGACACAAATGTCATATGCTATCACTTATATATGGAATCTAAAAAAGGATACAGTGAACTTATTTGTAGAACAGATAGTGACTCACAGATTTTGAAAAACTTATAGTTACCAAAGGAGACAGGTTGGGGGAGGAGGGTTGGGGGAGGGTTTTGGGATGGAAATGCTGTAAAACTGGGTTGTGATGATCATTGCACAACTAAAAATATAATAAAATTCAATGAGTTAAAGACCAAAACAGTAAAAAAAAAATAAAAAATAAAAGTAGAAGGAAATACTGCTATTTTTAACAAATGGGTAGATCTTAAAGGCATTATAGTAAGTGAAATATGTCAGGTAGAGAAAAACAAATAGTATATGACCTTATATGTAGAATCTAAACAGAAACAGAGAGAAAAGAATGTATATGTGTATATATATATAAATACATTCATATATATATATATATATATATATGACTGAGTCACTTTGCTGTATAGCAGAAATTGATATAACACTGTAAATAAACTATATTTTTAATACAAATTTTTGAAAAGAATACTAAACTGAGAAATATGTAAACAAGCAAACAACAAAAAACAACCCAACAACAACAAAGTGAGATTATATATAGAGAGAACAGACTTGTGATTCCCAGAAGCAGAGAGTGCCAGGAGGAAGTGGGCAGTGGGAGCTGAGTGAAAGTGGTCAAAAGGTAGAAACTACCATTTATAAATAATTGACATGAGGATCTAGCCCACAGCATGGTGACTATAGTTAATAATACTGTATTATGTCATTAAAAGTTGCTAAGAGAATAGATCTTAAAAGTGCTCATCCCAAGGGAAAAAACTGTAACCACTTATGGTAATGGATATTAACCATAATTTCTGTGGTGATCATCTTGCAATATATACAATACAAATATCTAATTATTATGTTTTATACATGCAACTAATACAGTGTTATATGGCAATTATAATCTCAACTTTTAAAAAGGAAAAATCATTGCAGAGTGCAGTGAATCAGCAAAGAAAGCAAGAAAAACATGCATCTAAGTTTAGGACTCCACTGGCTTGAAGGCAATATCCATGTATATTAGAGGCTTAGTAACCCTCTGCCTGAGGAAAAGAGGTCTAGAAGATCAAGACTGGAAAATGTACAAGACGGAAATGTTTTACACTCTGCACGTTTAGAGTCAAAACTACAACTGATGAATGAAAGATACAGGGAAACAGGTTTGGTTTAATATGTGAAATATTTTTCTAAAAATAATGGGAGTCCCCTGGGGTCCTAGAGGTTAAGGATTTGGCACTGTCATTGCTGTGGCTCAGGTTTGATGCCTGGCCCGGAAACTTCTGCATGCCCCAGGCATGGCCAAAAATTTATTGTTTTATTGCCAATAGTTATTTTAGGTGTGTTTATACATTATTAACTCTGTATCTTTATCAATGAATTTAATCTTTATAGAAATCTACTTTAAACATCATGAAATTAAAGTACATGGTTGTGATGAAATGAACTTAGCCTACCAGTCAGGAGATAGCAGAAATGGAATTTGAACAACCCAGCTCTATAAACTACAAGCTTAACCATGAGGATGTGATATTTCTCTAGTGCCTTGAACTGTAATGGCATTCCCTATCAGCAAGCAATGTTTCATAGAATTGAACTTGTTTAAATGAAAAATGACTGTCCTCTCTCTGGTATAGTACCTCTATACTATAGTACCTCTAGACTTCTGCCTTAGTTAGAAGTTGCACTAGATCACTCATCTTTCTTTCAACTGAAATAATTTGGATTTCATGGGTTTTCTCCATCTATTAAACAACTTATATTATTGTAGTCCTACTAAAATTTGCCTGTAGTATAAACTATGATGCAGCAAATCAAGTTTAAACCTGCTGCTGTACAGACTAATTCCATAATATAGAAAATGATATGGCAACTTCAGTCTTTACAATGGCTATTGTCTATCCAAGTTGTCATGTATGCTCAGAGACACGGCATTAGGGAAACTTGAAGTCATATTTACAACTAAATTACTTTGTATAATGGAATCTGCTACTGTCAAACATAATTTGACCAACAATGGAGTGATTTAAAAAGTGTAAGTGGAACAGATTTGCCAGTCAGATAAAGCACTTTATAAATGTGGATAACTGATCCTCGGGAACCAATAAGTACCTGGAGAACTCAATAATCACTTTAAAAAGTAATCAAGCCATGTAATTCCATCTGAGTTTTCATATCATGAAGAAAATTGTCTGAATCAAGAGAAAGAACATAGAGATCTCAATTTGTCTTTTACATTACTTAATTAAGTTGGTTACATGTTGCTATAAATATACCATTTTCTATAGCCTGTTGATTATCATTACTTTGAAATGTAATTCAGAATTAGGTAAGAGATATATGAATAACTTACAGCTTTTTTCTTGTAATATAATGCAATTTAAGAATATAATTGCAAATGAGATGGGGAAGTTAAACTGGTTTGATGCTCTAAATTAGGAGTATTGGAGGAGAGGATGTGAGCTCGGATGTCTTTTTTTAGTAACCTTCATTATTACTCGAGAAATCAATCCATAATCCCAAACACAATGACGTTCCTTCTATAAAGAATGGTACACCAGTGCAAACTAATTAAAACTAAAATTCTGTCTACTAAAGTAGGAGTTTATAGTGAATATTTAACAAAACGTCAGGTAGTGCTTAGTGAGATGTCGTGGGGCTAATTCTAGAGTGAAGTGAGGCCACACTTTCAATCCAAATGATTCACAAAGTTCATTCAGAATTCAACCTAAAAAAATTCACTTTCTTTATTCCTTCACATTTATCTTCTGTAACTCAGAATTCTCATACAATTTTCTCGCACCCAGGGCTAATATTTGTATGTTACTACCATTTTTGATAGAACTACATATTTATCAAGACCCAGATCTGAGAACCTATGTCAATGAGAACATGATTGCTTAGAAGAATGTGGTAACCAACATAAAGATGATGGACCAGTTTGTTCCTAGGAGCTGAGGAAGAGACACCAGGGTGAAATCCATGGAAAGAAATTTACTTACTTGTGTCAAGGGAAGTCACTTGAGAGATCCCAAGAGGGGGGTGGGATGTGTCTATAAAAATGGACAAAAGCAGGAGTTCCTGATGTGGCTCAGCAGAAACGAATCTGACTAGGAACTACGAGGTTGCGCGTTTGATCCCTTGGCCTCACTCATTGGGTTAAGAATCTGGCGTTGCTGTGAACTGTGTATGGTGTAGGTTGCAGACGCAGCTCATTGCTGTGGCTGTGGTGTAGGCTGAAAGCTGTAGCTCCGATTAGACCCCTAGCCTGGGAACCTCCACATGCAGGGAGTGCGGCCCTAAAAAATGACAGAAGACAGAAAAAAAAAGGACAAAAGTATCGCTTGGGAGAAAGGTCACATTTAAATTTCTTCGAAGCCCAGAGGGTGCTAACACCAGCTCATGACAGCATCATTGACTCTTGCTCATTTTGATATCAACCCTGCAAGAACTAGAGGCTGCCTAGTGCCCGAGGGAGGAAAAATCAAGGTGCTAGGCTAGGACCCTTAGGATAAGCAGACACTCTTCCCCTTTAAAAAGGGCTGCCTTGCGCCAGGAAGGCTGATGGAGGTATAAAGCCTTAATCATATACGGACCTGTACATTTGGGCTATCTGAAATATTGGACTGAGACTGTTTTGTAACTTGAAATGACTTGAGAACTGTTCATTTTCTAAGAGGAAACAGAAGAATCATTATCACTACACTTACTTTCATCCAAAGGACTGGGGGAGAGTTATCTAGCGTAATAGTTACTTTTATGTGGCAACTAGTGCCAGTTGCTTGGCCAAACATGGTCTGGATGTTGCTGTGAAGATATTTTTTGATGGGACTAACATTTAAATCAGTGAAATTTGAGCAAAGCAGATTCACCTACATAATGCGGTTGGGCCTTATCCCATTATAAATTAAAGGCCTTAAGAGTAAAGACAGGTTTCCTGAAGAAGAAATCTGGCTTCAATCTTGCAACACAGACATCCTGCCCAAATTTTGAGCTAATCTGGCTTGTCTTAAGTATTTCAGAGTCAAGGGCCTTACCTGAACTCCAGCCTGCTGGCTTGCTGCATGGATTTTGGACTTGCCAGCCCATACAGTCATAAATAAATCTCACTGCCTCACTTTCCTCCCTTCCTTCTCTCTCTATATATGTATATGTATATTGCTTTTTTAAATCACATAAAGAAGGGGTTTACATGGACAATGAGAGGGAGAAGATTGGGTGGTTTTATGACCATACTCTTCATATGTTTTAATATTTCCATTTTAATATCTTTTTAGCCTACTAAGTGCTTTTGACTAGGTGAATACATTTGGAATCTAGGGGCCATTAGTTTTTGTCTGAAATTTAATGTTTGTTACTCCCCTGGCTTCCTCTTCTCTAGCTGAAATGAGTTCTGGTCAACATCTCCGCATGTGCTCTAGCACTCACATTTAATGACCCCTTCAGAGGTCAGCAGATACCTGATTCTTCAGAGCCACCTGGCTCTGAGTTCAGTCTATGCTGGCTCAGTGGAAATAATTTCACAGTTGCCTACTATTTACAGCCTTGGTTTTAGCTCACTAGTGCACATGGTTCCCTGATAAAATTTAATGCTGAACTTCCTCCTGGGGGTGATATGAAGCATTACTAACTTTGGTTAAAATACGCACATCCCAACAGTGATCATTCTGTACTCAAACTTTTTTATAGCCTGGTTGCCAAAGGAATAATTAAGCATGCAAACCTCAGATACCTTCAAAGGCGTATTCAACTAGGTTAAGTATTCTGTGATTTGAAGTTATTATAGCCAAAGGTCTTTGCTCCCTATGATTTTAAGAAAGAGAATTTAGAGTGTAATTTTACAAACACTTGAGCTTGTGCCTCCTGTGTCACTGGAAATAGAACATAATTTCCATTCTGATATCTGTCTCTGACTCTGTCTCTGAGAGGGAACAGTCTAATGTTCTTGCCCCACAGTGCCTGGCACAGTGCCATGTTCAAGTTGGTACAAATTACAGCTTTCTTATGGATCGTTCATTTCATTATGGCTATTGTCAGATGGGAAGAATTACATACTCCTAGAGCCAAAGGAAACCTTAAAGACCACTGAATTTAGTCTCTGACCTTAGAATTACGAGGCTCCCCAGATGGCAACTACTCACTTCATAAAAAATCCGCACCAGTGGAGTCTCACTACTGTTTTTTAGTGGCCAGTTCCTGGGTGTCATTCTTTTATTATTCAATAGACAATGTACTTACACATTTCTGGGCTCTGTGAAATAAAATGATGATCAAAACAATCTTTGATTTCATCAAGTTACAGAGTATGAAGCACTACAGAATCAGCGAGAAGGAGCCTTAAGAGATCATTCCATCTTCTCTGACTCTTCATTTCGTAGATCAGGAAACTTGACTCAGAAAAGTTAAATATTTGCTCAAGAGCTAAAAACTGGAATTTCTGTTTTCAATTGTTCTTTGGAGTACATGAAAATCCATTTAATTTTTCTATATGGACAATGTTCCCGTGACCTTACGTAATTCATTCAGTGTTTTTGGCAGTTTTTTCACGTGTGGATTCATTAGAATTTATATGATAATGTCGTATGCAAACTAAGATAGTTTTACTTTTTCCTGACCTGCCTAGATCCTCCAGTACACTGCTGAATAGAAGTGGCAAGGACAAATGAGCAAGTGGCAAGATTCTTGATCTTAAGGGAAAAGTCTTCAGTTTTCCACTGTAGTCTTCAACGTTAGCTGTAGGTTTAGGGTAGATATCATATATCATATTGAGGTAATTCTCTTATATTCCTAGTTTTCTCGGGGCTTTTAATGTTTGAGGGTTAGATATAATCTAATTCATTTTCCACATCTATAATTCTCCTTTTTGTTGTTGTTAATGTGGCAATGGGACTTTTTTAATGTCAAACTAATGTTGCATTCCTGAGATAAACCCACTTGGTCCTGGGGTGATGCTTTTTATGCACTGGACTTGTTTGAGGGCTTAATATCTAGCATCTTCTAGGGTAGGACCAGTTGGCCCAGTTTCATTTCAGGGTGTTCTGACAGCATTCTCTCCTGGTGTCCTCAGTTCTTGTGATGACTGCCCTCCTTCCCCCGCCCCACCTCTGGCTCTTGCTGGCTTCAGGCCCTTCTGAGTCTTTGCAATATTAACCATACTGCCTCTGGCCCAGGCAGCCTGTCTCTTGACTTCAGTGTGAGTATCTGCCAGACTCTCAACCCAGATTTCACACCAAAGGAAAGCATTTGATACTTCTTGCTCTGCCTACTTCTACTCAAGAAAACATTTCTGATTGGAGATAACCAAGCTGGTCTATTATCTACCTTGTCTATACACGCTCAGTTCCCCACCCCACCCCACACACCCAATGCTCCAGAACTGGAAGACTTACTTCTTTCTTACAAATTGAATACTGAAAGTTCTCTCTTTGTATACTCTTTTATCAATCCTATACAATCCCATAACCATAGGAGACATCTCCTGTTAAGAATTTGATATCTTTCCATACTTTTGTCAGTTCTTAAACAGATCTATCTATTCATTCATCTATCCATCTTTTGATTTATAGTTGCATATATTTGCAGTTATTATTTAGAATCAGAAATGAGAGGGCACATACACTGCTTAGCAAATTGCTTATTTGTATTATTATTTTTAATGTAAAATATACTTTGATTACCCTTCCAAGTGAACGTATTATTTGTTGTTTGTTTTCAGCTTCTTCAATGTATCTACTGCCTAGCAATAATTTCCTGGGTAACTCAATATTTATTTAGCCCAAGTTCTTGCTTGTATCAAGAGTTTGTTCCTTTTTATTGCCAAACATCAATATTTCATTCTATGAATGTACAACAACCTGTTTATCCATTTAGCAATTAACACACATTTAGGTTCTTTGCATGCTTTGGCTAATCTAATATGAATAAAGTTGAAATGAAGATTCACATACATCTCTTATTTTTGGTAAACATGTAGTTATATTTCACTTAGGTAATTGCCTAAAGCATAATTACTTAGCTGTATAGTAAGTGTACAATAACTTTATAATAAATTGTTAAGCATTTCACTAAAGTGATTATACTATCATATACAAGCAATACATGAAAGTTCTGATGAACCCACATTTTCATCAGTACTTGGTATTGTCACTCTCTTAAATTTCAGCCATTTTAGTGGGAGTGGAGTACGTTATCATGACTTTAATTTTCATTTCTCTGATAACTCACTATTTTACAGTCAAATGTTGTTAATGTATATAGTTTAGAACTTCATCTAAGAGAATTATTGGACTCCTTTGGTTTCTTTTTTCTTTTCTCAAAAAAAAATTTTTCATTTGCTTCTGCCAGTTAGCTTGGGGACCTATTGACTTCAACCAGTTTTAATTTTCCACTTGATGCTTCTCAGATGAAACAGGTAGTGTGTATTCAAGCCATAAAATGATGGGAGCAAATAAAACATCTTGGGGAAGATGTTTTTCTTTTTCCATTAGTACCAGGGTCAAATCAGGCAAGTTTTCTTGCCATCTCTTGCTACGAGGTAATTTGATTTCTTATTCCCAAGTGATCCATTTAGATTTTCAGCTTTACACAGAGGCCTATTACATTCTCCTCTTCCACAAGTCTTAGGTAGCAAATGCCTTCTTCAGTATCTTGTTTGACCATCAAAACAGAAGCTCAAGATAACTACTATTTAGCAGTTGCCTTTGGAGCAAAAGCTACATCCAATACTCCAGTATTCTACCTTTAGTCTTTTTTGAACTCCTTCTTTTGATCATTTTTTAAAAACCAGGTTATTCATGTAAAAGAAAATTTTTAGAAAAAAATCTTTAAAATAAGATAATCTGACCACATAATCATAAATGAAAATCTTTTTATATTTATTAAAATATATATTGATATCCCTCACTATAATTTGAAGTATTTCTTTAACATATAATTTCCATATATATATATTTTTTTTTGGCTTTTTAATGTCACATAAGTGGCATATGGAATTTCCCAGGCTAGGGGTCTAATCGGAAATGTAGCCACCAGCCTACGCCACAGGCACAGCAATGCCAGATCCAAGCCACATCCTACACCACAGCTCACGGCTATCCTTAACCCACTCAGTGAGACCAGGAATCAAACTCACATCCTCATGGTTACCAGTTGGGTCTGTTACCACTGAGTCACAATGGGAACTCCCTATAATTACTGTATATTAAATGTTAACTTTTGACAGTGCATTTCAACTACTTTTTTTGCTTTTAATAATGATCTCCTTTATTGTATATATTTTATATGTATAGAAACTATTGGCATTTTTATAAATTAGTGATTGTCTTGATGTTATATGTAATGAACTGCATAGTCTTTTAATACTGTTATTTTTCCATTAATCCTTTCAAGCATTTGCACTACTAATTTTCTGTATCATCTAGTCACTTTGGATAGAATTTCCAGAATATTGTGATGGCTTTAGTGGGAATGAATCCACTGTCATATTAAAAGACATGATGCCAATACTACCATTTATTTCTACTTTGAAAGTTTGAAATTAGGGTAGGAAATTAACATTTAATAAACCCAGTTTGGTTTCAACTGCAGTATTCATTATTTTATTTTATCCTTTGAACTAGTAATGGTGCTTTCCTGTATTTGCTTGTATTGAAATATTCTATTATTAAAACTATTTGGGCAAGGACTCTTCTATTCATGTCCTGCTTTTACAGTCTATAAATTTCTCATCAGTATTTATAAATATATATATAGGTATGTCATTATCCTTTCTACTATTATTACTTTAAAGTTAAACTATTATAATTCTTAAAAATATTTATCTCTACCATATTTTACTATCAATGTAATTCAGGTGTGGAATTTGTTGCTAATTACTACTGAGGTAGTAACTTATGATTCTTTTAATTTCCTCTATACTTGTGGATATTTTCCCATGATCATTTCCTTTTTTTTTTCTTTTTTTGTCTTTTTAGGGCTGCACCCATGACATATAGAGATTCTCAGGTTAGGGGTTGAATTAAAGCTGTAGCTGCTGGCCTACACCACAGCCACAGCAACATCAGATCCAAGTCACATATATGACCTACACCACAGCTCATGGCAACACCAGATCCTTAGCCCAGTGAGGCCAGGGATTGAACCCGCAACCTCATGGTGCCTAGTTGCATTCATTTCCGCTGTGCCACGACAGAAGCTCCCCTATTTTCCCATGATCATTTCTATGGTGAGGTATTTGTATATTTTTTCTTTTTTTGTTGTTGCTTTGAATTGGTTAGCCAGTAATTTAAATAATTCATTACTTTTCACAATCAGTTTATTAATTGACGATGTTATTATTGGTTTTTATCATAACTATTTATTCTTGATTTTGCTTTCATTAGTTTTATTCTCTGAGATTATTTGGTTTTTAATTCTAATTAATTTAATTTCAATAGCTACATGTGGCTAGTGGCTACTGTTTTTGACAGTGCAGCTTAGATGAAAGCAACATTGCAGGGCCATTGGCAGGTTACTAGAAGGAGTAATGTGAGCATAATAAACAAATCCATGGTTTGAAGGAATGATAATGGTTATTACGTTGTGGGTTGGTAGTAATTAGAAAGTGGCTCAAAGTTTCTGGAGTTTTGTAATATTTTATTTTTTGACCTATATGCTATTACATGAATGTTTACTTTGTGAAAATTCCTGGAGCTATGCCTTAAAAATTGTGTTCTTTTCAATAAAATTATATTAAAAAAGAAAGATTATACCATTAGTAAGTGGATTTTTTTTCTTTTTGTCTTTCTAGGCCCACACCTGTGGCATATGAAGATTCCCAGGTTAGGAGTCTAATGGCAACTGCCAGCCTATGCCACAGCCACAGCAACACAGGATCCAAAATGCATCTGCAACCAACACTGCAGCTCGTGGCAATGCAGATCTTTAACCCACTGAGTGAGGTCAGGGATCAGACCCTCATCCTCAAAGATGCTAGTTGGGTTTGCTAGGGCTGAGCCATAACAGGAACTCCTAAGTGGAAACTTTTTAAGGCAAGCCAGAGTGGTTTAATATTAGCAATATATCATTTGATTTTTGACAGTTAACATTTGACAAAATGCAACAGCCATCTTTGACAATAACATATAGTAAATAGTTAATGATAGATCCTTTCTTAATATGTACCTACTAATAGGAAAATATTAAAGGCAATCCAGTAAATAAACAATAAGTCAAATTTACCCATCATTTGCACTACTATATGACAGTACATTGAAGACATAAGCTAATGTAATTAGACAAAATAAAATAGTTAAAATTGGAATTGTAATAGAAGAGTAAAGAGATATTATGACAAAATATCTGGAAAAGTCCTAAGAGTCAAAGGAAAACCACAGCAAATACTAGTGAATTTAGTAAAATGGCAATATATTAAACTAAAATTAGAAACTTCATATATGTAAATAAAAGATAGAAAGCAAGAGAAGAACTCCATTAAAATAGGAAAATGTAAAATAAATAATTAAGCATAAACATGCAAAAGTACACTTGAACAAATTTTCAGATGCACTAAAATTCAAAACTCATCATATGGTACATTGTGAGAATGTGAAAACAGGTACTCACACATTTCAATAGATGCGGAGTAAAATTCAGCAATATTTAGTAAAATTTCACGTGTTTACCCTTAGAACCCAGCAATCACACTTCTAGAAAACTATATCCCTAAAATTGGTAAATATACTAAATTACCTCTGTGTAAAGGCCACCATCTTTTTGTAATCCCCCAAAGAGTTATTTTTCTAACAAAACCAGAATTCCTACTTGGAGTCAGATTTTCTCTGGGAGTTTTACTAAGCACATTACCTTGATTTGGCATCTGAGGTCCTTAAACAATTTCACCAAATGAAATCAGCCATATAATACTACAGTCTGTGGGGTACAGACTGCTCTGTTCGGTCCAGATGTAGATTTGTAATAGTACCTACAGGAATTGTTTAACTAGATTTTTTATGAAACAACAAAAAGGATTTATCATAAATGGCTGATAATTCATAATGTGAAGAGCAATACAACAGTCGAAGTTGTGTCAGAGAGATGACAGCATGAGAAGGATTCAACAGTCTGTTGTTGTTTTTGAGCTGTAGGTCCTATGCAAAGATGAGCTAGAATACTCTAGGAGCTCAATGCAGCCTTCAGCTAACAGCCAGCAAGGAAACAGAGTCCTCAGTCCTATAGCTACAGGGAGTTGAACTCTGCCAATGCCTGAAGGAGCAGGCAAAGGGATTCTCTCCTGACTCTGCAAGAATGACCCGAGCACTGCCAATGCATTGGTTTCACCCCAGTGAGAGCCACACCAGACTTCTGACTTACCAAACTATGAAAAAGTCGAGGCTTTAAGAAAGACAACCTGGGAGATGGGATTATGAAGGCACAATAGAAGGACTGGGGCTCAACTTCTCTCATAAAAACAACAAAACTACAAGCAAATGCCTAACAACCTTCAACCAAATGGGCTGGAAACTTTCAAAAAGATCCTACTCCAGAAGACAAAGAAGAGGTCACATCAAGAGGTAAGAGGGGTGATTATGTGAGATAAACAACACCACACCTCCTGAGTGGGAAGCCCACAGACTGGAAAATAACTATATCACAGAGACTCACCTAGGACTAAGAGTTCTGAGCCCTATGTCAAATCCCCATGCATGGGGATCTGGCATTGAGAAAAAGAGCCTTCAGAGCATCTGGCATTGAAGACCAGTGGGGCTTGTGTGCAGGAGCTCCACGGGACTGGGGGAAATGCAGGCCCCATTCTTGAAAGGTGCACACAGATTTTCGTGTACACTGGGTCCCAGCACAAAGCAAAGGCTCCATAGTAATCTGGGTCATAACTGACTACAGTTCTTGGAGGATATCCTGGGAAAACAGGGGATGGCTGTGGCTCATTGTGGGGGAAGGACATTGGAGGAAAAGCTCTTGGGATATTCATAAGTGCACGTTTCTCTAGAGGTGTCCAGATGGAGTAGCAATACTCATATCAGACAAAATAGACCTTAAAATAAAGAATATTATAAGAGACAAATAAGGACATTACACAATGATCAAAGGATCAAGCCAAGAAGAAGATATAACAATTGTAAATATATACATTCACCAAACATAGGATCACCACAATATATAAGGCAACTGCTAACAACCTTAAAAGGAGAAATTGAAAATAACACAATAATAGCAGGGGACTTTAACACCCCACTTACAGCAATGGATAGATCATCCAGACAGAAAACCAGTAAGGAAACACAGGCCCTGAATGAAGCATTAGACCAGATGGACTTAACGGATATTTATAGGACATTCCATCCAAAAGCAACAGAATACATATTCATATCAAGTGCACATGGAACATTTTCTAAGACTGATCACATCCTGGACTACAAATCAAGCATCAGTAACTTTAAGAAAATTAAAATCATATCAAGCATCTTTTCCTACCACAATGCTATATGACTGGAAATCAACAACAAGAAAGAAACTGCAAAAAAACAAATGAACATTCTTAGAAAAGTACAATCTTCCAAGACTAAACCAAGATGAAATAGAAAAGATGAATATACCAATCACAAATACAGGAATTTAAACTGATTTAAAAACTTCCAACAGACAAAAGTCCAGGACCAGATGGCTTCACAGGTGAATTCTAACAAACATTTAGGGAAGAGCTAACATGTATTTTTCTGAAAGTATTCCAAAAAATTGCAGAGGAAGGGACACTCCCAAACTCATTCTATGAGGCCACCATTACCCTGATACCAAGGCCAGACAAAGACAACACAAAAAAAGAAAATTACCACCCAATATTACTGATGAAATTAGATGCAGAAATCCTCAGGCAAATACTAGCCAACTGCATCCAACAATACATTAAAAGGCTTATGCATCATGATCAAGTGGGATTTATCCCAGGGATGCTAAGATTCTTCAATATCCTCAAAAGTCAGTGTGATACACTACATTAACAAACTGAAGAGTAAAAACCATATGATCCTCTCAATAGTTGCAGAAAAAGCCTTTTACAAAATCCAATACCCATTTCTGATAAAAACTCTTCAGAAAGTGGGCACAGAATGAATCTACCTCAACATAATAAAGGCCACATTTGACAAACCCAGAGCTAACATCATTCTCAATGGTGAAAAGATAGAAGAATTCCTGCTGAGATGAGGAATGAGACAAGGATGTCCACTCTCACCACTACCATTCAACACAGTTTTGGAAGTCCTAGAGCCACAGCAATCAGAGAAGTAAAAGAAATAAAAGGAATCTGAATTGGAAAGGAAAAAGTAAAACTATCACTATTTGTACATGGCATGATACAATACCTAGAAAATCCTAAAGACTCTACCAGAAAACTGTTAGAGCTCATCAATGAATCTGGCAAAGTCACAGGATACAAAATTAATACAAAGAAATTGACTGCAGAAAGAGAAATTAGGGAAGCAATCCCATTTACCATCACATCAAAAAGAATAAAATACTTAGGAATAAACCTACCTAAACAGACAAAATATCTGTACTCTGAAAACTATAAGACCCCTGATGAAAGAAATCAAGGATGACATGAATAGATGGAAAGACATATCATGCTCTTGCATTGGAAGAGTCAATATTATCAAAATGACTATACCACCCAAGGCAATCTACAGATTCAGTGCAATCCCTATCATATTACCAAGGACATTTTGCACAGAGCTAGAACAAAATATTTTAAAGTGTGTTTGGAAACATAAAAGACCCAGAATAGCCAAAAACATCCTGAAAAGAAAAATGGAGCTGGAGGAGTCAGACTCCCTGACGTCATACTATACTATAAAGCTACAGTCATCAAAACTGTATGGTACTGGCACAAAGACAGAAATAAAGATCAGTGGAGCAGTATAGAAAGCCCAGAATTAACCCAAGCACATACAATCAACTAATCTATGACAAAGGAGGCAAGAATATACAATGGGAAAAAAGACAGCCCGTTCAATAAGTGGTGCTGGCCAAACTGGACAGCCACATGTAAAAGAATAAAATTAGATCACTTTCTAACACCATATATGAAAACAAACTCAAAATGGATTAAAGATCTACATATAAGACCAGATACTAGAAAACTCTTAGAGGAAAACATAGGCCTAACACTCTCTGACATAAATCACAGCAATATCTTCTCAGATCCACTGTTTAGAGTAATGACAATAAAAACAAAAATAAAGAAATGGGACTTAATTAAACTTACAAGTTTCTGCACAGTAAAGGAAACTCTAAACAAAATGTAAAGACAGCTCACAGAATGGGAGAAAATATTTGCAAATAAATTGACTGACAAGGGATTAATCTCCAAAATTTATGAACACCTCCTACAGCTCAATACCAAAAAAACAAACAACCCCATCAAAAAGTGGGCAGACAATTCTCCAAAGAAGACATGCAGATGGTCAAAAAACACATGAAAAGATGTTCAACATCACTCATTATTAGAGAAATGCAAATCAAAACCACTACCACCTTACATTGACCAGAATGGCCATCATCAAAAAGTCTACAAACAATAAATGCTGGAGAGGGTGTGGAGAAAAAGGATCCCTATTACACTGTTGGTGGGAATGTAAATTGGTTCAATCACTGTAGGTAACAGTATGGAGATCCCCGAGAAAACTCAAAATAGTATTACCATTTGATCCAGCAATCCCACTCCTGGGCATCTATCCAGCAGAAACCATGACTCGAAAAGACACATGTACTCCAGTGTTCATTGCAGCACTCTATGCAATAGCCAGGTCATGGAAACAACCTAAATGCCCATCGTCAGAGGAGTGGATAGGGAAGATATGGTACATACACACAATGGAATGTTACTCAGCCATTAAAAGGAAAGAAGGAACAGGATATGAAGCAACATGGATGGACCTAGAAATTACCATGCTAAGTGAAGTCAGTCACACAATGAGACACCAACATTAAATGCTATCACTTACATGTGGGACCAAGAAAAGGACACAATGAACTTCTTGGCAGAAAAGATATTGACTCACAGACTTTGGAAAATCTATTGTTTCCAAATGAGACAGGTTGGGGGGTGGGGGGATATACTGAGTGTTTGGGATGGAAATGCTATAAAATTTGGCTGTGATGATTGTTGTACAACTATATACATAATAAAATTCATCGAGTAATTTAAAAAGCAAAGAAATGACATAATTCTTAATGGAAGTAAAAGTAATTTCTCTTAATATGCAAAATTTTAAATGTTCAATGTTCTTATACTAATTTTAATTTTCTTATCCTAAAGAAATGGTAGCAACTTTTAGTATACAGAGCTCTCTACTTCTATGTGTTCTATAACCTTCATCTTTTTTTTTTCCATTCTAACATCTAATGATTTAGTCCTTTGTGTACCATGCTCCCCTTACACTGAACTGCTGTTACTTAGACACTAATTCTTTTTGTCAGAGCCCTTATGATTATTTTAAATAGTCTCTGTATGTGACTGCTCAGTTTACTTAAAATATCCAGATTATTTCTACAAAGACATGTCTTCTCCAATCCTCTGCAAAATGTTTGCTGGCAATAATTAATGTGACAAGTTGTAAATTATCTTTCAGATGACGCACCAGTAAAGAATAGACTGGAAAGTTTGCAAAAATGCTCAACTAAAGTGAGTTGAGAAATCCAGAGAATGAGTTTCGCATCTCTTGTAACCTGTCATGCACTTTTAGAAAAGAAAAAAAATTGGAGAGTGATACAGAAAGATTTTATAAGAGGTTTCTTGGGTGTAGGATGGTCAGAATTAGCAAATAAAAATACAGGTTACTCAGTTATATTTGAATTTCAGATAAATAATAAAAATATGTCTGAAATATTTCATGGGGTATACTTAGAGTAAAAGATATATATATATATATATATATATATATATATATATATATATATATCTCAAGATCTAACATACCAACATTACCCTTGACTGCAAAACAGCCATATTAGCAGTTCTGACTTTTGTTGTAGTTGTTGGAATAAGTTCTTAATGTGAAATGCCCTGCAGTGTGTATATTTATGTGTGTATGTGAGTGTGTGTGTGTGTGTGTGTGTGTGTGTGTGTACATACACGCATATATATGTATATATATATTTGTTTCTTTTTAAAATTATTGGTATTGATATTATTTTATTGTACTAAAATATATGTAACAAAACATCATTTTCACCATTTTTATATGTACAGTTCAGTGATATAAATACATTCATATTGTTGTGCAACCATCACCACCATCTCTAGAACACTTTCTATCCTGCAAAACTGAAAATCTATACCAATTTAATAATAACTTCCCATTTCTCTCTTCCTCCAATTTCTGGAGCACCATTCTTTTTTTTTTTTTTTCAAAAGGTAATACTTCACCAATTTGCATGTCATGCTTGTGCACAGGTCATGCTAATCTTCTCTATGTTTTCCAGTTTTGGTATATGTGCTGCCAAAGGGAGAACTGTTGTTTTTAACTATATTGTTCTTTTGATCTTTTAACCCACTTTGCCTGTGACAACATCAAGCGTACTAACACTGACATTATAAGCATCCTAGAAAGAGAAGAGAGAGAAAAAAATGGCATAGAACACATTTAAAGAAATAATAACTGAAAATTTTCCTAAACTGGTGAGGGAAACATACATCCAGGTCCATGAAGTACACAATTGCAACAATATGAATGCAAAGAGGTCCAAACAAAGACACATTAAAATTAAAATAACAGAAATTAAAGCTAAAGAGAGAATCTTAAAAGCAGCAAAATAAAAGCAACTGGTCACCTACAAGGAAACTCATGTAAGACTAGCAGCTGACTTTTGGGCAGAACTTCCGCAGGCCAGAAGGGAGTGGCACAGTGTATTCAAAGTGATGAAAGGAAGAAATCTACAACTAAGAATACTGTACTCAGCAAGGCTATTCACACTTAAAGAAAAAGATACAAAATTTTACAGAAAAACAGAAGCTAAAAACCTGGCTTTGTAAGAAATGCTAAAGGGACTTCTCTAAGCTGAAAAGACAACAGCTAGCTATATGAAAATCATGAAAGAAAAAATCTCATTTGTAAAGCAAACATACAGTAAAGGTAGTGAATCAACTATTTAAAAGCTATAATTCTAGAAGGTTAAGAGACAAATGTAGTAAAATTATCAATATCCACAATAATTATTTAAAGGATTCACAAAACAAAAAGGTGAAAAATATGATGTCCTAAATGTTCATTTGGAAGAGGGGAGTTAAAATGCAGGGTTGTTAGTTTGTGTTCAAATTGAAGACATCAAAATATCAACTTGTTTGTAGTATTCTATCTATACCAGATACCAAAAACCTATAGTAGATACACCAAAAAAGAGAGAAAAGAATCCAAACATAACACTAAAGATAGTCATCAAGTCACAAGAGAAGAGAGCAAAGAAAGAAGAAAGGAATAAAAGTGAATTACAAAACAAACTTCAAAACAATTAACGAAGTGGCAATATGTATATCATTACATACCTATCAAAAATTGCTTTAAATGAAAATGTAATAAATTATCCAATCAAAACACATAAAATGGCTGAATTGATAAAATAAAAAAGATTAAAAGATATATATATATATATCTTTATAGACAGATAGACATACTGCTGACAATAGACTCACTTCAGATCTAAAGACATGCCCAGATTTAAAGTGAATAGATGGGAAATGGTATTCCATGCAAATGGAAACAAAAAGAAATTTGGGTAATAATATTTATATCAGACAAAATAGTCCTTAAAACAAAGACTGTAAAAAGAGACAAAGAAGGACATTACATAATGATTAAGGGAAGAGTCTAACAAGAAGAGATAACAATGATAAATAGATATGTACTCAACATAAGGACAAACTAAATATGTACATAAAATATTAACAAAGAAAGAAATTTACAGTAATACAGTGGTAGTGGAGGACTTTAACATAGCATTTACATCAATGGATAGATCATCCAGACAGAAAATCAACAAAGAAACACTGGCCTTAAACAAGCATCAGATCAGATGGACTTTAATATATATAAATGTATATTATATAAATATAATCAGTAATGTACTGGGCTAGACTTTTTAAATTACTGAATTGCGACTATGTCCAATTCTCCTATTATTAAAGAGTAACCAGAAAAGGCTTTTCAGGTCTTCCAGGTACAGAATTTAAATCTTATCCAACCTTATAAATTGTCAATGGAACATTAGAGTCAACAATAAAGGTATTTTGACTATACACTATGAGATGTGTTTTCTAAAAGGACTAGTTATTACTTTACTTTCTTAACCTATGAATAGCTTCTGTTTTTGTTTTCCTGATTCTGTAGCTTTCTCTTCTTTTCTTTTTTTTCCATTCATCAGAGGGCCCACTGTTTTGCACTATAAGGTGTTCCAAGATGGGGGAGAATTTATCCTACTCCCTTTATAATTGGGAGATTAGAAAAAATTCCTGATTTGGATTTGAGTCTAAAATTGTTCTACTTTATTTCCACTTAATTCTGACTAAGATTTCTTCCTTGATCAAACTCCAGTGAGGCTCCTCCAAGTCTTCTCTATGATCCCTCAACCATGGCATAAAAAGATTAACAAACACTAACATAGTTCTAACAGCTCATGACTGCCCCTGGCCCTTCTTAAAATGCCTGCCTGAGAAAATGCAAGGCTGATAAAAGAATATACTCTTTGTTCCGGGCAGCACCTGATATGGCCCTGTCTCCTGGGCTCTGTGGGAGGATGGGAGTCCAACTTTAAAAACATCAGTTAGCAAACCCACATGGGTTTCACAGGGACCAACCCCTTCTGGCTTTTTGTAATTTTTCACTTCCTAACTCTACGAGTGAATCCCCACCCCTTCCTTATTCCCTAATTTTCCCTTTAAAATGGCCAGTCATCTCTGTACAAATCAAAGCTGAATTCAGGGAGTTACCATTGTGGCTCAGCAGTAATGAACCCAACTAGTATAGATGAGGATGTGGGTTTGATCCCTGGCACCACTCAGTTGGTTAAGAATCCCACATTGCCATGAGCTGTGGTGTAGGTCACAGATGTGGCTCGGATGTGGCCCTGCTGTGGCTATAGCCAGAAGCTGAAGCTCAGATTAGATCCCTAGACTGTTAACTTCCAAATGCTGAGGAAGGTATGTCCCCTCCAAAAAAAAAAAAAAAAACCGAAACAAAACAAAGTTGAATTCATTTCCTGCTGGACTCCTTTTCCTACTGCAAAAATATGTTACTAACTAAAATATGTCCTTACCACTGTGTAAAATATGTCCTTACCACTAGTGTCCAGCTTTGCTTATATTTGACACTTCTCAACACCAAAAATTATTTTTTTCTATTTCCAACAGAAAAGAATAGAATTTTACAGTTCCCACATCCTGTTCCAAATGAGTGTTGCTGAAAAAACTCTTCTGGAGCAGTACTATTAAGCAATAGTATTGAGCAATACAATTAACTGTTAAGTAAGATCTAAACCTTGTTTTTAAATTGAGAAATTTCTCAGGGGATTTTAATGTTCTAATAGACTTTGTGAGTCAAATTTCCAAAGGGAAGATTTAAAATGCAGCATTTTCTTAATGTATTTAACCACAGAACACTTTGTTTTTGGAGCACCAATCCCAGAACATTCTAGAACTAATGTTCCAAGAAAAATATTTTTTTCAAAATCCTGCCTCAAGCATTTTGAATCAACCATCTACTAAATTACACTTAATTCTGATTTCTGTGATCTATGGAAACATCATCTAATGGCCAGTTTTTCTCAAAGTGTACAATTTCTACCATCTTATCAGAACCATCTCAGTATATATGTTAAAAATGACAATTACTGGACTATGCCTCAGATCTATTGATTTGGAATCTCTCAGAACTCTAATGGGAGGTTGGACCTGGAATCAGAATTTTGATAGTGTCTAAAGTTGCATTCAATAAAGTCCTAGAACTCATCAGAGGAATCTTAATTTGGGCTGTCCTTTCAGGATATTGCTGAAATAATTCCCCAAAGTCTGCAGGGCTTTTTGGCGTGTATTTTACTTTCCAAGCAATAAGCTGAAGGAAGAAGAAACAGAAAGCCACTTAGAGTCTTTCTACACAGAAAGGAAAAAACAAACAACAAAAAAAGTTCAGTGATTAAATTTTCCCACCCAGCAGTTGCTAACTTTCCACCGTGCTCTCAAAGAAGACACAGCCTTTTTCCCAAGTGATATTTCCAGGGGTGTTTACTACGTGTGTGTTACCTGAAAATTAAATGTAGTGATTCCCTCCAGCCACTCCTTAAGAATTTATAACAATTACAAACTGACTCTGTAAGCCATACAAGTAAAAACTTATTTCTAAAAGAATACTTACAAAAAATCTTATTTGAACTTGCTTTTGAAATTTAGATTTAGAGGAGAAGGATCAAGACGGTGGTAGAGTAAGACATCACGCTCACCTTCTCCCACAAACACATCAAAAAAACACAACTTCATGTAGAATGATTCACACAGAACATCTACTGAATGCTGGCAGAAGAATTTAAACCTCCAAAAAGGGCAAGAAAGAACCCACAACCTGGGAAGCCACCTAACCAACCAGGAGATCAGGTGAGATGGAGGGAACTCAAAGTTGCTGAGAAAAAGTGCAGCAGCTGGACTGAGAAGGTCAAAGCAAATTGAGAGCTGTACAGATCATCTGCACCACCACCCTGGACACAACAGCTTAGGTGGGAGCTGGGCGCTGAGACTAAGGCTCCATAGGTCAGTTCTCAGGAGAGGATTAGGGCTGGCTGTGTGGAGACAGCCTGAAGGGCTAGGGAGCAGTGTGCCATAGGCTGGGGAGTGGAGCACCACAGCCAAGGGAACCCAGGAGGAGGTCTGGTCCTGCAGAAGCAAGGCAACATTGCTGGGGAGGGCAAGAAGAGGAGGGGCAGTCAGTCATATGAATCTCTTTCCTTGCACATGCACTGGCTCTCAGAGGGTTGGGCCCCTCTGTTGCAGGCTATGGGTAGCTGGGGACCTCTTGTGTGATCAAAGAGTAGTGGGGGCTAAGCACAATGCAGCACCTCTTGTGTGATCTACAGGCAGCAGGAACTAACCCAAGCAGTCATCTCAGAAAACAGAACGGGGCATGGCCCACCACCACTAGGGGTGGGGGAACAGGTTCCACCTGTGGCCCCAATCACCTCAGAGGCCAGAAAAAAAAGACGGCACTGCAACTGAGCACCACCAGTTAAAGTTCTCACTCTCCAGGGAACACACCCGCCCTGCTGCTGCCACTGTCAAATGCCCCAGTAAGGATATCAGCTGATTGCTCTACAGAAACACTACAGGCCAGAAGAGACTGGCAATATATATTCGAAGTTCTAAAAGAGAAAAATTTGCAGCCTAGAATACTCTACCCAGCAAGAATATCATTTAAAATTTAAAATGTAAGGAGTTCCTGTCATGGCTCAGTGGTTACCGAACATGACTAGTATCCATAGGACAAGGGTTTGATCCCTGCCATTGCTCAGTGGGTTAAGGATCCGGCATTGCTCTGAGCTGTGGTGCAGGTTGCAGCTGTGACTCGGATGCTGCACTGCTGTGGCTGTGGCATAAGCTGGCTGCTACAATTTGACCCCTAGCCTGGGACCCTCCATATGCCATGGGTGCAGCCCTAAAAAGACAAAAGACAAAAAAAATTCATTTAAAATAAAAGGAGAAATAAAGAATATCTCCATATCATCAAAAAACAAAAACTAAAAGAGTTCAGCAATACTAAACCCATTCTAAAAGAAATACTGAAAGGCTTCTCTAAATAAAAAGAAAAAAGAAGTAAGAAGAAATAGGATGGAGGAACCCACAACTGGAAAGCAGTCACTTAAATAAGCCAGCATGCAGATCTAGAAGTGGGGGAAAAAAACTGCATAAGTGATGGTAAACAAAAGGAACAGCAAAAGGACAAACATGAAGATGTTAAAAAAGGACTTCAAAATAATAGAATGTGGGGAAGTAAAGTAAGAAAACCTAGATCCTTTTTTTTTTTTTTAATGTGTTTGAGCCTATATGACTATCAGGCTAAAGAAAGCAGAAATAGGAAAGGGTTAATATACTCAAAAAACAGGGAAACAACAAATCAAAAGCAAATATTACAATCACAAAAACTAAAAAAGAAGAGAACACAAGCATAAAATAAAAGGAAATCATCCAACCAAAAAAAGAAGGGAACAAATGAGAAACATAGAATCAACTGGAAAACAAGGCTTAAAATGGCAATAAATACATATTTATCAATAATTACTTTAAATGTCAATGGACTGAATGCTCCAATCACAAGACATGGAGTGGCAGATTGGATAAAAAAGCAGGAGCCTACAATCTGCTCTCTACAAGAGACTCACCTCAGGGCAAAGCACAAACTGAAAGTGAGGGTATAGAAAAGATGTTTCATGCCAATGGACAAGACAGGAAAGCAGGAGTTGCAATACGCATATCAGACAATATACACTTTAAAATGAAGGCCATAAAGAAAGACAAAGGAGGATACTATTTAATGAAAAAGGAATCAGTTCATGAAGAGGATATTACAATGATCAATATGTATGCTTCTAAAATAGGAGCACCCAGATACATACAACTAATACCAACAGATGTAAAAGGAGAAATTTATGGGAGTACAAAAATAGTAGGAGATTTGAACACTCAACTCACATCAATGGGCAGATCCTCTAGAGAGAAAATCAATAAGGCAACAGAGATCTTAAATTACACAATAGAAAACTTAGACTTCAATGGCATTTTCAGGACATTACATCAAAAAAATCAGGATATACATTCTTCTCAAGTGCACATGGAACATTCTCAAGGATCAGTCACATACTGGAGCACAAAGCTAACCTCAACAAATTTCAGAGTATAGAAATTATTTCAAGTATCTTCTCTGACAACAATGGCATGGAACTAGAAATCAACCACAGGGAAAGAAATGAGAAAAAACTGACTACATGGAGACTAAACAACATGCCAATACAAAATCAATGGGTCAGTGAGGAAATCAAAAAGGA
>PVHT020000521.1:13755874-13772509 GCA_004024745.2 Catagonus wagneri | reverse complement strand
AAAAAAAAAAAAAAAGGAAATTAAAAAGTACCTCGAGATAAACAATAACGAAGACAAAACCATTCGAAATCTATGCAATACCGCAAAAGCAGTGCTTAGAGAGAAGTTTACAGAGATACAAGCCTTCCTCAAAAAAGAAGAAAAATCTCAAATCAACAACTTAACCCAGCACCTTACTGAATTAGAAAATGAATTAAAAAAGAAAAATAAACAAACCTAAAATCAGCAGAAGGAAGGAAATCATAAAGATCAGAGAGGAAATCAATAAAATAGAGATTCAAAAAAACAGTAGAAAAAAAATCAATAAAATCAAGACAAGGTAGATAAACCTCTGGGCAGACTCACCAAAAAGAGGAGAGAAAAAACCCAAATAAATAAAATAAGAAATGAAAAAGGAGAAATCTCAATGAATACTGCAGAAATACAACCATAAGAGAATACTATGAACAATTATATGGCAACAAATTTGACAACCTAGAAGAAATGGACAACTTTCTAGATGCTTACAGCCTGACAAAACTGAATCAAGAAGAAACAGACAAACTGAACAGACCGATCAGTGAAAAGGAAACTGAGTATGTCATGAAAACACTCCCTACAAACAAAAGTCCAGGACCAGATAGCTTCACAGGCAAAGTCTACCAAACATACTAAGAACTTATACCTATCCTTCTTAAACTTTTCCAAAAGGTTGAAGAAGAAGGAATACTCGCAAAGACATTGTATGAAACCACCATCATCCTAATATTGAAACCAAACAAAAATACTACCCAAAAAGAAAATTACAGGCAATATCTATGATGAATGTAGACACAAAAATTCTCAACAAAGTCTTAGCCAACCAAATCCAACAACAAACACAGTCTCACCATGACCAAGTGAGATTCATTTCAAGTTCACAAGGATGTTTCAACATATGCAAATCAATCAACTTCATACACATTAACAAAAGTAAAGTCAAAAACCACATGATCATCTCAATAGTGCAGAAAAAGCATTTGACAAAATCCAACACCCAATCATGATAAAAACTCTTACCAAAGTGTGTATAGAGGTAACATACTTTAACATAATAAAAGCCATTTATGACAAACCCACAGCATAATACTTAATGGAGAAAAGCTGAAAGCCTTCCTGCTAAAATCTGGAATAAGACAAGGATGTCCACTCTCACTACTTTTATTCAACATAGTATTGGAAGTACTAGCCAAAGCAATCAGAAAGACAAAAATAAATAAATAAATAAATAAATAAATAAATAAATAAATAAAAGGTATCCAAATTGGAAGCAAAGGATAAAATTGCTTATTTTATGCAGATGACATGATATTATACGTGGAAAACCCTAAGGACTCCACACAAAAACTACTTGAACTGAGCAATGAATTCAGCAAAGTAGCAGGATACAATATTCAGAAATTCAGGATACCATTCAGAAATTAGTTGCACTTCTATATAATAACAACGAAATATTAGAAAAATATAAAAATACAATACCTTTTAAAATAGGACCCCCAAAATTAAATACATAGGAATAAACCTGAGCAAGGAGGTGAAAGGCCTATATGCTGAGAACTATAAAACATCAATCAAGGAAATTAAAGAGGAATCAAAGAAATGGAAAGATATTCCATGCTCTTGGGGTAGAAAAATTAATATCATAAAAATGGCCATAGTACCCAAAGCAACTATACATTCAATGTAATCTCTATAAAATTACCCATGACATTTTTCACAGAACTAGAATAAACAATTCAAAAATTTATACGGAACCAAAAAAGAGCCAGAATTGCCCAAGCAGGAGGCATAATTCTCCCAGACTTCAGGCAATATTACAAAGCTACATTAATTAAGACAGTGTGGAACTGGTATGAAAACAGACATATGGACCAATGGAACAGAATAGAGAACCCAGAAATAAACCCAGACACCTACAGTCAATTAATCTTTGACAAAGGAGGTAAGAATATAAAATGGAAAAAGGACAGTCTTTTCAGCAAGTGGTGGTGGGAAAACTAGGCAGCCCACATGCAAATCAATGAACCTGGAACGCACGCTCACACCAAGCACAAAAATAAACTCAAAATGGCTTAAAGACTTAAACATAAGGTAAGAAACCATAAAACTACTAGAAGAGGACATTGGCCAAACATCCTCTGACATCAACCATACAAGTATTTTCATAGGTCACGCACCCAAAATAAACCAATGGGATCTAATCAAACTTACAAGCTTTTGCACAGTGAAGGAAACCATAAAAAAACCCAAAAGACAAATTATGGAATAGCAGAAAATAGTTTCAAATGATGCAACTGAAAAGGGCTTAATCCCTAAAATATACAAACAACTTATACAACTCAACAGCAAAAAAATCCAGCAACCCAAATGAAAAATGGGCAAAAGATATGACTAGACATTTCTCTAAAAAAGATACACAGATGGCCAATAAGCACATGAAAAATTGCTCAACATCACTAATCATTAGAGAATTGCAAATCAAAAGTACTATGAGGTGCCACCTCACACCTGTCACAATGGCCATCATTAACATATCAACAAATAAACGCTGGAGAGGGAGTGGAGAAAAGGGTACCCTCCTACGCTGTTGGTGGGAATGTAAATTGATACAATCACTATGGAAAATAGTATAGAGGTACTTCAGAAAACTAAATATAGGAGTACCACATGACCCAGCAATCCCACTCTTGCACATATATCCAGACAAAACTCTCCTTGAAAAAGACACATGCAGCTGTATATTCATTGCAGCACTATTCACAATAGCAAAGACATGGAAACAACTTAAATGTCCATTGACAGATGAATGGATTAAGAACAAGTGGTATATATACACAATGGAATACTACTCAGCCATAAAAAGAACAAAATAATGCCATTCACAACAATATGGATGCAACTAGAGACTCTCATACTAAGTGAAGTCAGTCAGAAAGAGAAAGACAAACACCATGTAACTTAAAAATGGAATCTAATAATATACAGCACAAATGAACTTTCCACAGAAAAGAAACTTATGGACTTGGAGAACAGACTTATGGTTGCCAAGAGGTAAGGCAAGCGAGTGGGATGGATTGGGAATTTGGGATTAATAGATGCAAACTATTGCAGTCAGAGTGGATAAGCAATGAGATCCTGCTGTATAGCACAGTGAACTATATCTAGTCACTTGTGATGGAACATGGTGGAGGATTATGTAAGAAAAAAAACATATGTTTATATATGTATGACTGGTCACTTTGCTGCACAGTAGAAATTGACAGAACACTGTAAATCAACTATAATGGAAAAAATAAAATCATAAAATAAAAAAGAAAGAAATTTCAATTTAAATTGATTATATTCAGCATCTCCAGAATTAAAGAAAGCTAAATCAAAGCATTTTAATTCTTAAAATCTAGAGTAAATATTTTGATTCTTTTGATATTTCAAGTAACACAGGGATTTCTCTTTTAGTACCTTCTTCTTCTTCCCCTTTTTTACTTCTCCTTTTCCTCCTCCTTTCTCTACCTTGTCTCTTTCTTCTTGTTTAATTTTCTGTCCTCTCAAGTTTAATTTTCGTTCCAATACAGAAAATGAGGTATGTGTTGTTAACTACGCATATTGTAATGAAGCCTGCTTAAATGTCCTTTGAAATATTTTTCTTCTATACTTGGCAAAATTTTCTCATTAAGGATTTAGGCTATTCAAGAAAATGGTTTTTGAAATTTTAGAACAGAGGCACTTAGGGGCTGAAGGTGAATGAAGAGTCAATTTGAGGAGAACCATTTTATGTATAGCTCTGGGACTTTTAGTAATTGTTAAAAGAAGAAAAAAAATGAAGCTGAGTAGAGAAGTACTATCTTCTTTAGGTAAAGAACCTAAGCATGGCATATAACTCAGTGGTTCTCAAACTCCAGTGTGCATCAGTGATTTCAGAATCACCTGAAAATGTTAATAACACAGGTAGCTAGGGCCACCCCCAAGGTTTCAGCAGGTCTGGGGTGCGGCCTGAGGGCTAACATTTCTAATATGTTCCCTGGTGATGCTTTTGGTCCAGGGACCACATGCTTTACTTCCGAATGCACACGTGGCTGCCTATCTCTTCTAATTTACCTGGAAGGAAAGAACATCTCCAGGTGAAAAAAGATAAAATCCCTAGGGGAAAGATTTAATTAGTGTCTTAGAAAAGTTGGCAGTCACCAGCATAATTTCTAAGAGCTTTTATCTATGGTGGCTCATTCAGAGCCAAGTATCTGGTCCTGATGTGGGATAAAGTCTACTAGGATGCATTCTTAAAATTATAAATAGGATGCTATAACAAAGAAGGAGTTAAGGACTGGGAGGAAAGTAACACAGGTGACTTAAAAAGTGCTCTAAAATATGATTTTAAATTAATTGGCAACTTGTTCTTTAATATTAAATAACTGTTTGTTTAAATAAGGAATGAAAAATATATGTTAGAAGGTCTGTGGAATGTTGAGTAAAAATATTTATCTGAATTTTATTTCATATTTTTCAGGAGTAATTTTTTGGAGGATGTAGCCTATGAATGTTGTGAGTTACACCTCTAAGCCCCAAAATACTAAGTAACAATAAATATCAACAAACTCTTCAAATTTTTATTATAAGACAATCCATGTTTCTTCTAAAATCAAAAATTTTCAAAAATTCAATGTAAAATGATAAATCCCTTCATATTCCCTTCAACCCAAATGCTATGCCCTTTGCCAATGATAACTAAGTTAGCAGTTTTGGTAAGAAAAGGGTTTACCTTGCTGACTTCCCCAGGTTGTGGTCAATATATTACCCTTTCCTTTTCATCCTGTATGTATGTCTAAGTAGTACTCTCCCCCTTATATTTGAATTATTCATCTCTGAATTTAAAAAATTTATCTAGGACTTTCAAAGTAAAGAGTTAAATTCTGAACAGTAAGGTATAATGAAAGAGCCTGCAGGATAATTTAAATACTTCATTAACTGGCTAATATGACAAGAAATTCCAATCAACTTTTATCAGTTGCATCTCTCTTCAGTGACCCTTCAACCCACTTTCCTTTAAACTACTTTGAGCTGTAGAACTACTTTGCAAATTCTCCTGAGGAATGTAAATGACTTGCATTTTCAGTCACCCCCTGACAATTTTCATTCACTATTTAACAGGCAATTATCTGACCATCCAGAGTTACAAAATAACTCTCCAGGAGAATGGTGTGTCCTCTGAGTTCAGTGAAGAGGTGAGAGTCCATATGGCAATAATAGCCACGATTTTAGTCCTATACTTCTCTTTTCTCCTTCAAGTCTCTTCACCCTACTTTCTGTCCTGACCTTCTGAGTGTGACAAATCTATTAACAATACATACATCTTCCAAGAATTGGTAAATCATATATTGTTTAAGAAATGTGTTAAGTACTGGATATCTCAATGTTATCATTTCATAAAATTATGTATGCTGCACCTTAGAGCAATGGGATAAATTTATTATGCACTAAAGGATAGCATATTAAGGGTGTAAATTATTTTCTTGAAATTTAACCAAATACTTACTATGCACCTTCATTTTTCCAGATCTGTTTTAGAAGCAAGCACCCTACAGAGGTAAATAAGATGGAGGTTGCATTTTTTTTAAAGATTAGACAGAGGTTTTAAATACATACAATTAAAAGGAAAATGAGAATATAAAAGTAGTCACAATGGAAATGATATAATTATGATGGAAGTCTAATAGAGGTTGGGACAATGTACTTGGGAGGAAAGAGAAGGAGATACCAGAAAGAAAGAATTTCTGAATAGCTTTTTTTTTCCTTAGTTTTACGGCTGCACCTGCTGCATGTACAAGTACCAGGGCCAGACATCGAATCAGAGCTGCAGCTGCTGGCCTACGCCACAGTCACAGCAACATGGGATTCAAACTGCATCAGCAACCTACACGGCAGCTTGTGGCAACATCAGATCCTTAACCCACTGAGTGAGGCCTGGGATTGAACCCGCATCCTCACGGACCCTAGGTGGGTTTTAACCCACTAGGCCACAACAGGGATTCCCTGAAGAGCTTCTCTGTGTTCAATTTAGCTATTGTCAGGCACCGCTAAATCTAAACATTTTGGCTTATTCTTTTAATAGAAAGTCTTTTCTGATACTGGAGTAAGAGTGAAATAAGAAAAACATGTCAAGTAACCACTAACTTAATTCATCTTCAGTTCTGTATAATTATATACATATATAATATAATCTCTTGAATCCTCAAAAGAGTTTTATAGAATATGTATCATTTCTCTCAATGCCTGCATTTTCTCTATGCCCTCACTTGCCGCATTTCTATTTTTCTTTTCTCTCCTCTGATTTATTTAAGTGATAAGGATTAAAACCTTGCTCTTATATCCCTATGATACCTATATACCTGTAAACCTACACTAGAAAAGAATCTGGGAACCTAGGGAGAGATTAGTGGATGACAGAGTAATAAGGATATACAAGAATAATTAAAAAAAAATCTGTAACAGAAATAATGTGAGGAAACCTGACCATTTCTGTTCTTTGTGGTTGTAACTTCCAAGAGTCATCCATTTCTCCCTTCTTTCCTATCCCATGAATTGCTCAATCAATACCAATATTCTCCCCTGTTTTGTGTGCACACACACATGCTCACACACACACCTCACCAGCACACCACCTCTAGCCCCACCCATAGACTGAATCAGTACACATTTAAAACTGGTTAAGAATATTTCATTCAAAATTTGAGTTGAAAATTGAAACATAATTACAAATCATCCTCAATTTACAATGGGGTTATATCCTCGTAAAACCGTTAAGTTGAAAATATCAAGTCAAAAATGCATTTAATACACCTACCCTGCCAAACAGCATAATTTAGGCTCACCCATCTTAAACTTGTTTGGAATACTTCATTAGCCTACATTTAGGCAAAATCATCTAACACAAAGCCTATTTTATAACAAAGTGTTGAATAGCTCATGAAATTTATTGAATAGCATACTGAAAGTGAAAAAACAGAAAAGCTGTACAGGTACAGAATGGTTCTAAGTGTATGGATTGTTACCCTCCTGATCTTGTTACTGAATGGGAGCTGTGGACCCTCTGGCTGCTGCCTGGCCCCACAAGGGAGATCAGATATAGATCCCTGGCCCAGAAAACATCAAAATTTAAAACTTGAGATAATGATTTCTACTGAATGTGCCTTACTTTCACATCAGCATAAACTAGAAAAATCTTAAGTTGAACCATCATATCTGTATTAGGTCTAAGGAAAACAGAGATTCTTTCATGTGAGCATAAAAATAAAAACAGTTACACCTGAATGGAATTTTAAAAATTTCCTCTTAATATACACACACAAAAAAACCAGAGATGTCTAATTTTTTAAAAACTCCCATCGACTCCTGAGTTTAGTTGGTGATAGTTTTTGTTTCCTTATTTTTCATCAGATTACTTTTGCCATTCAAGTGTTTTAATTTCTCATCTATTTACCTTCCTCTCCTCCACAAGACTAAAATATACTTTTTCTTTCTCCTTGGGATATTCCGAATAAGCTGAAGTTAACTCCCCATCACCACTGCATGATTTGCCCAATGAAAAAAAATTACCATCAGTTCTGTTTCACTCCTATCATTTTGTTGAGTTGTTATTTTTTTTTTTTAGGCCTGCCTGTACTGACTGTATAAAATATATGGGGCTTTTCATCAATGAGACTGCCACCAAAAGTATTGTGAATTTTACAAGAAACAACAAATGGACAGACTACTGGGGGGAAAAAGATGTTCCCACTTTGACTCATCTATAGCTCATCTTTTGTGGTCTAATTAGATGTCTGAAAAGTTTAGGTACATTATTAGGATTTAAGTGACAAAGCACTTTTGATTCTGTAAGTCTCTAAAATCCCTACAAATTATTTCCCATTATTTCATTAATGTAACCCATTCTGATGTTAATGGTACAGTTGATTAGTTGCCCTCTTCCCAAAGAGGGTTGCATTATGCCTTAGGTACTTTGTTCTGTAGGCCCCTTACTCTAACAAAAAACAAATGCACATATAATACACACACACACACACACACACACACACACACACACACGTGTGTGTATATATACACACACATTACCCATGTACATAAAATTCATATGTTTCAAAGTGTATTTTATAGATTTTTTGATATTCAGAGGAACATAATCCAGTCTGTATTAAAAACTGAAACATTCTCTTTAGCTCTAAGAATATGGTTTTTCTTCTGACTTAAAAAAATTAATAGTAAATTGGAGTTTCTGTCATGGTGCAGCAGAAATGAATCCGACTAGGAATCATGAGGTTGTGGATAGGATCCCTGACCTCACTCAGTGGGTTAAGAATCTGGCTTTGCCATGAGCTGTTGTGTAGGTGGCACACACAGCTCGGGTCTGATGTTGCTGTGGCTGTGGCATAGGCCAGCAGCTGTAGCTCCAATTTGACCACTAGCCTGGGAACCTTCATATGCCATGGGTGTGGCCTAAAAAGCCAAAAAAAAAAAAGGTAAACTATTTTTGTTGGTTTCCCCAAATCTAGTGGGCTATTGGCTATGTGTATGCTGTGTATACTGGACAAGTTGGACTTACCTACTTCCCCAAATTTCCATGCCTTTCTCTTCATGTCCTTCAAGTTTTGCTCATTGATACCTACTCCGACCACTCTATTGAAAATTACACATTTTGTCCCAGCAATTCCAAACTTTATGTTGTGCTGTATACTTTCCATACTTTGACACTTCTAATGTATTATCCGCTTAGACTGAATTGGGACTTACATTGGTTTCCCCCAACTAGACGCAAGTTCCATGAGGTCACCGATGTATCCCCACATCCCTGAACAGTGCATACCACTGAATGAGGATGTGATACTTCTCTCCTGATTGAAAGAGGATGGAAATAGCATTTGACTATCTTTATTCTTTGTGTTTTTTAAAATTCCATTTTATTTTTTGATTGTCCCAGAAACCAAGGTATGGGATGGAGAATTTTGTCACATGCCAGCAGACAAATATGTAATATGGAGTGATTTTAAAGAATACGTTAAAAAGGATCTTGGTGCTTTAAAGACTCAAAAAACAATAAAAAAAATTATATTGGCTGTCAGTCTTGTTGCATCTCTCCAAGGTCCTCATTATTTATATTTTAAGCCTTTCTCTGAAAGGCCAAAATTATATTTGAAGGTACCAGGTCCTTTTTAGAGTGTAAGCATAGTTTTTGTCAAATCCAAGCCATAACCATACCACAATCTTTAGAAAATGGAAGCAAGTATGAATATTCTCCCTTAAATGTTATTGATGAGGGGGAAGAAAGAGAAAAAAAGAAAGGGAAAGCTACAGTTTTTCAGGCTTGTTATGTGCTGGTAGCTCTTACGCTCTTTATATATAACATCTTGGATCCTCAGAACAGTTCTATGATATAGGTATTAGTATTCCCAACCTAAAAATAGGGAAGAGTGTTCATATTCTATTCTACATTAACAGAATTTGCCTGAGAGTATACAGCTGGCAAAGAGGAACTAGGATTTAAACCAGTATCTATTGGGCTATACAACTTGAGCACTGTCAATCACATTTCATCACAAGAGCACTATAACTCCGATTTAGAAAAAAATTAGAAGGGACCTGGGTACAATAAGAGCCTGCAAAGCAATTGATAAGTTTGGAACATCACTGTGTATGATTGGGACTTCTATAAATCACTGCTTTAATGAAGAAAAACATGGAAATGTTTATAGGATTGACTGAGTGTTGTTGGTGACTTTATTTTACAAAGTTTCTATTCACTGATGTTACTATAAAAGTCTTTGTCCACCAATTTTACCATGAAACTTAAAGTATTGTTATTATTGATAAGATACAGCCAAAACCAGGTGTGACTCATGTTGGCTTCAACTTATTGAGGCAAGTCTATGGCTACAAATTTATTCCTCTTGAAAATATTTGTATCACCAACCCCTGTTTAGATAACTAGTCCTCATGTAAAGGAGGAGAGTGGGTTATTTGCAATCAACATATCTTAGTTAGTTACCCTTATTTCCATTAGGGCCCACTTCAAAGCCAAAAAGAAAAACCTGTTCAGAGAAGACATCAACAAGAAAAAAAAAAAGCTTTTGGAGACAGGATTAAGATGGAGGAATAGAAGGACTGCAGCTCACCTTCTCTCATAAAAGCAACAAAATTACAACCAACTGCTGAACAACCTTCAACCAAATAGATGGCAAACTATTAAAAAAGATATCCTACTCCAGAAGACAAAGAGGAGCCCACATCAAGATGGTAGGAGGGGTGATTAAATGATTTAAGCAACACCATACCCTCCGGATGGGCAGCCCAGACTGGAAAGTAACTATCACAGAGACACACATACAGGAGTTAGAGTTCTGAACCCATGTCAGGTCCCCATGCCTCAGGATCTGGCATTGGGAGAAGCAGCCCCTGAAGCAATTGGCATTGAAGGTCGGTAGGGTTTGTGTGCTCTACAAGACTGGGGGAAATGGAGACCCTATTCATGAAAGTTCCACAGAGGCTTTCATGTGTACTGGGTCCCAGAGCAAAGCAGAGACCCCATAGGAATCTGCATAAGACCTGATGACAGTTCTTGGAGGATCTCCTGGGAAAAAAGGGTGACTGTGGCTCACTGTGGGAGAAGAACATTGGAGGCAAAGGTCTTGGGAAGAATCATCAGTCTGTGCTCCTCTAGATGTAGCCATTTTGGAAAAATCTGGCCCCACCCATTAGGGTTGAGAAGCCCCAGGCCAAAAAGTAATCCAGGTGGGATCACAGCTACACCCATCAGCAAACAGACTACTTAAAGCCCCTCCCACCCCCCCAAGGCACACAGCCACCCCTAATTTTACCCAGACACAAAACCCCACCCACCAGAAGGATAAGAATCAGCTCTACCTATCAGTGGGCAGTCACCAGTCCCTCCCATCAAGAAGCCTACAGCAAGCCCCTGTAACAACTGCAGCCAAAAGGAGGGTGGACCTCAGAAGCAAGAGAGGCTACAACTCTACTGTCTGTGAAAAGGACAACATACCAAAAATCTAAACAAAATGAAAGGCAGAGAATTATGGCTCAGATAAGGGAGAAAGAAAAAAATCCAGAAAAACAGCTAAGTGATCTGGAGATTATCAACCTCCATGAAAAAGACTAGACTGTTGATGCTGAAAATGACTCAAGATCTGGGAAATAAATTGGAGGCAAAGATTGATAAGTTACAAAAAACACTGAGCAAAGAAATACAGGATTTAAGGATTAAGCAAGCAGAGATGCAAAATACAATAACTGAGCAAAGACTGATAAGTTATAAGAAACACTGAGCAGAGAAATACAAGATTTAAGGATTAAGCAAGCAGAGATGCAAAATACAATAACTGAAATAAAAAAATTCTGTAGGAGGAACCAACAGCAGAATACAGGAGGCAGAATAATGAATAAGTAAGGTGGAGGACAGTCTAGTGAAAATCACTAATGTGGAACAGAAAAGATAAAAACGATTTAAAAGAAATGAATACAGTCTAAGAGAACTCTAAGACAAAGTTAAACACAACAATATCCATATTATAAAGATGCCAGAAGGAGAAGAGAGAGAGATGGGAACAGAAAAAATACATGAAGAGATAATAGCCAAAAACTTCCATAACATGGGAAAGGAACCACTCACTCAAACCCAGGAAGTACAATGAGTACCATATAAAATAAACCAAAGGAGGAACACCTCGAAACACATATTAATCAAACTGACCAAAATTAAAGACAAAGAGAAAATATTGAAAGCAGCTAGGGAAAAGAAACAAATAGCATATAAGGGAACTCTGTAAGGTCATCAGCAGATTTTTTGGCAGAACCTCTGCAGGCCAGAAGGGAGTGGCATGATATACTTACCCCACTTACAGCAATTTTCCAGACAGAAAATCAACAAGGAAACATAGGCCCTAAATGATGTATTATACCAGATGAACTTAATAGATATTTATAGAACATTCTATCCAAAAGCAGCAAAATAAACATTCTCCTCAAGTGCATAAAGAACATTCTCTAGGACTGATCACATTCTGGGCCACAAATCAAGTTTATCAAGCCTTGGTAAACTTAAGAAAATTGAAATCATACCAAACATCTTTTCCAACCACAACACTATATGACTGGAAATCAACAACAAGAAAAAACTGCAAAAAAACACAAACACATGGAGACTAAACAACATACTACTAAACAACGAATGGATACTGTAGAAAGCAAAGAGGAAATTTAAAAATACCTAGAAGCAAATGAGAACAAAGAAAAAACAATTCAAAACCTATGGGATACAGCAAAAGAAGTTCTAAGAGGGAAGTTTATAGCAATTCAAGCCTACCTCAGGAAACAAGAAAAAGCTCAAATAAACAATCTAAATTTATATCTAAAGCAGCTAGAGAAAGAGAACAGACAAGACCTAAAGTTAGCAGAGGAAAGAAATCATAAAGATCACAACAGAAGAAAGGAAATAGAAACATAGAAAAGACCAATGAAAATAAAAGCTGGTTCTTTGAAAAGATAACAAAAATAATAACACCCTACACAGACTTATCAAGAAAAAAAGAGAGAGGACTCAAATCAATAAATTAGAAATGAAAAAGAAGTAACAACAGACCTCACAGAAATACAAAGGATCATGAGAGACTATTGCAAGCAACTATATGCCCATAAAATGAACAGCCTAGAAGAAATGGACAGATTCTTAGAAGTACAATCTTCCAAGACTAAACCAAGATGAAATAGAAAAAAATGAATGGACCAATCACAAATACTGAAATTGAAACTGTGATTTAAAAACTTCCAACAAACAAAAGTCCAGGATCTTCAGGTAAATTCTATCAAACATTTAGAGAAGAGCTAACACCTATCCTTCTAAAACTATTCCAAAAAAATGCAGAGGAATGAATACTCCCAAACTCATTCTGAGGCCACCATCACTCTGCTACCAAGACCAGAAAAAGATACCACACACAAAAAAAGAAAATCACAGGTCAATATCACCGTTGAAATTTGATGCAAAAATCCTCAGTCAAATACTAACAAATCACATCCAACAATACATTAAAAGGACTGTACATCATGATCAAGTAGGATTTATCCCAGGGATGCAAGGATTCTTCAATATCTGAAAATCAATCCATGTGATATACCACATTAACAAACCAAAGAATAAAAATCATATGATCCTCTCCATAGATGCAGAAAAAGCCTTTGACAAAATCAAACACCCATTTCTGATAAAAACCCTTCAGAAAGTGGATACAGACGGAACCTACCTCAACATCATAAAGGCCATATATGACAGACCCAGAGCTCACATCATTCTCAATGGTGAAAAGATGAAAGAAAACCCACTGAGATCAGGAACAAGACAAGGATGTCCACTCTCACCACTACTATTCAACATAGTTTTGGAATTCCTAGCCACAGCAATCAGAGAAGTAAAAGAAATAAAAGAACCCAAATTGGAAAGGAAGAAGTAAAATTTTCACTACTTGCAGATGACACGATACTATACCTAAAGAATCCTAAAGACTCTACCAGAAAACTGTTAGAGTTCATCAATGAATTTGGCAAAGTACAGGATACAAAATTAATACACAAAAATCAACTGCATTTCTATATACTAACAACAAAAGATCAGAAAGAGAAATAGGGAAAACAATCCCATTGACCATCACTTCAATAAGGAATACATTTATCTAAAGAGACAAAAGACCTGTACTATGAAAACTACAAGATGCTGATGAAAGAAATCAAAGATGACACAAACAGATAGAAAGACATATCATGCTCTTTGATTGGAAGAGTCAATATTGTCAAAATGACTATACTACCCAAGGTGATCTACAGATTCAATGCAATCCATATCAAATTAGCAAGGACATTTTTCAGAGAACTAGAACAAAATATTTTAAAGTTCGTTGGGAGGCCCAAAAGATCCACAATAGCCAAAGCCATCCTGAGGAAGAAAAATGGTGCTGGAGGAATCAGGATCCCTGACTTCAGACTCTACTACAAAGCTACAGTCATCAAAACCATATGGTATTGGCACAAAGACAGAAATAGAGATCAGTGGAACAAGATAGAAAGCCCAGAATTAAACCCACACATCTACAATCAACTAATCTATGACAAAGGAGGCAAGAATACACAATGGAGAAAAGACAGCCTGTTCAATAAGTGGTGCTGGGAAAACTGGACAGGCACATGTAAAAGAATAAAATTAGAACACTTCCTAACACCATCACAAAAATAAACTCAAAATGGATTAAAGACTTAAATATAAGACCAGATACTATAAAACTCTTTGAGGAAAGCAGAAGCCATTCTCTAACATAAACCACGATAATATCTTCTCAGATCCACCTCCTAGAGTAATTAAAATAAAAACAAAAATAAACAAATTGGACCTAATTAAACTTAAAAGTTTCTGCATATCAAAGGAAACCCTAAACAAAATGAAAAGACAACCCACAAAATGGGAGAAAATATTTGCAAATGAAGTGACTGACAAGGGATTCATCTCCAAAATTTATAAACACCCCTTACAGCTCAACACCAAAAAAAAAAAAATTCCATCAAAAAATGGTCAGAAGATCTAACCAGACAATTCTGCAAAAACATACAGGTACCCAAAAAAATTCTTGAAAAGATATTCAATGTCACTCATTATTGGAGAAATATAAATCAGAACTACCATGAGGTACCACATTATACCAGCCAGAATGGTCATCATCAAAAAAATCTACAAATAACAGATGCTGGAGAGGGTGTGGAGAAAAGGGAACCTATTACACTACTGGTGTAAATTTTTCCAACCACTGTGGAAAACAGTATAGAAATTCCTTGAAAAACTAAATACGGAATTGCCATTTGATTCAGCAATCACACTTCTGGGTATCTATCCAGAGAAAGCCATTATTCATTGCAGCACTATATACAATAGCACTATATACAATATATATTGCAGCACTATATACAATACCCAAGACATGGATGTAACCTAAATGTCCATCCACAGAGGAGTGGATAAAGAAGAAGTGGTACATATATACAATGGAATATTACTCAGCCATAAAAAGGAAAGAAACAATGCATTTGAAGCAACATGGATGGACCTAGAAATTATCATGCTAAGTTAATCAGACAGTGAGAGACCTACATCATATGCTATCACTTATATGTGGAAACAGAAAAAGCTGCAATTAACTTCTCTGCAGAACAGACACTGAATCACAGACTTTGAAAAACTTATGGTTTACAAAGGAGACAGGTTGGGGTTGGGGGGGATGGTCTGGGGGTTTGGGATGGAAATGCTCTAAAGCTGGGTTGTGATGATCACTGAATAACTATAAGTGTAATAATATTCAAAAAAAAAAAACCTTTCCATACTCTTGAGGGTAATTGTTTCAATAAAATCTGCAATGTAAAATTTTAAAAATCAGTTATTTCAATCAACACTTAGACACTAAATTATATTTTCCTTAGACATAACCATAATGTATATATAAAATAAGTACTGTGGAGTTGAGTATACATTTCTTGTCTCTTTATCAATCAGGGGGCAAAAATTTATTAGTTGCCTATGGCACATAAGGATCTGTTTTTATAGCACTCACAATTAAATCAAGATATAAAATATTGTGAGACACTATCTTCACCTAAAAATATGATTACCCTTCCTTCAGCTGGAATAACAGGACAAAAAGGTATGACTTAGAGAAAAGAGATTAATCACCATATGGTAAATTTGTTCCGTCTGAAGACCAAGTTTACTCCATTCTTCATGGTACCAACCCCTGGACATTCTCAAGGCCAGCAACCAAAAGTTTTACTTCTGGCTCAATAGGGACCATCCTGAGTGATTATCGGGTTACCAGTGTAGTGACATTGTGACAGGTGAATGATATCAAAGCATTTAACTCTCTGAGCTTCAGTAGACTCATAAAATAGAGATGATTTCTATTATTCAGAGTTGCTATTGGGATCACAGAAGGTGTATTTAAAATGTCTTGCATAGGAGATTGGATTAAGATGGCAGAAAAGAAGGACTGGAGCTCAACTTCTCTCCCAAATAACAGCAAAACTACAACCAAATGCCGAGCAACCTTCAACCAAATGGACTGTAAACTTCCAAAAAAGATACTCTCCTCCAGAAGACACAGTGGAGACCACATCAAGAGGTAGGAGGGGCGATTATGTGATAGAAGCAACCCCATACCTCCCGGGTGGAAAGCCCCACAGACTGGAAAGTAACTACATCACAGAGACTCAGCTACAGGACTGAGAGTTCTGAGCCTCATGTCAAATCCTCACGCCTGGGGATTGGGCACAGGGAGAAAGAGCCCCCAGAGCATCTGGCATTGAAGGGCAGTGGGGCTTGTGTGCAGGAACTCCACAGGACTGGGGGAAACAGAGACCCCACTCTTGAAAGGCACACACAGACTTTCACGTGCACTGGGTCCCAGGGCAAAGCAGTCTCCAGAGGAATCTGGGTGGAACCTGACTGCAATTCCTGGAGGATCTCCTGGGAAAACAGGGGTGACTGTGCCTTGTTGTGGGGGAAGGGCATTGGAGGTGAAGCTCTCGGGG
>PVHT020000521.1:13630935-13752661 GCA_004024745.2 Catagonus wagneri | reverse complement strand
CTGAAACCCTACAGGCCAGAAGGGAGTGGCATGATATACTAAATGTGATGAAAGGGAAAAACTTCCAACCAAGATTACTTTATCCAGCAAGGCTCTCATTCAGATTTGAAGGAGAAATCAAAACCTTTACAGATAAGCAAAAGTTAAGAGATTTCTGCAACACTAAACCAGCTTTACAACAAATCCTAAAGGAACTTCTATAGGCAGAAAAGAAAAGTCCACAACCAGAAATAAAAACATCACAAATGACAAGGCCCACCAATAAAGGAATATATTCAGTAAAGATACTAAATCATACGTGCACAATTATGCTACCAAAATCAGAAATCATGAGAAGAGAGCACAAATGCAGGTCACTGGAGAAGCACGTGCAATTAAGAAACCAACAACTTAGTACAATCTCAGTTATATATAGACACCTATATCAAAACTTGAGGGTAACCGCAAACCATAAATCTACAATTGATACACAAGCAAATAAGAAAAATCAACTCAAATACAACATTAAAGATAGCCATCTTGTGAGAGGACACAACAAGAGAATAAGGGAAGAAAAAAAGAGCAACAAAAATCCCATTTATTACAATGGCAATAAGGACATATATATCAATAATTATCTTAAATGTTAATGGACTGAATGCCCCAACCAAAAGACATAGACTAGCCGAATGGATACAAAAACAAGACCCATATATATGCTGTCTTCAAGAGACCCACTTCACTTCTAGAGACACATACAAATTGAAAGTGAGAGGATGGAAGAAAATATTCCATGCAAACGGGCATCAAAAGAAAGCCAGAGTAGCAATACTCCTATCAGACAAAATAGACTTTCAGATGAAGAACATTTTAAGAGACAAAAAAGGGCACTGCATAATGATCAAAAGATCAATCCAAGGAGAAGATATCACAGTTTTAAATATCTTTGCACCCAACATAGGATCACCACAATATATAAGGCAACTGCTAACAACCTTAAAAGGAGAAATCAACAATAACACCATCGTAGTGGGGGAATTTAACACCCCACTTACAGCAATGGACAGGCCATCCAGGCAGAAAATCAATAAGGAAATACAGGCCCTGAATGAAGCATTAGATCAGATGGACTTAATAGATATTTATAGAACATTCCATCCAAAAGCAATAGAAGGAACATTCTTCACAAGTGCGCATGGAACATTCTCTAAGATTGATCACATCCTGGGTTACAAATCAAGCCTCAGTAACTTTAAGAAAATTAAAATCATTTCAAGCATATTCTCTGACCACAATACTATACGACTGGAAATCAACAACAAGAAAAAAAAAAGGCCAAAAATACAAATACGTGGAGACTAAACAACATGCTACTAAATAACCAATGGATCACAGAAGAAATCAAAGATAAATTAAAAAATACCTAGAAATAAATGACAACAAAGACAAGATACACCAAAACCTCTGAGATGCACTTCTAAGCACTCTAAGAAGTGCACTTCTAAGAGGAAAGTTTATAGCAATACAAGCCTTCCTCAGGAAACAAGAAAAAGCTCAAATAAACAATCTAACTTTACATCTAAAGCAGCTAGAGAGGGAAGAACTGACAAGACCTAAAGTTAGTAGAAGAAAAGAATTCATAAAGATCAGAGTAGAAATTGATGAAATAAAAACAAAGAAAACCATAGAAAAGATCAATGAAACTAAAAGCTGGTTCTTTGAAAAGATCAACAAAATGGATAAACCCTTAGCCAGACTTATCAGGAAAAAAAGAGAGAGGACACAAATCAATAAAATTAGAAATGAAAAAGGACAAGTAACAACAGACATCACAGAAATACAAAGGATCATAAGAGACTACTATATGCAACTATATGCCAATACAATTGAAAACCTAGAAGAAATGGACAAATTCTTAGAAAAGTACAATCTCCCAAGACTAAACCAAGATGAAATAGAAAATATGAATAGACTAATCACAAGTTCTGAAATTGAAACAGTGATTAAAAAGCTTCCAACAAACAAAAGTCCAGGACCAGATGGGTTCACAGGTGAATTCTATGAAACTTAGAGAAGAGCTAACACCTATCCTTCTGAAACTCTTCCAAAAAACTGCAGAAGAGGGGACACTCCCAAACTCATTCTATGAGGCAATCATCACCCTGATACCAAAACCAGACAAAGATACCACAAAAAAAGAAAATTACAGGCCAAACTCACTGATGAACATAGATGCAAAAACTCTCAACAAAATACTAGCCAACTGAATCCAACAATACATTAAAAGGATTGTACACCACGATCAAGTGGGATTTATCCAAGGGATGCAAGGATTCTTCAAAATCCACAAATCAAACAGTGTGATACTCCACGTTAACAACCTGAAGAATAAAAACCATATGATCCTCTCCATAGATGCAGAAAAAGCCTTTGACAAAATCCAACACCCATTTCTGATCGAAACCCTTCAGAAAGTGGGCATAGGGGGAACCTACCTCAACATAATCAAGGCCATCTATGACAAACCCAGAGCTCACATCATTCTCAGTGGTGAAGAGCTGAAAGAATTCCCACTGAGATCAGGAACAAGACAGGGATGTCCACTCTCGCCACTACTATTCAACATAGTCCTAGCTAACAGCAATCAAAGAAGAAAAAGAAATAAAAGGAATCCAAATTGGGAAAGAAGAAGTAAAACTATCACTTTTTGCAGATGACATGATACTATACCTGGAGAATCCTAAAGACTCTACCAGAAAACTGTTAGAGCTCATCAATGAATTTGGCAAAGTCTCAGGATACAAAATTAATACACAGAAATCAACTGCATTTCTATATACCAACAATGAAAGATCAGAAAGAGAAATTAGAGAAGCAATCCTGTTTACCATCGCATCAAAAAAATCAAATACTTAGGAATAAACCTGCCTAAAGAGACAAAAGACCTGTACTCTGAAAATTATAAGGCGCTGATGAAAGAAATCAAGGATGATTTAAACAAGTGGAAAGACATACCATGCTCTTGGATTGGAAGAGTCAATATTATCAAAATGACTATCCTACCCAAGGGAATCTACACATTCAATGCAATCCCTATCAAGTTACCAATGACATTTTTCAAAGAACTAGTTTAAAGTTTGTCTGGAAACACAAAAAACCCAGAATAGCCAGAGACATCCTGAAAAAGAAAAATGGAGCTGGAGGAATCAGGCTCCCTGACTTCAGACTCTACTACAAAGCTACAGTCATCAAAACCATATGGTACTGGCACAAAGACAGAAATGTAGATCAGTGGAACTGGATAGAAAGCCCAGAATTAAATCCATGCATCTATAGTCAACTAATTTGTGACAAAGGAGGCAAGAATATACATTGGACAAAAGACAGCCTCTTCAATAAGTGGTGCTGGGAAAACTGGACAGCTACATGTAAAAAAATGAAACTAGAACACTTCCTAGCACCATGCACAAAAATAAACTCAAAATGGATTAAAGATCTAGATATAAGACCAGATACTAGAAAACTCTTAGAGGAAAACATAGGCCAAACACTCTCTGACATAAATGATAGCAATATCTTCTCAGATCCATGGGTCAGAGTAAGGACAATAAAAAGAGAAATAAACAAATGGGACTTCATTAAACTTCAAAGTTTCTGCACAGCTAAGGAAACCCTAAACAAAACAAAAAGACAACCCACAGAAAGGGAGAAAATATTTGCAAGTGATTCAACTGACAAGGGATTAATCTCCAAAATTTACAAACAGCTCCTACAGCTCAATACCAAAAAAAACAAACAACCCCATCCAAAAATGGGCAGAGGATCTAGGCAAACAGTTCTCCAGAGAAGACATGCAGATGGCAAATAAACACATGAAAAGATGTTCAACATCGATCCTCATTAGAGAAATGCAAATCAGAACCACTAAGAGGTACCACCTTATACTAGCCAGAATGGCCACCATCAAAAAGTCTACAAACAACAAGTGCTGGAGAAGGTGTAGAGAAAAAGGATCCCTATTACACTGTTGGTGGGAATGCAAATTGGTGCAACCACTGTGGAAAACAGTATGGAGAGTCCTCAGAAAACTCAAAATAGAATTACCATTTGATCCAGCAATCCCACTCCTGGGCATCTATCCAGCAGAAACCATGACTCGGAAAGACATATGTACTCCAGTGTTCACTGCAGCACTCTATGCAATAGCCAGGTCATGGAAACAACCTAAATGCCCATCGTCAGAGGAGTGGATAGGGAAGATATGGTACATACACACAATGGAATATTACTCAGCCATTAAAAGGAATGAATTACCAACATTTATAGCAACATGGATGGACTTAGAAATTACCATGTGAAGTGAAACCAGTCAGACAATTAGACAGCAACACCCAATGCTACCTCTTACATGTGGAAACTAAAAAGACACAGTGACCCTCTTTGCAGAACAGACAATAACTCACAGACTTTGGAAAACCTTGTTTTTTCAAATAAGACAATTTGGGGGGTGGGGGGGATGCACGGGGGGTTTGGGATACAAAATCTGTAAAATTGCCTTGTGATGATTTATGTACACCTATAATTGAAATAAAATCCATTAAATTAAAAAAATTAAAATAAAATAAATTTAAAAAGTCTTGCATAGTAGCCATTCTAACAGGTCTGAGGTGATATCTCATTGTGCTTTTTATTTGCATGTCTTTAATAATTATTATCACTGCATGCCCTTTAGAATGGCTATCATCAAAAAGCAAGAAAAATAAAAACTGTTGGAGAGGATGTAGAGAAAATATAACCCTCTTATACTGTTGGTAGGAATATAAACTGGTATAGTCTCTATGGAAAATAATATGCTGATCCCTTAAAAAACTAAGAATACATCTATTATATTATCCATCTATTCTAGTCCCAGATATTGATTTGAAGAATATGAAAGCACTAATTTGAAAAGATATATGCACTCCTTTGTTCATCACATCATTGTTTGTAATAGCCAAGATATGGAACCAAGATTAAGCGCCCATTGTTGAATGAACAGATCAAGAGTATGTGTTATATACATTCAATGGAATACTTCTCAGCCATAAAAAGATGAAACCTTACTATCTGTGATGACATGGATGGATCTTTAGGGTACGATGCTAAGTGAAACAAGTCACCTGAAGAAAGACAAATATTGTATGATTTCACTCACATGTGGAATATTTTAAAAAAGTGAACAAACTAAACCAAAAAAAAAAAAAAAAACACATAGATACAGAGAACAGAGCAGTGGTTATCATAAAGAAAGAGACTGAGGGAAGGGAAAAATGAGTAAATGGGGTCAACTGTGCGGTGACAGATGGAAATTAAACTTTTGGTGGTGAGCACACTGTAAAGTGTACAGAAGCTGAAATATAACATTTTACAAGTGAAACTTTTATAATATTACAAACCAATGCTATGTCAATAAAAATAATTAATTGATTTTTTAAAATGCCTAGCATATACTTAATACTTAAAGAGTAGATTTTAGCTCTAAAAAGCATATATGCTAAAAGGGGCAGCTGGGAGGAAGCCTGGACTAGAGGTTAGAGATTGGAATATGCACACTGTGGTGTATGGAAGGACTGGCCAACAGGGACCTGCTGTTGAACACAAGGAACTCTACCCAATATTCTGTGATAATCTATATGAGAAAAGAATCTCAAAAAGAATGGATACGTGTATATGCATAACAGAATATCTTTGTATAGCAGAAATTATCACAACATTGTAAGTCAACTATACTTCAATAAAATTTTTAAAAAACATAAAAATTTTTAAAAAATTAAAAGGGTATATGTTAGGGAGTGAGGACATGGCTTCAAATGTGCCATATGATAATGCACCAAAGGTAAAATGTTTTCATAGGGCTTTGGCAGTTGGAAAAGAAGATAACCAAAATTAATCTGATACATAATATAGAGTGTATTAATTGATGGATGATCCCATTTGGTTAAACAGTGCTTTCTCTTCAGGTATTTCTTTAAAAAAAAAAACTTTTAATTCCAGTTGAAGTTTTTTGTACTCATGACATGACATTTTGCTACCAATTTATATTTCCTTTATACCAACCTTCTAACAATTACTTATTAATTATCATTTTTTCCTTTTAGACCACAAGCCCTCCCATAGGGCAGGGTTATGTCCCTCTTTTATGTCACTACATCTTCATTGTCAATTAGCGTCCCTGGTATGTAGTACTAGGCTCAATAAATGTCAGTTGACTAAATTAATGAACTAATGGTTATTTGGGAAGGGAGAGGGATTTCATTTTTATTGACTATGTTCCAGGCATTTTACCCCATTTAATCTTTGAAAAAAAGTTTGCAGTTGTTTTCTTATTCCCATTTTATGATTTGGAAAACTGAGGCCCAGAGATGTTAATTAGCGTGTCCAAGGTCATATGACTTCAAGAGAATTAATCCCAGGTCTTAATTCAATACCTCTGTCATTCCCCCTCTACCACTCAACCCATAGCCTTGCTTGTTTTTGATTAATCAAAACAAATATCTAAGAGAATTAGCAATTATTCTATGCCTGCTGATACGCTGTACTTTCTGAAATTTTTCAAAATGAAGAAGTAATAAAATTTGTCTTTCCAGATATTTCTGCAATAGACATGGCAGAACAAAAGAATGTCCAGATAGTCTCTTAAACCCTCTCTGGCCCCCTCCAACATCTGAAGTTAGCAATTCTGGAAAAATAGTTTCACTTCAAAGAAGGCATATCAAATATGCAAAATACTTCAAGAGAAAAATGACAGGGTGTTCCTTCCTGTTAAGGCTCAGTGGGTTAAGAACCCAACATAGTGTGCATGCGACATAGGTTAAATCCTTGGCTCAGTGAGGTGAGGATCCAGTGTTGCTGCAAGTTGTGGTGTAGGCTGCACATGTGGCTTGGATCTGGTTTTGCTGTGGCTGTTTTATAGGCCTGCAGCTACAGCTCCAATTGGAACCCTGGCCTGGGAACTTCCACATGTGGAGGGTGCAGCCATAAAAAGAAAAGAAAAAAGAAAAAAAATGACAGAAAAGAAAGAACAAAACATAAAACAAAACCCTAGCCTAGAAGAAGATATCTAAAAGAAGAGAAGAAAATTCCTCACATGAATTTCAATGTATGCACCATTTTACTGTGGAAGTGGGTCTAGTTTAAAAATCAAACAATATGAGATTATTTTGAGAGATTGTAACTAGAAAGAACAAATATTGATATAGAAATATTCAGAAAATAGAAATAGCAAAGAACACGATAGATGGCAATAAAACTGAAAATAATAATAAAGAGGAAAATTAGAAATAGAGTGAATACAGAGAGAAGAAAAGGTGGAAAAGAAGGAAGATATTTAAAAGCCAATAGAGAAAAGACAAGGATAGAGAAAGATATGTCAATAGTGTCCTGAAGAAGAGAATTTTACAAATAGATAGGGAAAAGTAGTTTCCAAAATTTTAAACAGAGAAAATTTTCATTTAATGAAGAAAGAACTGATTTAGCGAATTGAGAGAGTACACCAAGTTCCAGGAGAATGTGAAAAGATACTCAATGATGAGTTGTGTTCTGATAAAGTAATTTAACATCAACAATAAAGGAAAAAAAATACACTCAACCAAGGACAAAAATCCTTGACAAAATAGAAGTTCAGGCTAATGTGAGGCTTGTGCTCAGAAACATTTAATGCTAGAAAATAATAGAACAGTACCTTAAATATTCAAAAATGAAATACCCATATGAATTTTTTTAAATAGATGAGCACCTTTAAACGTGGAAGAATATGAAAAATGCAGCACCCCTGAATTCTTGGAAAAACTCTTGAAATCTAGCAAAGATTAAAACAGAGCTCAGAAATAAGGAGCCATTACTGAAGAGCTGATGGTGGGCACTGATTTGAAAATAGAACAAATTCAAAAAATTATGGGTTACAGAGTTTAAGAAATTTGAATTTTACAGAATAAATAAAAATAATTAAATTCAGAAGAAGTGGGAGATGTGAAAATATTAGATTGCTTCATTTTTTTATAAAGCAAGTAAAAATAATCTTTATAATGGAAACATGTAGTTTAAGAAATAATGCCAGCCTTTTACTATTTTCCAAAAACTTATCCCAATTTTATGATCTTGAAGGAACTATTTTCTTTAGTAAAAGAGTGATATCTGAAGTCCAGCAATGGTTTCAATTTTATTTCAGTGTATTTTTCTTCAAATACATTCAAGCAAAGAGGAAGTCAATATGACTAAAAAAGCATATATGTTATATAAAAACAATTTTATCAATCTATCAAGTCATTCTTCTATCTGTGGAGATGCAAAGAATAAAATCTGGAATTTCACAGAACTAAAGTTAATATACATTATTTCCAGATGATGAAACTTGAGGTTATCTTTTCCTTTTTGCATACTTCTCTTTATTGCATACATTCCTTGTAATGATTAGTAATGACTTTTATAAAGGAAATAGTAGCATTCCCTAAATAAAGGAACTACACATACACACACATCACTTTAAGATATCTGTTTCTCTGAATTGCCTACTTAAGCCTTTCACACATTTCTCTATGGAAAGTCTTTCTTCATTATCTCTGTATAGGAGATATTTTTATGCTTGTTCCAATAACTCATTTTTCAGTCATATGTATTATCAATATTCTTATCTTTTATTTTTAATGATGCCCTTTAAATATAAATACATTTGCAATTAGAATGAGATTTATTATTATTGATCCTTTATCACTAAATATTTATTAAATTTAAATATATTGTGGACAATATATTTATTTCCTACATGGCTTTTGAAAGTCCCACCTGTTTTTTTTTTTTTCTTTTATGGCTTCACCAGTGGCATATGGAAGTCCTTAGGCCAGGGGCTGAATCAGAGCTGCAGCCATAGCTATTCCACATTGGAGCTGCATCTGCAACCTACACTGCAACTTGTGGTAATGCTGGATCCTTAACGCACTGAGCCAGGACAGGGATCAAACCTGCATTCTCACAGGGACAATCTTGGGTCCTTAACCTGCTGAGCCACAACAGCAAGTCTTGAAATTCCCATCATGCTGAAGGAGGGTTTCCCACAGAAAGTCATGTAAACATCCTCCTACATATTCTCCTACTATTTTGAATATTTTTATTTCTAATTATATATAATGCATTTTTATGTAAAGTTGAACTAATTTCATTTTCTTTCAGATAAATAATAATCTATGCTGGCAATATTTGGTTTTCAATCTTATTGAGCTAAAAATGCTGACTTTTCATCATGGGATTCTGGCTTACATTTTTGGTTCTTCTAACCTATATGCCTATCTCAGTGTTTTGACTGTGGCTCTATAATAAATTTTAATAGCTGAAAGACAAGCTCCTTTTTTTAGTATTCTTTTTTCATTGCTTTTATTTTTCTCAGAGCTTTATCCCAGCATCTAAACTTTAAAATAATTTAATCTAGTTCCCCAAACAAAAAGTATCAATATTTATGATAGAACTGTATTCCACTTAATATTATCTTATTTAATATTTGTTTATATTTAATAATTTTCCTTTTGCAGGCCCTATTAAACACATTTTTTTTTGTCTCTTGTCTTTTTAGGGCCACATCTGTGGCATATGGAGGTTCTCAGGCCAGGGTTTGAATCGGGGCTGCAGCTGCTGGCCTACACCACAACCACAGCAACATGGGATCTGAGCCATGTCTGTGCTCTACACCATTGTTCACAGTAATCCCAGATCCTCAACCCACTGAGCAAGGCCAGGGATTGAACCCACATCCTCATGGATAGTAGTCCCACTTGTTAACCACTGAGCCATGATGGGAACTCCTTAAATGAATTTCTAAGCAATTGAAAGGCCAGCAATTACTATTGAGCTTTCCATTTTTCCATTTCTGAGTACTAGTAATAAAGAAAAAAGCTGCTGATTTTTTTATATTTATGATATACTACTAAATTCTTATTTTTAAATCCTTATTTCATACCTTATTAATGTGAAACCAAAACATAATAGGCACCATTTCTCAACCATAAAATTGATAAAAGTGATGATAACACCTAGTTCCTTAAAGTTTATTTAAGGAAACAAGCACTATTGTATTTCACTGTTATATTTACAAATTACTCAAGAGCTATGGTTCTCAAAGTTGTTCTGGTTTTAGTTCTAAAAATTAAAAATTAAATTAGGAGATACTACTCTTACTAATATGCTGAAAGTTCAAGCCAGGTCAGTAAAACAAGAAAAATAAGGCGTAAAAATTAAAAAAGAAAAAATAAAATTATCTTTACTTTTGGATGGCATTTTTCACATAGGAAACCTTAAAGAGTTTGCCAAAAGTATACTAAAACTAGTAAGTATATTAAACAAGATCACATGACACAGAGAATATGCTGAATGTTAACACTTAAGTATTAAAAATGAAATTTTAAAATGTTTTTATTAGAATAAAAATATTTCAAATGTCAAAAAATGAATTTAATGTGTGATGAAAAGAACCCTTCACATAAAACTATCAAATAATGCCTAAGGAAGTGTAATAGACAAATAAACAGAGAGATATGGCGACTTGTGGATGGGGAAACTCCCTATTTTCAAGATGCCCATTCTCCTTAAACTGATCCAAAGATTCAAATGTGCTCCTACTCAAAAACTCTGCAAGTATTTATAGAAATGCACAAACTGATTATGAAATCTAATGGAAATACAAGGAACCTAGAATAGACACAAAAGCTTGAAAAGGAGCACCAAAGTTAGCTAATTTTGAGACATATTTAAATCTAAACTAATAAGTTAGTGGGGTATTGTGGTAAGGGCCAACAAGTAATGGGACAAGAGAGTTCAGGGGTTAATGATCCGGTGTTGCTACAGTTCACAACACCAGATCCTTTACCCACTGAGCAGAGCCAGGAATCAAACCTGCAGGTTTGTTACTAGTCTGGTTTGTTACCACTGAGCCACGATGGGAATTCCTCAAATGTTTTTGATGGATAATTTTATTTGCCCTGACTGTGCTTTACTCTTGGTTTCACATTCTGTTAGTTGACCGTGGATTGTAGCAAAGTTCCCATGCTGAAATAAGTTGAGGCATTTTAAAAACTGTTATGGCAGAAATTATGAGGTCTTGACAATTGTGCTATTATAATTTTTTATTGAACACCCTTTAATGAATAGGTGAGCCTGATCTGCAAACACGGTTGGCTTTACCCTTCTCTGCATACTGGACTCAAGAAATATTTTTTGTCTGACCTCCTGCATGAGGGTTAAGAGAGGAGAACTGGGCCAGCTCAAATCAAATCTATTTCTGGACAAGGGAAGTGAGGTGAGGGTGGACTTCAAAACATTCTTACCTTCTTTTGCTAGAGGGCCAGGGGGACATAAATAGCTTGACTCTTGTTTAATTCATTCCTTTGCTCTTTGATTTCTTTCAAACAACAATTACATTGGGGAAAAAGTTTGTGGCTGTAAACTATAGGGCTGGATTTACTTTCTTCTCTTAAAGAAGATGGTCCATTCTGTAAATCACGATTCAATATATAGAATTCCAAAGTGAAGTTGTTTGTCATTTCATTTCTGGAATCCCATAGGTTGTCATCTGGAAGAACGTTCAGAGCAGTAAAATTGGCTCCTCCTGATTTAGAAATGTTGAGCTTTTAAAATTTATATCCCACAACCAGTGTTTCATCATATTGGCATTCTGCACGTTTGCAGTGTCCTGCTGAGCAGTGACTTAATGCAGCCCTGGAGCTGGATTAGATCATACATTTAGATTCATCACAGCACAACAATTCTTATGTAGTTTTCCCGAATGAAACATCAGGGAAAATCAGATCAGAAACGAACTGGGAAATCTCTGGAATTGAGATTGATGTCCCAGATCTCAAATGACCCTGATAGCAAACATTCTACATGCAGCAGTTTGAATTCAGGGGTTTCTAAGACCATTGATAGATTTAAGATATTGCTCTAGGACTGAATTGTCAGTTTTTGCTGGATTACAAATGTTCATGATCAATAAAATTGTTTAGGAACACTCTGATATAAAGAGCAAAAAACCCCAATATTCTCCAATTTCTAACTCTTCAGATGCTCGTGGTAATTGAGATGAAGTCTGTAGTGTGCTTCCAACAAAATCCATCTGGACCTTATGTCCAGCTCTTTCTTGGCAGTTGTAGGTGTTATAGTGCCTCTTTAAGAGGCTCAACAGACATTAACACTAATAAAATAGAAATGCTTTATACTATCTCACTGAGTTCACCAAATCTCCTTTTCTGATTACTTGACACAAGAAAATGCACATAGGATTCGCTCAGTATTACTGATAAGTAAATGAAGCAATTAATCCACATTAGATAATTTAGTAGCTAATTGGATACTACTTTTTATGATTTTTCAATCGGTTTCTTATATGTTGATTTCATTTCCCAGGGAGGGTTTTTAATTTCTTAGAGGACATTTATTTTAATCCATCATTTTTGTGTGGATAGAATAATGCTATAATCATAGTAGGTGCTTAGGAAACGATGGTTGATTAACTACACATTGTTGTCAGCATCAAAACTTTTTTTTGCCTTTTTTCTAAGGCTGCACTTGAGGCATATGGAAATTCCCAGGCTAGGGGTCCAATTGGAGCTGTAGCCGCTGGCATCTGCCACAGCCACAGCCAAGCCACAGCCACAGCCACAGCAACGCGGGATCCTAGCCATGTCTGCAACCTACATGACAGCTCACAGCAACGCTGGATCTTTAACCCACTGAGCATGGCCAGGGATCAAACCCACAACCTCATGGTTCCTAGTCGGATTCATTAACCACTGAGCCACAACGGGAACTCCGTGCATCAAAACATCTTTGAGTACGGTTTTATGGCTTCCTTAATTCTTTAGTTGAGCTGTATCACTAAACATGAGAGAAGCCTGTGCAGGTAGGCTATTATAAGAACACAGGCTAACCACTCCTTCCTAGAGCAAAGATACATTCTATGGCAGGAAACTTGGAGAAGGCTATGAGTTCAGCAACTCTGTCAAAGTCAGGCTAATGGAGTTGCCTCCCCAAAGCTACTGAGATTGTTCAGATCTATCAACATGCAAGGTGAGGGGTGATGATGGGTGCAGAGGCCAGAGAAAAAGGACTGGGATAGTCACAGGCCAGAGGAAAAGATCTGAAAATGTAGGCAAAGTGAGGAGAATCAGAAGCAGATATAAGATGTGTAAATGACAGCACAGGCAAAATCATGGAGCAAGAGATGGAAGGGTTACATGTGAGAGAAGTTACTAGGCAAGTTCAAGGTACAGAGATCATGACCACTGTAAGCTTTCCATGATGTAAGTGGAAGTGTCAGGTGAGCAGAGAGGACAATTGATGAAGAAGAAACAGGCTGCACCCAAGGGTGGGAACTGTCTTTAAGAAAAGGACTTTGTAACTTTATAGACAGGGTCCTTTCTATGATATAATACTTGTATTTTTATATATACATTCATACTTAGGCTACCAGTGGAATAAATGGCCTACAATTTTATTTTAGGAGGAGTTTATACATTTGTAAGAAATCTTTTTGTGTTTTTCCTGAAGAACAAAGTTAGTTACTTGACTCTCATACCTGATATTATTAAAGACTTTCTCTGTCTTTAGAACAGATGAAGACAATAGAGTTTAGAAGCTAAAGCTAAGAGCTTGGATTTGCCTTCCTTGGTGTCAGTTAATCTTTTTTTTTTTTTTTTTTTTGCTAGTTTCCTTAAATGTAAGTTGGGCCAATAAAAGTCTCTTGTAGAGTTGTCCTCAAAATTAAATGAATTTGTATATGTAAATCTCTAACAGTGGCTCACTGGAAGTAGACAATGAATATTAACCATTTTTACAATCCTTGTTTTCTGGAGTGGATGGACATAGCTGACAAATGCAACCAAGATTTTGGTACTCAAAGAACAAGACAAAATAGACTGTATCTCTTCAAGATAGTGTTGATAATGAAGCTTATTTCTTACAGGTGTGTTACCTGTAAGATAAGAGGACAAAATTGAACCAGATAGTTGTTTAGAAAAAGAACTACCTCAAATAAATAATAAGTCCCAACACAGCAGTTAAGTTTAGAAAACGAACCAAGGAAATTTATTTCATTGCCTACTATAACAAAATTTGTGGGTAATCATATCAGAATATAGATAATATGTATGCATGTTATTTTTGTCTATGAAGAGTTAGAAAATTTGATAACTCTTCTTTTCTTTCAATTGAGGGTTTTTTTAATTAAATTCTAAAAGAAGATCAACAAAGGGAGGTGCAATCAAATCTCTTACATTATACGGCAAAGGTGATGTGAAATCTTATAGGCAAGGTCCAGCTTGTTTTCTTGAGTTGAATTCAAAAGAGAAGAACCTTGAGTGAAAAGAACATTAATAAAAAGCATAGGAAACATCACAGCTCTGAAAAGTTAAAGTGATCCTTTTAATAGAGATGAATAGAGCATAATTTATGTAACTCTGAGAGCACTAGATTAAGGTAGGGAAGAGTGAGGTAAATCTGGCACAAAATGACTTTTGACACATGCCGTGTATTATTTACCAGAAACTTCTACCCCGTGCATTAATATGACAAGCATAGTCACTAGATTAACTGAAGCCAATTGGTTAGTACATATAATGAAATTTGGTTCAGATGTTTCCTGGTGTATGTGGAGAGAGGACAGTAGAAAACTCAAGCAGCTACCTCCCAAACAGAGAAAGTCATCCGAATAGAGGTGAGAGTGGGCAGAGGTAGGAATAAGAAGTTGAGCTCCAAGTTCTCAAGAACATGAATCCTAAATTTGTAGGAATTCCTGTCACGGCTCAGCAGAAACAAATACGACTAGCATCCACAAGGACGCGGATTCAATCCCTGGCCTTGTTCAGTGAGTTAAGGATCCGGCATTGCCGTGAGCTGTTGTGTAGATCCACAGAGGAAGCTCAGATCCCACATTGCTGTGGCTGCGGAGTAGGCCAGCAGCTACAGTTCTGATTCAACCCCTAGCCTGGCAACTTCCATATGCTGCGGGCGTGGCACAAATAAATAAATAAGTAAAAGTGGTAGGCCACAGAGCACTTTCACCAGCTCAGAGGGCAGTTCTTTCTTAGCAAACTTATGTCACTATTTATGGCTTCTCTTGCCCCACCGATAAAATAAAGGACCATGTCATCCATCTCTATTTCAGAAGAATTCAGCCATGATAAAATGAGAGAGAAGGAAACTGCTTTGAGACTTCAAGAAGCACAAATTCTATTAAAAGAGCCTAATATGTAAATTTTTTTCACTTTCTAAGAATGATTTTTGCTCCTTACACTTTCTGCTTTGGCTTTAGCTCGGACCCATCAGCTTCATGGTTGTATGTAAGGACGATCCAGTGCTTTGTTCTCACCCTGTGAAGCCTCTGAAGCTGGTCTCTGTGTTCCCAACTGAGAAATCGATTTGAACTTCTCTCTTTCCCCCCATCCTCATGTCTCTCCTGGGACATCTTACTATACAAATGAAATAACAAACAAGCCTACAGTTTTTACAGTGACAGAGCCAAAGCCTTTTCTGTTATCACTCATGTAGCCCACAGGGAAATATCAGAATGGGGATTAGTTTTGGCAAAGAGTCCATGGAGAGGGTTGGGTTTAATAAATCTCTGCTATAAAAGACTCATATTTAAGTTCCAGCAAGTCTCAGAGTACATTCCACCAGGGCTATCTAATCTCTTGCCTTCTCAATTGAAAATTAAATTTCTCTTTCTCGCTATTTTTTTGAATTCTATTTCAAATGAGATAGAGGATGAAGTCCTTCCATCAGCCCATTCCCTGCCTGCAGAAAGCTGAATTTCTTAATCTAAGTACTGTGGTATGTGTTCCAGAGGAAGTCATGGTTTGGTAATAAATACTGCTTAGCCTGGGTGATGCCGCTTTTCAAGGACTATGGAAGTTCTATCATTCATCACTTAACTCTTCCTAGACTTTTTAAGAGAATTCATTTTGCTCACGGGGTTCAAGGAAGAAGAGAATACAATGTTAGGTTAAGAAGCTCTTTAGGCAAATCCAAAATGTAGTTGGTTCTATTACAACACAACAGATTGATGGTTCTGAAAGTAATCTGCAAACAATTGCGTATCTATAGCTCTAGCTATATTTGTCTATATTTATCTATCTACTCACACATATATATGTATATACACATATACATATTTAAAATCATATGTAAATATGTATTATATATATTAAGTATATAAATGTTCACAAATATACATGTATACATACATATTTAAGGTATCATGACAGATTATAACATTAAACTCTTTTCAAAACTTTGAAAAGACCAGTTTAGATTAGATGACCATTTCAGTTCTCAATTTTTTTTTGGCCACACCTGCAGCATGTGGAAGTTCCCGAGCCAGGGATGGAACCCATACCGTGGTAGTGACCTAAGCCAGAGCAGTGACAATGCCAGATCTTTAACCCACTGAGCCTTGTGGGAATTCTGCCAGTTCTTAAATTTTATAATAAATAACTTCAGGCCAAGAGTTCATTATAATCTCCAACAAACAAATTTGAAGGACACCAAACAGCATAGCAACTTGATCAAAAACATTTTCTCTAGGAGCTGGAAAGAAAATAAACCACACCAACTTGAACTGAGCTTCTGACCTCTCCCACTGCTGTTTGCTTTGTGTTGTAATTAGGCGTGTAAATCGCTGGGTGGATTATGATTTATTACAGGGATAGAATCCAATCTTTTCCATTTGTGAACTCAAAGTGGGAACTTGCACATAGTTGGCATTCAACAAAAATGTGTGGCCAAATTGTTAAACAGCTTAGAAAAGTTCTCCATCATCATTACTTTAGCTTTTATTAATAGTATTATCATCAGGCCACTTCCAACACCTACACTTACCAACATCCCTCCATGAGAGCAGTGTTTTTCTTACCCACTGGTAAATAATATGTTGCATGGGGCAGCAGCCCCAGTCTTCTCAAATCAGCTCTTGGAATGGATTGATATTTATGGCATTTGATAGACTCACAACACTCCTGAGGCTGCAGACCTTGTACATGTGCACAATTCAGGTGCATTCAGCATTTTAAACCCTACCTGGAGTTTCCTTTAAAAAGACACATTGATTTTGATTTAAAACCCTAAAGAATAAACAGAACCAAGCTGATGGGTTGTTTTGATTAATTATATTTCACTCTTTACCACTGGCTAGGGTGGTGAGGGTGACAAAGCCTCCACTAAGCCATGTGCCCATATTCTTAATAAAGGCCTTCCTGACAGCCATGTCCTGAGAGTAATCCACTGGGTTGGAGGTTAAGCCAGACACCCTTTGCCATTCTTTACAATTTGGAAACAAATACATGTTCTTTAACAGGACTAGTGATTTAGCCCCACTCACTAATTTGGAAAATCCATCCCAGCGACCAGCCTGGCACCTTCGGTGAGTATTAAAACACAGTATCTCCAATGAAATACTGTTGCTAACCACCAGGCAGCACTGTGAGAATACAGAGAGGCCAGTGACACACTGCTTTCTTCAGTCCCCAGGACTGTCCTTCTCAGAAGCTAGAATGCAGACAACATAATATTGGTATGCTCTGTTCTCACTTTAGAAATATCAAACAAGCAAACAAACAAAAATCCCAAGAAAAAAGACCTATAGGAGGAGGAGGAAGCTGCTCTAAGCATTGTCTAAATACATCTTTGTTTGAAGCCTCAGTTTTTTTTCATCTGTGGAATGGGGGTGAGCTCAAAAATCCATTTCAACTTCAGTGTTCTTTTTCCACTTTGTTCCTAACTGAGGCAGCAAAGGAATGGGTTGAAGTCGTCTCTTCAAAGGGAATGCCTGGGAAGTAGTTTTTCATTTAAGGAGAAGAAGGCAAGTATTAGATTTGAATTTTAGCCAACAAAGAGAAGCTTGCTGAGGATAGTTTACTACAGGCTAATTTCTCTAAGTACCCTTCTGGGCTCTCTTATTTACTGAAGGGAAATATATAACAAGGGCTACTGTGGGCTCTGCCTGGGACCGAGAGATACATAAGAATTCCAAATATCATCAGAGCTTGGCTATTTCCCAATAGACTTATGGGTGGTGATGTGCAAGTTTGTGCATGACAGTGATGGTATCCCCAGCACACACCTGTGCGATCTCTAGATGGTGTCACCCACAGGGGACAGCTGAGGGGAAGTTTTTGTTCCGATGACTGTCTGCTGCCCAATCCACTTTTTTAAGTTTTATTGAAGTAGAGTTAATTTACAAGGTTGTGATAATTTCTGCTGTACAGCAAAGTGATGCAGTCATACATGAAACCATATCTAGGTGTGTCTACTATCACCTTTTGATGAGATTTTACCTCAGCATATCCTGAATAAAATTCTTCCTTTCTTCCCACACTCGTTTCATCCTGTGTGTGCCAGTCACATTCAAGTGTATGGCTGTCCAATGAGATGCAGAAGGTAGAAGTCAAGATATCACTCTTGACACATTTCTCTCCTTCAGCACCTACCACCCATCCTTCAAGATCCTTTATTTTTACTCCATGTCTCAAAGTTGTTGCCTTCTTTACATCTCTATAGATACCACTCTCACACACCCACTATAGGGCCTCACTTGGGCTCAAGTTAGCATCTTAGTCATATCCTGCTCCCTTTTGCTCAAGATCCTCAGCTCAAGGTTGCCTCCTTGCCACAATTTTCTCTCCTATGTCTTTGTCTGGCTAATTTCTACTTATTTTCCATGTTGCAACTCCAGTGTCATTTCCAAGGGGAAACCTTCTCTTAAGGATGGAATGTTTGTGTGTCCCTAAAATTCATATTTGAAGCCCTAACAATCAATGTGAGCGTGTGGGAGGTGTGACTTTTGAAAGGTAATTTGGTTTAGATGAGGACATAAAGCTGATGCCCTCCATGATGTGATTTGTGTTTTTATAAGAAGAGAAAAAGATACCAGAATTTTCTCTCTTAGACTTGTGGGGACATAGCCAGAAGGTAGCTATCTTGTAGGCCAGAAAGGGAGCTCTCACTAGGAATCAAATATGCAGGCTCTTGACCTCAGACTTCCCAGCCTCTAGAACCATGAGAAAAAATGTCTGTTATTTAAGCCACTTAGCCTATACGGTATTTTGTTACAGCAGCCTGAGATGACTAAGTTTCCATGAGTCCCCAGGATGAACTACATGTCCCTAGTCTATTGTCCCATGGGTTGTAGTAGATTTTCTTTGTAACATCTACCCCAGTTAACACCGTGCATGACTATTCAATAAGTGGCTCCTTCCTCTAAGGTCAAGGTCTGAGGCTGGTGTGGTGCATTGTCACAACACCTAGCACAATGACCGGTTCACAGTCAATACTCAATAAATAGCTGTTGAATGAATTTAAACAAGTTCTAGGTAAATCAGCTGGTTCATTAGATATTTAGAGTAAAAATGTCTGTATTCGATAGATAATTCTCAATTATAGAAAACAGGCCTGCTAACAAACACTTTCAACACATATAAAAACCTATTACTATTAGCACATTCTAAAAAATCTTCTTTCAAGAAAATGAATGTCCCTTTTACCTCAAAAGAGGAGAACTTCCCCCCAGTTTTCAAGTCATCAGTTCAATTTGGATGTAGCCAAAATGATTACATAACCTTGGTTTTTCCTTTAATGACATGAAAATATAAGATTAAAAATTTTAATGCATAAGTATATTTCTACAGTTATTCGTGTTTCAAGGGCAAAGGGAGCTAGAAACCATGTCCCCCTGGGAAAACAAGAAGACAAGAGGATCAATGGAAGGTATGGGGCAGGCTTCAAATGTGCATGAGGCCCTCGGCTAGAAGAGGCAGTAGTTTTGTTTGACCAAAAGGCAAAACTAGGATAAGGGGTAAAAATTCTATAAACCTAGGCTCCAGTCCAATTAAAAAAGAGCTCTCTAACATAATGCAATGTATACCCTGCAATACAGTGGACCATGTCCTATGTTAAGGAATACCTCACCAGGGAGTTCCTGTTGTGGCGCTGCGGTTAACGAATCCAACTAGGAACCATGAGGTTGCAGGTTCGATCCCCGGCCTTGCTCAGTGGGTTAACAATCTAGCATTGCCATGAGCTGTGGTGTAGGTCGCAGATGCGGCTCAGATCCTGCGTTGCTGTGGCTGTGGTGTCGGCCGGCGGCTAACAGCTCTGATTAGACCCCTAGCCTGGGAACCTCCACATGCTGCAGGTGCGGTCCTAAAACAACAAAATGGCAAAAAAAAAAAAAAGGAATACCTCACCAAATCAGAGATGCCAATGAAGTGATTCCTACATCAGACTCGGCTCTCTGCAGAAAGGTTCCTTCCTGGTTTGGGATTACAGAAGGGAACAACCATCTACGGCTCTGGCTGATCCCTAAGATGTTGTCCTCCTATAAATCCAAATCGGCTTACATAATTGACAAAGTTCAGTTTCTATATAGATTGAACCCACATTTGTGGAGACAGCTAACATTTGAATGTATTTGTAAAAAAGAAGATACAAGTTAAAAAATCAAAAATAATTTTTTCAGTTCAACTTAAAGTGTTTTAGGGTATGGAAGAAATTATGACATTTTGGAAAAACTGCCATCTTACAATTAATTGCTAATATTTCAGACAGGCACTCTATTTCCTATCTAGTTATTTTGCCAATGTTTGATTATGGTGAAGAAATTTATAGACATGTGGATATGCTCTCTAATGGGATTGCTAAACTGGTGCTAAATTGTAGCTTGGGGACATATTATTGTGAGAATCTCTCCTTTTTTGTTAGTTTTCTTCTTCATAGAGAAGAGACTTGAATTGGCTTCAGGTACAATAGTGAATAATAATTTTTAATTTTTGTAAAAATTGCCCTATATATTTATTGGCTTAGTTTAATTTTCACCAGATATTTAGTCTGAGGAAAATGTTAAGAATCTTTTACTTTGTATTTTTGTAAAACAGGTGCAGTTGATTTACCATGTTTCATATAAACAGCAAAGTGTTTCAATTATATAGATCTATTTAGTCATTCATATATACAAGTTATACAAAAGGTCAGGTATGGTGCTGTGCTTTATACTCTTACTGGATAAACTTTCTTAAAAAACAGGGGCAGAGGGGAGAATGGTGCATCTAATACATCACTGTGTCAGCGCCCAAAGCTAGTACAGGACCTTGCACATTGCAAACTCAATAAACACTAATTGAATTAATTAATTATTTGTCCATAAGGACCCACATTTCCTTTCTTCAAGGCATTAGTTTGACCCTAAAGTACTGAATAGCGGGTTAGACTGTCATTGTAACCAGGACTTACATAGGATGCAAGGCATGACTGCTTGGGCCAGTGGAGAGTGTATGTAAGTGTGTGTGTGTGTGTGTGTGTGTGTGTGTGTGTGTGTGTGTGTACCAAGTGGTTAAGTGTATGAAAATGCATTTGCAAGAATCATTACATACATTTAAAGATGGTTAAATAACTTACTAGGCTCTCCATATCCCTTCTTCAATTTACTTGAACTCATTGAGTTACCCAAGTGTTAAATACATCTGTTAGATTGGGAAAACTTAGTCCAACTGTTGTAGTGTCCTGGATAAGTGTCTAGCCACTGCACTGGATTAGAGTAGGGGAGTTGAAACCCAGTTCTGTTTACCACCTATCCCCAAATTCAGATGCAAGGGACTTTCTCCCACCACACCAATTAAAGATCTTGGGCCTTAACTCTGCTTCCCTTATGCTCATTGCTCTTCTGGGACATTGTACATGTGTGAAAGAGTTTATTTAGATGGGTGTTGGGGAAGGTTATCTACAAGAAGTCTGATGGAACCCTAGAGCCTTGGTTATTGACTGTCATGACTGATGGTCCCCAATGGTACTGGCTAGCTTCCCAGAGGCTAACACAGAGGCTCTGGATGCCAATGGGAAGAACCACTACGCTCCTGCATGGAAATCCAGATGGCAGTACACAGGGACTTAGCTGCCACTGGCAGGAATCATACTTCTTGTGCTGTTCCTTTATTGAGCTGTCACTCACTCTGGTTCTCATGGCCCTGGTGCACAGACCCTCTCAGGGGAGTGGCCAAACAACCCACTTATGCCTGTTTTCTTACACATTCGCTTGGACACTTTCTATTCATCAGATGAAATTCCTTCATCTCTCCCTCTGCATGTTCCTCAGCTCTCAAGCTCTCCTTCAATTTTAAAGCTCAACTTGGAGAACTCAGCATCTTCCAACTGGCATGTTCTTTTGGAAACAAAAGGGAAAATTAAGCTGTATTTTATGTTTTCGTTCTCCTTTTAGCCAACTGTGGGAAATGGTGATAATGCTACTTAGCGGTAATATCTCAAAAATATAAACTTGCCACACAACATTGGGAATGCACATTTTCCCCATGGTCCACATTGCTCTTTAGTGATTAGATCCTTTTTGCTGCGTAAGTTACTTTATATATGGAAGTGCACTGTGCCTTCCAGGAAGCCCAAAGCCCCCTTCCCCAAATAGTTATTATCAGAAAGAAGTACTCATGGTCACACTGGAAGTCATAAAATGCTGGTGTAACAGAAATACAATGAATTCATTACAGGCATTCATGCTATAATCCCACTGCTCACTAGATACGCTCCTCCTCATACACCATCATCAAGAGTAAGAAAGAGAGCTACCACTTGGGACAGCAGCCTTCAAAACCCATGGATATAATCACTCAGAGGAGCATAATCAATTCTACATATGTACTCGTGGTGACAGAGGCTGCCTTTCGATGTATAGGAAAGTGATTCACTGTACTGTAGCTTCTAAAGCCCAAGGGAAAATCAAGTTCAATCCAAGCAACTTTGGAATGTACATTCATATCAAGATAGTTTTCTCATTTTGAGGAGAAGATGGATAACCTTTGGAGAAGAAAGTAGATTTGGAAGAAACCACTCTCAGTCACGGAAAAAGATTTTCCTGGATAATGCTAGCAAAAAGCAGTTTCTCAGATGGTAGTTTCTTTCACTATTTTTCTTTCGTTTTTTTTTCTTTTTTCCAGAGATCTTTCCTTCTTTCTCTTTACAGATTTCACTTCTTTCTTTTTTTCTGTTATTTCCTTGTACTTTTCTCCTTCAGCTCCCACATTCTCCTCTCCCCTTTCTGCCTCTGCCTTTCTACCCTCCACTGCTAAGCCTTAGCCTAAAAGTACATCACTCGGATTCAATTCCAGTGAACATATGTCAACTTGGTAACTCATCTCTATCCATCCATACCCTCTAACCTTTTAAATCCATCCTGGAAGTGATAATTTTATGAAATAATTGGAAAGTTTTCAAATGTTAAAGAATGTATCTATTTCTGAAATACCTAGTATTTTCCAAAGAATGTGACTTGGTATAGAATTTTAGCACATACTTTGATAAGAACAGGGGAATACACAAGACATATTCAGTGGCATTCACCTGGAAATACATTTTATTAATAGCGGGCCTTTGTGCATCTCTACGGATGTTAATCGAATTCATTTAGCTGTCCCACAGCCAATCAGGTGGCCAATGGCCGAGGCCACACTCATTATTTGATTTTCATATCAAACATGCACACAGGCTGGGAAGGGAGACCACTTTCACCCATCTGGACACATTTCACAAGTGGGCTTCTCAGCCACCCACAATCACCAAACAAGAAAGGTTGTGCTCCTGGGATGTCTCCCCTCCAGCAGCTACTGGGTGAGGGCAAACAGGTTAGAGTCATCTCCCCTAGAAGCTTACAGGTGATCCCTACAAAAAAGGAGAAACCTATAATAACATTGCAGTGACCTCAGCTAAAATGTGTATTGGGAGATGAATGCTGCTAGTACAGTCTGTGTCCAGACAAAGGAGAGGATTCACGGAACCCTGACATTTGTCTCTTCTGGGAACGTTTTGGTGTCTCTATTCATTTTAAGATTTTAATAAATGTATTTTGAAATGGTAAACAGATGAATGGATTTTATATTTTTAAGTGATAATCTTTTACATTTATATGGTTTATTATAAAATTTCATTTGATTTTCACCATTCCTGGGCTAAGAAATGAAGTTATTTTTGTCCCCAACCCACAAATAAAGAATTTTTATTTTGATTGATTTGCCCTAATATCATGTTTTACTTGGTAGATAGCCAAACTGAAATCCAGAATATCTGAGCCAAAATTCAATGTTTCTCCACAATGACAGTCTATGAGGTAGACACTTTACTGGGAAACTGAGCCATGTGCCCAAATATGTCATGAGAATAAGAATGTGTGCAATGGGATTAAGTTAAATTTAAATACTTCATTTATTTTTTTTATACACCACCTATATTCTATGTATGTATGACTAGGTCACTTTGCTGTATAGCAGAAAATTGACAGAACACTGTAAACCAACTATAATGGGAAAAATTTTTTAAAGAAAAAAATTAAATACTTTAAATAGTTAATACTTAATAACAGAAGGCAAGTTAATATATACGAATTACTTAAAAACACTTGAAATACTTTTTTATTCACACATATAAATGTACAATAAGACTGTGTAACCTTCATCTTTGCAAGCTAAATTTTGGCTCATTCACTTGCCAGGAAATGGAAAAATTCCATAATTATATATACACATACAAAATGTAGATTTTAATAATAAAAGTAAACAAAACTCTACCTATGTTAAAGTACTTCTAGAAACAGAGAGCGTTACGTATTAACTTGGCATCAATTTTCTATAAGCTCTTTGATTGAATTTCAAAACTTCAATTCATAACACACTTTAAAAAAATGCCTAGCCATAATAAATGTCACACAACTGCCATGCATGTGATGAAGATTCTTTGTTTAAATTTTTCTTTAAATAAATACGTCCCTTATTTTTGTGACCTTTCTATACTTTAATTTATACATGTTAACAGTTTTTAAAGTCAGGCTTTGTTTGTTTTATAGCCCATAAAATGAAGCATGGTTTTATTTTATGTAATTTACTCTTCTCCACTTTTATTGTTGTTGCATATGTTAATGTTTTGGCTTCAGAAATAAAGTATCATTGTAGATAAGCAATTAACTTTCTTCTGTAATTTTTCTTCAATAGGGAGAATAATTGAGCAATTTTCATTGAGTAAGGAATATAGACAGAGATAAAGTGAAATGATATTTTTCTTTTGGATGTGTAGAAGATATGAGGTATTAATAGCATCATAAATGTTATGTAATTTACTCTGGGGTATGGGACAGGACAGGAGCTCTTAAACGATGACCCAAATAAACTGTATGTTAGAGGTTGATATCCTCATTTCCGCCTGTGGTAAAGATTCAATTGTAAGGCTCACACAGTTGCTTTATAGTCACAGCCAATAGACAAAGTAGAATCAATTTGTTTTGCATGAATAATGATTTCTATCAGAATAAAAGAATGACTGCATTTCTGATAGATGAATACGTGTTTTTACTAAATAAACCCAATCTATGTGGTTTAGGCAGTTAAGAAGCCTTTGCCGTATTAAAAACAAAATCTTTGGGGTTTCGATTTATTTTTTGTTTTAATCTTGCAGAGGCAGAGATAAAATTGAATTTGTATTTTCTAATCTGCTCTATATATTCCAGAGCCAAATATGAGACTATGTACTCTGGGGTTTATATGGTTTTTTTTCCTCATGCTTCTGAGCAAACAGCAAGTACACTAAGCTTTCCTATAACTCTACTAAAGTTTTAAGAGAATGCTTTCAGAATTAGCATTTATTTCTTTCTTTGGAGGAAAATGTCTGACTTATAGCAATTTGATGGAGAGAAGGTTATAAAGTCTAGAACTCTTTTATGCGCCTGGCTAATGGTCCATTTTTACTAGTGGTAGAGGTGTGTGCAAGGAACTTACGCTCGGCACCTGAATTTGATGTATTACACTGGAAAGAGCAATGGAATACTAATAGTCAGGAGAACTAAACTAGCTTTGATGTTCTTATTAATTCCAGAATATTAATTCTTAGGGCGTAAATTCTTCATCTAAAAAGGGATCTTCCTCTCTGTACCATCTAACTCAAAGAAAGGTTATGAAAATTAGCTCATAAATGTAAAATTTTTTCAAAAGGCTTTAAAATATGCTAAATATATAGCATGCCTGCTTTATAAACCTGGATCGCTGAGAAAACAAGATGAATTTTCTTGTCCTAGTGACTGAAATAATTGACCTACAGTTATTAAATAGTAACTGTGTGCCTTGCTAGGGTTATTCAAAGAAGTGTAAGATATAGTCACTTCCCTTCAAGAAGTTACACTGCAGTTGAAGAAGCGAAGCATAATAAACACATTAAGAGTTCAATAAAAACACAAGAATTAAACATTTTAAATATGGAAAAATTACAGGCTATCTTAAAACATTTCAAGATTGAGTATCAAATGGAAGAACATACATGCTGAGTTCAGAAAAAGGAGGTGTCTTGGGTATCAGAGAGGTCTTTGGTGGATGGAGGAGGTCACTGGATTTTTGTCATGGAGAAGGGTGGAAATGAAACAGTTAAAAGGCAGAGAAACCAGCATGAGAGATAAGAACACAAAATATAAGATTTCTGTTGTTAATGATCAATCAACCTGTTTGCCCAGAGGGAACATTTCATGAATCAGAAGGTGAATTTATTCTTGAACAGGGGTTAGTCACTATATGTCTCCCACATACTTTCCCTCATGTCTAACTATGAGAGCAATAATAAAATATTTAGAGTCCTAATGGAATCCTCTGGTGCCCACTGGATCAATGCTCTTCATTAGTCCCGACTCTCAGCCTTTGTCCTACCTACTAACAGAGAAGTACCGGTTGTTGTCGTCTGACTGACTGACTGATGAACAGAAACTCCCTCTCTGATGGTGAAATGAGCAGAGATCCCTTGATCAAATGCTAGCGAGCATGAACAAGAGAGAAGCTATACCTTTAATCAACACTTTAATTAATTTTATAGTAACTGGGAGATTGAAGTGAAAGGCCACCACAAGAACACAGAAAGCAAAGGTTAAAAGAGTGGAAATAGCTTCCTAGCTGTAGTGACTTGAAATGCTGCCAATTTTACGAATATCTCTGTCTCTTGTTTATATCATTTAGAGTAACAAAAATTTTGAGATAGAAGAAATTTGGGAAAATCATCTACTTCACTCATTTATTCATTTTTTTATTCTTCCTTCCATTCATCCATCCATCCATCCATCCATCCATCCATCCATCCCACATATATTTATTTAGTGCCTAATTGTTTCCAAGCACCTCAAAGATGAATTAGACACTGACTTGTCTCTCAGGAGTACATATGGCAGTGGAGAAGGAGGGATATATAAGTACATTACATAAAACAAGAACTAACAATATTATAAGTACAATAATGGAGCCATGCAGTTATTTTGTGAAGCCCAGGAATTATCGTATAATCCTTTCTGGACTGAGAGTAGGGAAGTTTCTTTTAGGAAGTAATATCTGAAATAAAGCTTAAAATAATAGAAATTAAACATAAATATGTGTGAATGGGGAGAAATTAGGGAGCATTTCACAGAGAGTACACATGTATAAAATTATGGTAATAGTATGGAGTTATTATCATTCTTTTTTTCTCTGAATGGAAAAGTGAGGCACAGAAGTTATGAACTGTCAAGGTTACAACCATTTTGGTGACACATCTAAAGCAGAAACTTAGATTCCTAACTCTAGTTGCGCGCATACATCACACATGCATGCAACGAGGAGAAGTTTTCTACAATAGCCACAATAAAAACAAACATATAAGAACTGGGAAAATTATGACAGTGGTGTGGGTTAAGCATCTCATTTTCATATAGAGGAAATAGTTCTAAATAAATAGAATCCAAGACAGAGGAGTGGGGAGGAGGAAAAAGTTCAGAAAGAGAATGCCATTCCTTTCTTTGAAACAAAGAGGATATGATAAGCAGAAGTAGAGAAAAACTCTTTTCCTTTTTAAAAATTTGGCCACTTAGGTAGTTTTCAAGATGCTAGGGGTTCAAGGACCATTACTATTCATAAAGGACGAATGGAATCTAACTGGATCCCATACACACATAATAGTCTTTGGGACGAAGGTAAGAATGACTCCTTATAGCATGAATCATCTCTTTACATATATCTTCTATCATAAAATGAAAAAAATGGTTTATTTAGGGTAGAAGTAATATAGTGTGGATTTTATGTATGTGCATCTGACAATGATATGAGCTATAATTAAATACCTCGAACAACTGGAGCAGTAAAGTAAGAGTCTGATGCTTTCTATGGTCCTGATATAGAAGGAATAGACTGTGATAATCACTTTTACTGAGAAACAGAACACTGTCTAATGTGCCAGAGATATTTATTTCCTTCCTCTAGTCATAAAGATTTCCTTCTGCCTGTCTATTAGTAGATCCTAATTATTATGGGAATATAATTTCTTCAAAGACTAACAGTTGGGTTAATTTCAAATACTAAACCCAACCAACTGACAAAACCTTATTCTAATAAAAAGTGATCATTTATTGAACAATGTCTATATGCAGAAGTAGTACCAGTCACTTGGCATTTATTTGAGATAATTCTCACTCTATACATTTAGAATGGTCACCTTTGGTGCCCAGTTTGCCTCTTCTCCCACAAACATGGAGGGATTGCACTTTGAAATGATTCATAGCCATGTGACTTGCTTTGGCCAACAAAACATGAGCAGAAATGACTTTCAGTTGAACTGGTACAAAGACTGATTTGTTAAGATGGAGAAATGGATGGGATTAAATATGCTTTCATGCATTTCAGCATGGAGAGCTCCTTCTACTGGTTTACTGACTGCCTAGGGTGTTTTCACCTATGGCAGGTCCTCAGTCGTTTGCTTTTAGTAAACACTTGTAAAAAGAATGAAGAAATTGGCCTTGTGAATTATATTGAATAAAATCTTAGCAGTTCTATAAATCAAAACTACAATGAGGTACCACTTCACACTAGTCAGAATGGCCATCATTAATAAGTCTACAAATAACAAATGCTGGAGAAGGTATGGAGAAAACCAAACCCTCCTACACTGTTGGTGAGAATGTAAACTGGTACCACCACTACGGAAAATAGTACAGAAGTACCTCAGAAAACTCAATATAGAACTACCATATGATCCAGCAATCCCACTCCTGGGGATATATCCAGAAAAAACTTCCATTGAAAAATATACGCACACCTGTATGTTCATTGCAGCACTATTCACAATAGCCAAGACTTGGAAACAACCTAAATGTTCATCAACAGTTGAAGGGATTAAGAAGATGTGGTACATATATACAATGGAATACTACTCTGCCATAAAAGAACAAAATAATGCCATCTGCAGCAATATGGATGGAACTGTAGATTCTCATACTAAGTGAAGTCAGTCAGAAAGAGAAAGAAAAATATCATATGATATCACTTAAATGTGGAATCTAAACTATGCCACAAATGAACCTATCTACAGAATAGAAACAAACTCATGGACATAGAGAACAGACTTTTGGTTGCCAAGGAGGAGGGAGTGGGATGGACTGGGAGTTTGGGGTTAGAAGATGCAAGCTATTACATTTAGAATGGATAAGCAACGAGGTCCTACTGTACAGCACAGGGAACTATATCCAATCACTTGTGGTAGAACATGATAGGAGATAATATGAGGAAAAGAATGTGTGTGTGTATGTGTATATATATATATATATATATATATATATATATACACATATATATACATTTACGTGTGTGTGTGTGTGTGTGTGTATGGTTGGGTCACTGCTGAACAGCAGAAATCGACAGAACGTTGTAAATCAACTATAATAAAATTTTTTTTAATCTTATCAGTTCTAGGACAATATACTTCTAGACAGAAAAAGAAAGTGCAAATTTACTGGAGTCTTTTTTAACTTTGCTTTTCAAAATGCACATGCTTTAGCATTTGACTATCTGTTATGTTCAAAATTCTTATTACCAAAATAAAGAATAAAATATCAATCCCATTAAATTTCTAAGGGTCCAGAATTCAGAAGACAGAGTGGTTTCTTCTTGCTGAGGAATTCATAAGTGATATACTGTTGCAGGGATTTTGCACTCAGCCTTAGGGTGAGGAAAGTGGTTCCGTGTTTGTAGCAAGTGCAGTTAACAGTGCTAGTGAGTGATGGCTGTGCTTAGGCAGACTGCTGATGCAGGAATACGAAACTGGAGAGGTATCAAGCAGTCTGATTTAGGGCTCAGAGACAGTGGGTAGCAGTGAGATTGATAGCCCAGAAAGGAATCTTTTGGTAGAGGTCCATGGCCTGCATCAGAGCTTTTGGGATTGATAGCACGGTATGCTATCAATCTCAGTACTGTAAATGGGACTACTATTCTCTATGAAAAATGGGTCATATTAAATACTCTGACATTGACTAGATTGAGAACTGCAGAATGACTAAGGAAGAATACATGTTTGCACGGATATTGCTGTACCATTTTGTTTTGCAGTTTGTTGAAGAAGGGGGAAGAAACCCAATACCAGTCACACATATCAGAAAGAAACAATCATGTAGACTGCCTTTTCAGTTAAAAACTAAAATTAAAATTAATGAGAGTATAACATAGCAGTGATTAAGATCTTGTATTCTTTAAAAGGATGTTATTAGCAGTAGCATTATAGTCAGTCAGTAATAATTCAATAAAATGAAAGCAAATAACATATGGCTGGTTGTTGTTAGAGAATAAAAATTAAATCCCAATTTGTGAAATGAAAGATTTAAAAGAATAAGTGTAAATAAAAATATAATGCTGTGTAAATGTTCTATAATATTTTACTCATATATCTAGGTATGATTTGGTACCCAATATGCTACCTGCTGCCATGTGGCAAATTTTTTGGTGCACAAGAAATAAATTTTCACTTAATTAAATCTGTTAGAATGAGTACCTAAGCTAGAACTTGGAGAAACTATATTTTCATTCAAAATAAAATTTTCTTCATTCTCATTTTAAAGTTTACCTTTCTTGAATCATAAGACATGAAGCCTAAAAAGGACTTTAAATTTCCTAAGTCTAATACCTTAATTTTTAGGACAGACCAGATATACAGATTTGGTATATAGTCTAGTGGGGGGAAAAAAAAAGAAAATGAAGGGTAATTTTAAAACCAAGTTTTCCTGAGGGAAAAAAAAATGTGGATGAAATGTATACTGAAATGAAATCCATTGGGTTCTATTAAGATCTGGCATAAAATTTGCTTAAATGTGAAAGAGAGCTGTCAAGTTTTGGTCACTGCCATACACAATCACTTAATGGATTCCTCTGCGGTTAGTGGTACTCAATATCACATGAAGTATGACATCATCAGTTAAAACCTAAAAAAAATTAAAAAATATGGAATATCATAGTTATCCCAGTATCTTGCATTTCATACATTATGTCACTGTTGAACCCATTTGAAGAAAACAGGTCAAATGTTATTACATGCATCTTCTTTGTCAATAGTGTGCACATTTTCTATCCCCTAAAAGATTTTTGGACAATATGTACTTCCCTTGTACATTTTTGAGTTAATAATAAAATTTTCTCTCCTGAGTTTAAACAGTGTAATTTTTGGTCTACTGTGTATAGTAAAATTTAAATTTTATTTTTACTTTAAGACACCTATTTAAAAATGTCTGAATATAACAAATTGATATGCAATTAATCCATTGAAACAAATTCTTCTACCATAGCGGAAATGTTGCATTGTTCCTTTTTTCCTTAAATGTGTATTTGTAACTTACTTCTCTCTACAATTTTATAATGCAATGTATTTTATGCTCGAAAGTTTTTTTTACTGGCTAACCTGTTATGATTCTCTGAAATTAAATGAATTTAAAATTATTACCATTATAAAATTCCTTGAGTCTTTTGGATTTCTACATTCAAAATTTTGGATTGAATTATCACGACAACTGTAATATGTAGACTGCTGATCAAAATAACTAGTATATTTACAACTTTATAAATAATCATTCAACATAGAAAGTAAACTTTCTTAGAAGTGCATCTCAATGTAATGTGTGGGATTTTTTTCAATTAGTTAATGTGTTCGTCAATAAATATTATTTATTGCTAGAGGTGAATAGAGTTCAGTAAAATTCTATTCCGAGTTTTTATTTTATAGATTTCATTTTAGGTGATAAAATCATTTCATTTTAGGTGATGATCAAACTTACTTATATAAATGGTACAAAAGATTGGATATTGTTTATTTTAGGAGGCACTTTTCCCTGTCGACGGTGTAGACTTATGTTTTAAAATTAATTTGTCTTCACTGTTATATTTTTAGTGTTTTTAAAAAAGTGTAAAACATTGACAAAAAAGAGGGCACTTGAGAAATATTAAAAATAGATAACAGATTTTATTTCATGGTTGAATGATATTAAATTTAAAATTTATATACTTTGTAGAAAGAAAACGATATATCAATATCTGAGCTATCTTAAATGAAGTTCAGTTTTTAAAGTTCAAGATACTATGTTTTCAATTTCATTTTAAGAATGCTTGTTCTTGGAGTTCTGTCACAGCTCAGCGGAAACCAATCTGACTGGCATCCATGAGGATGCATGCTCGATCACTGGTCTTGCTCAGTGGGTTAAGAAGCTGACAGTGCCGTGAGTCGTAGTGTAGGTCGCAGAAGTGGCTCGGATCCCGTGTTGCTGTGGCTATGGTGTAGGCCAGCAGCTACAGCTCCGACTTGACCCCTAGTCTGGGAACATCCATATGCTGCAGGTGCAGCCCTAAAAAGACAAAAATAAATCAATTAATAAAACAAAAATAAAAGAATGCTTGTTCTTCAGCTTTTCAGAAGAAGATACCATTTTAAAGAAAAGTTAATTTACTTTGGAGAAATTATAAGCCAAAAGAAAATAATGTGATTAGGCCCCTAGCAAGTGCAAGCTTATCAATTATTATGTATTAATGACAATTTTTGAATGCATTATTTAGCATGGAATCCATCAAATTATCCCATTAATTTTTTTTTTTTTTTTGCCTTTTGTCATTTTAGGGCCACATCTGCAGCATGTGGAGGTTCCCAGGCTAGGGGTCTAATCGGAGCTGTAGCCGCCGGCCTGCGCCAGAGCCACAGCAATGCTGGATCCAAGCCGCGTCTGCGACCTACACCACAGCTCACGGCAACACCGGATCCTTAACCCACTGAGCAAGGCCAGGGATCGAAACCGCAACCTCTTGGTTCCTAGTCGGATTCATTAACCGCCGCGCCACGACGGGAACTCCTATCCCATTAATTTAATATAAACCAAATAATTGCAAGGTGGGGTGAATACATGAGCATAACAGTGGATGATGAGGGAGAGAAAGCGGACACTGAGATAAAATACAAACACAGATTTGTAATGTCCAATTATTGTTTAGAGAAAATTAATATATTTCTCTTCCAAGACTGCATATCTGCTCTGGAAAATATCATTTACTTTGATACATTTTCCTTGTATTTAAAGATGTAATGTTGGTGTAGTGTAGGTAAACAAACTTTTCACAACTTCTCTTTGAAATGATGCCAAATGAAGTCATAGACTGATACGTGGGGGGAAAATTGTTCACCAGGCCATTCTCATCATTAGGAATGCTAAACATGTACAAAGGACTCATTTCATAGCAGACTGATGTTTTTCATTATGTTATTTCTTTTATAATTTTATTAAAGTACAGTTGATTTAGAATGTTGTGCCAGTTTCTGCTGTCCAGCAAAGTGACCCAGTCATACACATATATACATTCTTTTTCTTATATTATTTTCCATCATGGTCTATCCCAAGATACAGGATATTATGGGTATTCCTAAATCTTGAATATTCTAATTCTAAAGAGATAAATAGATAGATAGATGATAGATAGATGATAGATAGATAGATAGATGATAGATAGATACACAGACAGACAGACAGACAGATGGATGACTGAGTCATGGAGTCTTGCTTGGATGAAGTAAGCTGCTGCTGTCCTTAGTACCTTTACCTGACCATCTGTGCTTTGTTCTGAGATCCACCTTCAGTTGTGATGCATTACTTGCTAATGATGAGGTAAAGGAAATGGTAAGGTGGTCATCATTCCCCAAACCCTTCTCTTTCTTCCACTCCACACATAACTGACTTCAAAATATACCAACACAGGCTAATGTTTCTAATGCTGTGTTGCCTCTGAAGGAAATATTTAAAATGAGGAAGGCACGGAAAATCAGAAGCCTCCCTTTGGTTTTGCTTTGCTGAAATTAATATTTTGTGTTGAAACTTTGGTGCCTCCAGAGGTTTTCTACTTTCAGCTCAGTGTAGCATACCAAGATTAGGGACTGGTGAAACCTCTGGCTTTTCTTCCAGGAAAACCAGAAAAGAGCAACCTGAAAGGCAAGACTGAAAGAGAACCATGATGCCTTAAAAGCAGACACCATCTTGGGCCTATTAAACTTATAACAGGGAAGCTATGGACCAAACATTGCTTTGCTTAAAACCATCCACATTCACGTGACTCTTAAGAAGTTTTCATGTACCCTGATACACAAAGATTCCTGTTCTAGGTAGGGAAATTGAGGGCAGGAAAGTTAAAGGACTTATCCACATTTCTGTAGTCATTATCTGTAGAGTAAGCACTACAATCAAGGAGGCTGAAACACTGTAATTAGGGGGTCTTGCAATTTATAAATTACGCATACCCTATGCAATCTTTTTTCAGATATGAGACTCACATTCATGAGAAATCAAGGTGATCCACATGCTTTCATTTTCGAAAGGTTTGAGGCTTGTGATTATTGTAAAAGTTGGCTATGCAATATCTCTAGTTTTATATTATAAAAGACAACATTTGTGAATTATTATGTAATATGACTATGTACACATAACCAATTCAGTTATCAAAAAACTCTAATGTGTAACGTTTTGTTACTGCTCAAGAATTTTATATTGATATCTTCTGTAATAAGTGCACGAGGGATAGAGGGTTTTAAAGTTTCCCCTAGAAATATTTCTGTATAGAGACTCCACTTTGATCTCTAAAGTGTGCTAATTTTAAAAGGGAAATAGAAATTGTGCAGATACAGACCAAGGTTCTCAAAATACGAAATTACTGAATTAATTGATTCGACAGTGCAAAAAGAATTTAAATTGATACTCCTTAAAATTATTTGAAATGTTTCCTCTTGAAGTTATTAGCAAGCTGCATCCCTGAAAAGCATATTAAAATTTTACCGGTAACCTGTCTTAACTGTAGTTTTGAAAACATGTAAAGAGAAATAGATATGCATGCGGTATTATATATGCTTCCCCAAATAAACAATGAAGTTGTTATAGATAAAAGGGAAAATGTAAATTTAAACTGAGGTTGTCAAAAGTAAATTCCATTTCACCAGGTAAGTCAAGAATAATGAACACTAGAATATATACCTGAAATAAAAGGAACATGATGGAAGATAATGTGAGAAAAAGAATGTATATATACATATGCATGACTGGGTCACTTTGTTGAACAGAAGAAATTGATAGTATATTGTAAATCAACTATAATAGAAAAAAATAAAAATCTTTTTAAAAAGAGAGATGAAAAAGAAATTATACCCCAGAGATGATCAAAGCAATTTGAGGGTTATTATTTTTTGAAAAGTCTGGAGTCCTCACTTGTTGTGTGATGGTAATTTTACAAAATCAAAAATCTTAGGCAAGAAACTATATTCCATAGTTCCTGATGAGAGGTTTTAGCAAACTCATTCTGTAGTTTGATACTTGACAATCTATACTGGTCATAGGTTACTTGAATAATACAATTGCTTTGTAGAGAGATTTTAAAAATCAGACTATAGGCATAAATTCTGGTGAGACAAATGTGAAACAGGGTTAATATTTTTCTTACTAGAAAACAAGTATGATGAGTAAAGATCAAATTATCATTATATGATTTGAGTGTGTGTCTGTGGGAATAGATGAAAAGTGTAGTGAATTAGAAGTCAAGTTAATATCTTAGGGTGCACAGGAAAATTGTAATTAAAAGTTATTAGAAGAGTTCCTGCTGTGGAACAGTGGGTTAAGAATCTGACTGTAGTGGCTTGGGTCACTATGGAAGCATGAGTTCAATCCCTGGCCCAGTGTAGTGGGTTAAAGGGTCTGTCATTGCTGTAGCTGTGGCTCAGATTCAGTCCCTGGCAAAGGAACTTCCATATGCCATGGGTGCGGCAATAAACAAACAAACAAAAAAAGTTTTTAGGAAAGTAAGAGATTAAAGTAACTATTAGAAAGTATACAAAGAGCTATATACAATTTTACATTTTCAACACACATTCAAGTAGAGAATGGTTAATTTGGCATGTGATCACATAGTCACATGATACCTCCAGGAAGACTGCATCAATGTAAGATTATTAATCATTTCATTGCCTCCCAAAGTAACCTGGTGTTTGTGACTTTACACAGAGCAGCTAGGTGAATTCAAAATAGTGAGGTTCTAAATTCCTCTAGACTCTCCATATTTTGGAGAAGAACAAATACAAATTACATGACCTTCAAAAAGTCTTTGACCAGGCCCAACAGTCAATTTAAAAAATTAATTCAGATTTCAAAAAAGAATGTCATCATGCATCCCTCTGAACTGAGTTTCCATCCATGAAATATGAAACAATGAAAAAGAATAAGCAGCTCTAGACAGAGGCAATGCGAACTGACAAATCCTTTAAGGACTGGTCTCGGAGAACATTTTTAGATGTGATCTGGAAGATGGAGTGCACAGTGACATCTCCAAATATGCTGATGACACCAGCTCTGATAATGAAATGCCAGGGTGACATGAATAAATTGCAGGGACAACTTGAGAGACTGTGGGAATAAGCCAAAAAATAGTATCTGAGATTCACTTTCATAAAGTGTAAGGAAGTGGGTTAGATTTGGGGAAAATCATTGAAACTTCACTGATGAATGACTCATCCATTCTCCACACAAACAATCACAATGTTGTGGACTCAATGTTTGCATCTCTCTACACCCCAATTCCTACCCTGAAGCTCTAACCTCTAACGTGATGGTATTTGAGGATGGGGTTTTGGGGAGGTGATTAGAGTCGGGTGAGGTCATGATGGCAGGGCCCTCAAGATGAGATCGATATTCTTTCTTCTTTTTCTTTTTAGGGCTGCACCTGCAGCATGTGGAAGTTCCCAGGCTAGGGGTCAAACTGGAGCTATAGCTGAGGTCTAATGCCGCAGCCACAGCAACGCCAGATCCTTAATCCACTAAGCAAGGCCAATGATTGAACCCACATCCTCATGGAGACTACATCAGGACTCCTTAACCCACTGAGCCACAGTGGGAACTCTGAGATTATAAGAGGAGGAAGAGAGACCAGAATTCACTCTCTCTGCCATGGGAGGACACGGAGAAGGCAGCTGTCTGCCAACCAGCAAAAGAGGCCCCACAGGGAACAGACTTGGCTGGCTCCTTGATCTTGGACTTGCCAGCTTCCAGATTTGTGAGAAATAAATGTCTGCTGTTTCTGACACCAAGTCCATGGTATTCTGTTATAGCAGCCTGTGCAGACTAAGACAGGAAGTGAGCTGAAAAAGAGAAACTGAGCTTCAGTTTCAGAATCTGTAAGGCCATATGTGAGACTTAGGGGAAATCATCCAAACTTTATGTATTGGATGAGTCATTCATCCTTCAAGCAAGGATCTATGGAGCACCTACTATGTACTCAGTGCTGGGCTCTGGGACCAGTAAGATAAAAGGGGTGGGGAGGTTGCCTCCTGGGAGGAGACAGAGTCACATAACTTAAGTGACAAGAGCTATTGCAGGAACAATAATAAAGAGCTCTAGGAACACAGAAGATGGATCATGAGAGAACAAAGGAAGACTTCTCCAAGTAGGTTACATCCGAGCTGTATCTTAAAGGACAGGAACAGGAAGGAGCAGTTTTCCATGAAGGGAGAAAGGCAGGGGATAACAATGATTGGTCTGGTCGGTTCGACTTACTGTTTTTTTTTTGTTTTTTTTTTAAACTTTCCTTTAAGTTTCAATAAAATGCTACCCAGAAATCTAACTAGAGAGACAGATTAAAGCAGCTTTTTGGCCAGGGCTTGCTTCAGAATTTTCACCCCTCCCCTGCTCCAGTGTCCCCACAGATCATGGCGCTTCTTGGAACACCTTGTTGAAACAACTGGTGTGGCCTGGCAATCAATCAACCCATCAACTGCTACTAAATAAAAATATCAGGTTGTCAGAAACGTTTTGTAAAACAACACTGAGTTAAATAAGTCAGTCAGTTCTATTACCGGTGTTTTCAGTGCCTTATTATGCTATGAGGGACCATGACTCCCCAAGTTGGGGGCTACAGAGTATACCATTTCCCAAACACTGTGTCTACAGGAACCTTTATTTTTCTTAGTAAGTTTCGAAAAGGACTGGTCTCTGTGTCCACACTTCAAGAGACATGGCCACAACCAAATAAGACTCATCTCAAAAATAAGGAAATTTCACTTAGAATCTAGGTATTTTGACACCCAGTTCAGTTGTTCTTTCTACCCAATGATTACTACTCCCTCTTATTTTATGGATATAACACTTAGAAGAGTGGCTATTTTCTCCCACAAAACACTATTTTCCACTCTTCTCAGACACAGTCTGACTATGACTCGTAGGTACTGTTTTCTAGAGAATGAAACAAATGTGTTGCTTTAAAAAAAAAGTTCACCTAGTTTTATTGTTTTCATGTGTACCAAGCTCGTGTTTCTTCTCCAAAGCCCTCACAAGCTATGACTCAAGTGCCATGTTAATTATAAAATGTAAAGGAATGAAACATCTGTTATCATGGCAGGCCCTCAGGACTTTGGTTTTTGAACGAAAAGGGTGAGAAATAGATTTAGAAGTGAGGAAAGATAAAGAGACCCAGGTGATATCCATTTAACACAATCCCCAGACGCTGGGAAAAAACATCTCATATATGAGTCAAATTCACAGAAATATCTTATCCTTCTCTCTGCATTATAAAGTCACCTCTGGCTCATCTATGTCCACCTTGACTCTCCACTGCTGCCTCCCCTGAACCAGCTGCATTCTTCACTTCTAAGCATATATCTCTGTGCCAAGTGGAAAATGATACTTTGAGCTGGGAAGTTAACTTCTGTGTCGTGAATTTATTTTTTTAATTTAAGATCTGGGTCATTCTTGTTTAGTCACCTCCTGAAATTTAGGCTGGAGTACAGGAAAGCAGAATTTGGGGGCAAGCAAAGAGCAGAGAGGAGAATTACTGGGCACCAGTGCCTGAAAGTGAAATCAATAGTCTGCGAAGTGGTTTCCTGGAGAGAAATCGACACCAAAGCAAGCCAGAGCATCAAAAGGAGGCATCTCCAAAGGGAACTAGGAATGGAGCATAGACCATGTGCAGCATAACTGAGGAGAAAACAGGAGAGGATGGGAGGGTTCAGAATGGAAGATGGTGCTTTGATTCTGAAAAATGTCCAAGAAACTGAAACACAGCCATGCCAAATTTTTTCAGAGGGTGTAGTGGCTCTGACAGGCATAGGAAGACATCCGTGGAGGGTCATTACCTAGCAGGGAAAATGATCACCTTTCATGTTGTCAGCACTTTGAAGCATCACATAAACTTCCTTTTCCTTTTTTCTCTCTTTCATGGCCACACCTGTGGCATATGGAAATTCCCAGGCCAGAGACTGAATCAGAGCTGAAGCTGTGACCTATGCCACAGCTATGGCAAGGCAGGATCAACCTACTGTGCTGGGCCAGGGATCAAACCCACATCGCCACAGCTCCCAGAACCACTACAATTGGATTCTTAACCCACTGCACCACAGCTGGAACTCCAGAAATTTTCATTTACTTTGTCTGAATAGACAATCAATAGAGAGAGAGAGAGCAAAGTTCACAATCTTTTTTTTTTTTTTTCCCTGCCATACCTGTGTCAAATAGAAGTTCTCAAACCAGGAATCAAAACTGAGCCACTGCAGTGACAATGTCAATTTTAACCAGCTGAGCCACAAGAGAACTCCAGAATCTAATTTTGATGAGAGCCTGCCAGCATCGTTATCTTCATCTTCTCTTCATCTATTGAGCACATTTTACGTGTTCTATGAAAAACACTTTTTGCCCTATATCTAATGTAATCTTCATACAAGCCTGGAGAATGGTCTCTTTATTCTCATTTTACTGATCTATGAGAATAAACTCTGTCTCATAGCATTAAGTAACGGGCCCTAGTTGTAAACATAGACTCATACCTGTCTCTAGTGTCATCATACCAAGGAAAGCCATTCCCTATTTTCTTTCTCCCTGTCCCATTTAGACATGATTAACCAGTTTCTGATCTCCTTCCCACTGTACACAGTTTCAGAATCCTTCTCAGCATATTATACGAATCCACTACCCATCCATCAGTGAATACTTCGGAAGTAAAACCAGTGTTCTAACTCTGTTCTACACCATTCTGCATCATTCTCTTATGTAGCCAACGAGGTATAGAGAGAGTAAGCTTACAAAATAGGATGAGAACTAGAGCCCAGAAAGACTGAGGGGATGTTTGACTAAGAAAAAAATAAAAAAAGCTGGCACAACTCAAGTCCAGGAAAATAAAATAAAACAGGAAGGACTGAAAGTTCTCTCAGTCTTGGCACAGTTAGCGAGTTAAAGACTGGTATTACTGAGTGGAAGGAAAGGTGAGCTGAGATTTCAAGGATAATGCTGCTGGATTTGGTTTATGCTGCTTTTTGAGTATGGGCAACATTGGGACTGGAAATTTCTCCTGCAGTTGTAGGAAAATAAATAAGACAGAAGGAAGAGAGTTGAGATATTCAAGACTGTGCTTGCAAGGTAGCTTTAGTTGGCTTGTAGAAATCTTCAAGTACAAATATCGGACATGGACTGATGAGCCATTCATTAGAAACAACTAGTTGATTGATGTTTTTTTCTTCATTGAATTAACTAAGTCAATCAACTGAAATTAACATCTTTAGTCTAACAAATATTTGACTTGGGTAAAACTTTATTCAAAAAAATAACTTTTGGAAGTGAAAAAAAAATCCTTATACTTAAGGGTTTACATTTTGACCAAATGGCACAGAATAAGTCCATGTCACATTTGCTGGAATTATCTCTAAGGTCTACAGAATCACAGATATTGATATATGTAATATAATATTCCATGCTGATTGTTAGACTTTACAATGAACTTACATTCTAGGAATGTAATGATGGATCACATGGTCATGACACCCCTGGGATCTTATATCTTATTACAGGCAAGAGAAATGTAAATTAAATTGATCAAATATAGGTTCCTCTATGTAGTGACACATATATAGAGCGAGAGATTGAGAAATATTATGGGAAAACATAATTCTTTCTCTGGGTAGCTAAAAAAGCCTTCACTTCAGGGCTGAAGATAAGCATAGGATTTGGTGAGGCAGAAAAAATGGAGAAGTGGGAAATGAGGATGAAAAAGGCATTAGGCAGAGGAAACAGAACTTGCAAAGGGATAGAGCAGAAAAGAGCTACAGTAAAAAGAAAATTAGAAATAGTAGAGAATAGCCCTACTGGGAAGAACAAGGCCATGGGAGATAAGAGGCAGGAGGGAGGCTGGCCATACAGGCAGAGTTATAAAGAGCTTTGTGTGTCATGTCATCACCCTTCCAGTGATGAAAGTGTTGGAGCTTTCAGGTAGCTGTGCATTGTAGACAGATCACTGGGTATGTTGAGTGGAGGAAGCATTTGAGCATGATGGGACAGGATCCAGAAAGATCAATGAGCAGAAAAAATTGATTAAGACATGAACTGGAGTTCCCAGTGTGACTCAATGGAAATGAATCTGACTAATATCCATGAGGATGCAGGCTGGATCCCTGGCCTTGTTCAGTGGGTTAAGGATCAGTTTTGCAGTGAGCTGTGGCATAGGTCACAGATACGGCTCAGATCTGGCATTGCTGTGGCTGTAATGTAGGCCAGCAGCTACAGCTCTGACTCGAACCTTAGCATGGGAACCTCTAGGGTGGGTGTAGCCCTAAAAAGACCAAAAAAAAATATATATATATATGAACCAAGATGGAAGCAAAGCTAGGGGGAAGGGTAAATTCCCGAGACATTGAGTATCCACATAACCTAGCTGCGTGGCTGAGGGGAGCAAAGATGAGGCACACATTCCAGGATGACCCTGAGAGCAGCTATACAATGAACCAAGGGCATAAAGGAAAGGGATTTTAGAAGCAGCCAACCTGAAGGTTACAGATGGGAAAGTAGCTACTAAACTAATGTATATACAGTTGAAAATATTTCAGTAGCACTTTTTCTTAAAGGAGAAAGAATAATTTGCTGGAGAAGTTGGAATAAGTGAAAAGGTACAATGATTAAAAGAAAAGTCACTCATAAGTCCACTTCCTGGAGATAAACTATTGGTAATGTTTAGAATACATGTAGATGACTTTAACATTTGAAATCACATCAGTTTTTTAAAATGTGTCTCGCTTTTCCTACTTAATGTTATGTTTGGAGCTATTTCTCACATTATTAAAAATTTCACAGAAAAAAAATGATATCTAATAAGTAGATCACATTTGATCTTATAATGAACTACTGGGTATTTCACTATTCCCATATTTGGGGGCAATTAGTTCAGTATGACTGGATTGTAAGTACAAGGATGTGTTCCAAGTATCTGTGCATATAACTAGTTTCTTAATTTCTATTCATTTCATTAAGATAGGTTAATGCACATAAAAGTTTCACATCTACTTTAGGAGGTACACGGTTTGGTGTTAGAAGGGCATGGATTTACATGCCTTCTCAATGTGGTTGAATTCTATTCCTCCCAGGTTCTAGCACTTTCCACATTTTATGCCTGTAACACTTACTAGCTATTAATAATTAGCAGTTATTTTTAAAATGGTCATTTTGTCAGAATTAAATTGCTTATTTTCTAAAAGGTGTGCATATATAGGGATTTATGTGTCTGAAATTGAACACTTGAAAATATAATATTGGGGGATTTTTTTCTTAGAAAATTTAAAGTAATTAAATGACTTCAATATCCTACATACAGGGTAAAATAATTCAAAATCTTTCAGAAATTTTGACATATACTATGATTTGTGAAGTTTTCTTTTTTCACTTAAAATATATTCTATGTTTTCACACCTGACAAAAAGTATTTAATGAACTAATTTAATTTTAGATGACATGGTGAAAATGTCACACATTCCTCATATTGACCTGCATAAGCATATAAGCTCAATTAACATAAATGAGATGTTATGTTATTGTGGGGCCATTCAGTATCTTGAGAGACCATTTTGTTTTTCTAACACTTAGCTAAATGACTTACACATTTTTACAACACTATATTAAGCAACTAAAAAATAAAAATTCACTGACACCAACCTTTTCAACTTAAGATAATGGCCAGGGAGTTCCCATCGTGGTTCAGTGGCTAACGAATCCAAGTAGGAACCATGAGGTTGCGGGTTTGATCCCTGGCCTTGCTTGGTGGGTTAAGGATCCGTATGCCACGGGGTGACCAAAAAAGAAAAAAATTATATCATAAATGGCTTAAAGACTTAAACAGAAGAAATGAGACTATAAAAGTCCTAAAAGATACCATAGGCAAAACATTCTCTGGCATAAATCTTACCAATGTTTTCTTAGGTCAGTCTCCCAAGGCAATAGAAATAAAAATAAACAAATGAGACCTAATCAAATTTATAAGCTTTTGCACAGAAAAGGAAACCATAAAAAAATTAAAAGACAATTTGCAGAATGGGAGAAAATATTTGCAAATGATGTAACCTACAAGGGCTTAATTTCCAAAATATACAACCATCTCATACAATTCAACAACAACAAAAAAACCCAAACAGCTCAATCGAAAATGAGCAGAAGACCTAAATAGATATTTCTGGGGTAGAAGATATACAGATGGCCAGTAAGCACATGAAAATACAATTAACATCACTAATTACTAGGGAAATGCAAATCAAAACTTCAATGAGGTACCACTTCACACTGGTCAGAATGGCCATCATTAAAAAGTCCACAAATAACAAATGCTAGAGAGGATATGGAGAAAAGGGAAACTTCCTACACTGTTGGTGGGAATGTAAGTTGGTAGAGCCACTGTGGAAAACAATATGGAGGTTCCTCAGAAAACTAAGCATAGGAGTTCTTGTTGTGGCTCAGCGAAAACTAATTTGACTAGTGTCCATGAAGATGCAAGTTTGATCCCTGGCCTTGCTCAGTGTTTAAGGATCCGGCATTACCATGAGTTGTGGTGTAGGTTACAGACACGGCTTGGATCTGGTGTTGCTGTGGCTTTGGTATAGGCTGGCAGCTGCAGCTACAATTCGACCCCTAGCCTGGGAACCTCCATAGGCCATGGGTGCAGCCCTAAAAAAAATAAAATAAAAAAGACAAAAAAAAAAGAAAACTAAAGATAGAGTTACCATATGATCCAGCAATCCCACTCCTCGGTATAAATCCAGACAAAACTATGATTCAGAAAGATTCATGCACTCCTATGGTTCATTTCAGCACTATTCACAATAGCCAAGAGATGGAAACACCTAAATGTTCATTGACAGATGAATGGATTAATAAGATGTGGTATATATATACAATGGAATACTACTCGGCCATAAAAAGAATGGAATAATGCCATTTGCAGCAATATGAATGCAACTAGAGATTATTTTACTAAGTGAAATAAGTCAGAAAGAGAAAGACAAATACCAGATCATATCACTCACTTATATGTGGAATCCAAGCTAGGACACAAATGAGCCTATCTTTGAAACAGAAATAGACATAGAGAACAGATTTGTGGTTGCCAAGGGGGATGGATTGGGGGAGGGGTAGACTAGGAAATTGGGGTTAGCAGAAATAAGCCCGAATACATGGATAGGATAAACCACGAAGTCCTACTGTATAGCACAGAGAATTATATTCAGTGTCCTATGATTAAGGAAAATGGAAAATAATATTTTTAAAAAGGTATATTTACATGTATGTGTGTGCAGCTGAATCACTTTGATGTACAACAGAAATTAACACATTGTAAATTAACAATACTTTAATAAAAAATTAAAAAAAAACTCATTTATGTGGAAAAGGGAGCTATGCAATGGAGCCTTGGACTCCTCACTCTTGATTACTGCTGTCATGGCCAGTAAGGTCTCAGAGGTCACCGTTAGCTACCAGCCTCCCCCACCCAGTGCTGCTGAGTCTATCACCCAGAGTTGTCACCCATGCAGCAGCTCCATGTAACAACTTTAAAGGAATTTGTATTTGTTGCCTATTGCATCTTTCTATCCATTGTGACATTCTCGTGTTACATAATGCAATTTCTTTTTTGATAGAGTTAGAACATCTTTTCTTCTGTCCTCTGTGATGTCTTCTTCATATGAAGGTCCCTAACAAGTTCATAAAATCCAAGCACCTAATTTAACTAAATCTGGTGCTATTTGATCTAGCCAGCTCTGCTAAGAAATCAGTTTTCTTGGAGTTCCTATCTTGGCTCAGTGGAAACGAATCTGACTAGCATCCATGAGGACACAGGTTTGATACCTGGCCTTGCTCAGTGGGTTAAGGATCTGGCGTTGCTGTGAGCTGTGGTGTAGGTCACAGACATGGCTCGGATCCAGGTTGCTGTCGTTGTGGTGTAGGCAAGCAGCTATAGCTCCAATTAGACCCCTAGCCTGGGAACTTCCATATGCCATGGGTGTGGCCTTAAAAAGACAAAAAAAAAAGCAGTTTTTTCTTTATACAAATTCTTATTTTATATTCCACCCTGATCTTCAGTTTTCCTGTCACATGGTCTGGAGCTGAAAGGAATGAGGATGTGAGTGTGTGTCATTCATGTGCAGATGGAGCAAGGGCCCTGGAAGGAATCGGAAGCGCTGGTCATGTTGCCACTTACCAGTATAGAAGTTGCTCAGATAGGAGAGCAACAGAGCTGAGAACCAGTTACAGAGGTTACCTATCACTCTGCACATTAAGAAAGATAAATCACATGGGAAGAAATTAAAGAGAGCAAATTAAAATGTTGTTTCTCCTAAGAAGTCTAAAGAGAAGTGCTGAAAGATTCGTTTACCTTTACCTTTAGTCTTTGGTAGCTCTAAGAGGAAGCTGGGCCAATTTACAGGGTTGTTTTTTTTTTTTTCTTTTTGACTGCTTTTGATTTTTGAGTGACTTTAAATTTTATTTTATCATAAGATTCTATCATGAAGAAATAGGGAGTTCCCTTCATGGCTCAGTGGTTAACTAACCCAACTATGATCCACGAGGATGCGGGTTCGATCCCTGGCCTTGCTCAGTGTGTTAAGGATCCGGTATTGCAGTGAGCTGTGGTGTATGTTGCAGATGCAGCTTGGATCTTGGTGTGTCTGTGGTGCAGGCTGGCAGCTGCAGCTTCAATTCGACCCCCAGTCTGGGAACTTCCACGTGCAGCAGGTGTGGCCCTATAAAGGAAAAAAAAAAGGAAAAAAAAGGGAAATATTTAGCCCACTTTTATTCCATTTATCTTCTTTTCTGTTCTTACTGGGAGAGTTTCTGTAGTTTTTTTTTTTTACTTTTTTTTTTAAATTTAACTTTATTGGAATAGTTAGTTGATTTACAATGCTGTATTAGTTTCAGGTGTGCAGCAAAGTGAATCAGCCATACATATGTATATACCCACCATTCTTCCCATACTGGTTATTGCAAACTTTTGAGTAGATTTTCCTGTGCTACACAATAGGTTCTCATTAATCATCTATTTTATGCAGTACAGTGTATGTCATTTCAACCCTCCCCGTTCTTCCCTCCCTCCAATGGTTTCGCCTATAGTAAGCACAAGATTGGTTTTGAAATCTGTGAGTTTGTTTCTGTTTTATATATAAGTTCTTTTGTATCACTTTTTATTAGATTCCACATATCTGTGATATTGCGGTGCTGTTGGGTTTTGTTTCTTACATTCCTGAGGAAAGACTGGCCCATGGACGCTGGTCCTGCCACAGTAGGGAGCCCATCCCTCCCCTCAGCGCTCTTCTCCCAGAGAACAGAAAACCAAGAGGAACTAAATTGCAGATTAAGACATGTCCTCAAGTTCCCAGTCCTTGAGTCAGGACAGTTTTTAAAAATTCAATCATATAGTAAACTTATTATGAGGTCATTATCGAAATTATAAACCTGTGTTCTAAACCTGAGTCAAGGGTCAGGAATGGAGGGGGCAGAATCCTCTTGGCATAAGGAGTCTATTAAGGGATCCACATTCTCCAATATATCATCATCATTCAATAATGATGACAAAATAAAGCCCTGTCCTCTGCAGCCCTGAGCTTTGTCCTTGTATAACCACATGTAAATTGGAAATGATTGCCCTGCCCATAGATCTTGTGTATTCTAGCCAGCAGTCATCGTTAGGCTGTGTTCTCAGAGCCAAGCAAACAGGATGGTGAACACTGAAAACATAACATATAGAAGGAGTTTGCAAATAGCAGTTTTCCCATTAAGATGTATCATACCGATCGCACAGAGGAGAATTCTGGCCCTAATTTAGTGCAGGCTTGTATTTGGCACATGTTACCTGTAGAGTATTTGAGTAAATTACTGATGTCAGTTGTATTTCTCGTGGAGACGAGGGAAATAGGTTATTGGCACAATAAAACATCCAGAGGCATTTAAAATGTCAGTCTAATCGCAAGAACCAGTAAGGCTTTTAATTACCTTCTGTGCAATTTTTTTTAATTGCTCCGATGGCTGTAGCGCTTGGTAAGTTCCTGACAGAGCAGCTGCAACAAACTTAATTTAAACATTTTTTTTTTCTGAAGCTCTCTGGAAAAAAAGAGGGATCTGAGATACAGGGTGGATGCTGGGAGTCCCTTTTGTTGCAGGCTCTCTGCAGGAATTCTTGTTGTCTGGTTACTAATAGAATCCTACCTCCATGTTAATCCAACTACCTGCAGGGCTTTCATTTGCTGATGACATTCATTGCAAAGAATATCTGTCATCAACCTCCCTCTCAGAATATTCTAAATCAATCAGTCTGAGGTGCTAGGCCATTGCCAGCTCCAATTCCCACATTCTCTTTGGTGCTTGCTTAATTCTAAATTGGGAAAAAGGAAGATTCACAATTCTTTTCTCATCTTTTTTTTTTTAATAAAATATTTTTAGGACCACACCCATGGCACATGGAAGTTCCCAGGCTAGGGGTCAAATTGGAGCTGCAGCTGCAGGCCAGCACCGCAGCCAGAGCAATAAGGGATCCAAGCCATGTCTGTGGCCTACACCACGGCTCATGACAACACCAGATGCTTAATGTACTGAGCAACGCCAAGAATTGAACTCACATCCTCATGGATACTAGTAGAGTTTGTAACCACTGAGCCACAATGAGAACTCCCATATTTTTTTTTTCTTGAGATGTGTTGGATATTGATGTGAGGGAAGGTTTTATTTTCTGTAGTTTTCAAACTCTTAGCTCTACTTTCCATTTTGATAGAGCTGTTCTTTATTTGCAGTAAGTCTCCATCCTTAAGGCCTCCATTCTCTCCTTCTCCAGGTACTATTCTTTACTAAGGGGACTTGTGTGTACAGGTGAGAAGCACATGAACTTTACAATCCAGATGGCTGCGATTGAATCCCAATTTGCTGGAGGCTGCCTCTAACCTAAGTTTCATGTTCACAAAGAAGGAATAATGATAATGCCTCCCCAGTAGGGTTGTGAGAACTCAATAAAATAACGTATAAAGAGTGACCAGCAGAGAGTACGTTTTCAGTGAGACTTAGTTCCTAGGCAATACCTGCCTCAACCTCCACCTCCAGTGTGAATTCCCTTATCTGGATGTATATATAGTGACACTTGCACTGCTAAGTATGTCCTGATACTCAGCAGGTTATATCTCATTTAGACTGTGGTTAGTGGGGACAAGGTCTGAGAAATGTTTTCTGAATTGCAGTATCTACGTCAGCACCCTTAGTGATTTTTTTTGTTTCAGCTGATATGCTAACAGATTGAAAAATATTCAGGGAACTTAGGCCTAATTAGGTTGGATTTAAGGCTAAATTTTTGGAAGGTGTTTTATGCTCTTTTAAGAGTAAGATCTAATTAAACAGAGTCATAGAATGTCTATGCTGGAAGGAAACTGATATCATCCAGCTCAACTGGCTATTTAATACAGAGGAAATAAGACCAATAAAAGCAAAACTAGTTAATGTCTGAGTTGGCCGAGAATTCCAGTCTCACACTTCCCATTTTGGGGTTGTTTCCACCATGTCACATGCCTCCATCCCATTGGTGTTGATGCTGAGATCCTGACACTTGCAAAGTTATTCTGCATACTCCATTTAACCACAGGGTACTGAGGTTTCTCTTCTGCTAAGCTGGTGATGTGACTATTAATATTAAGAGTATCTTATCATGTTGTATGAAATCTTAGGAAAAGAGTAAATTGGACACGTAGAGAAAGCAGGGAAAGTGGCAGAAATATTTAAGCAGATAGAGTGAAAAACTTTCCCAAGACAAAAGAAATGAAGAAACAAATATGACAATATGTATGTAAAGTCTAGGATATACTATGCATTTAGTATATGTTAAGCACTTTATGTGAAGTCTCTAATTAAGCCAAAATAGCACTGGAAGGTGAGTAAACTTTCCTTCATCTATTAAACTAGTTGTATCATATCTTCTACACATTCCTTGAAACATAAATTCCAAAGGCCTTTATCTACTGATTCAAACCAAATCCACCAGGTTCTAAAGCCTGAGCCTTTATTCATTAAATTCTAATGCTTCTGCAAACACTATTTGATAAAAAATATTGGGCTAAGAGGATTTCCAGGGAGTTATAGAGGAATTATGAAAGGAAGGCAAATTCGTAGGGAAGCCAGATAATTTGGTTGATGGGGAGAAAGAAATAGGATCTTGGGTCATATTTTTAAAAAGCAGAAAGAGATGGTTAGAATAAAAGATGCCTGAGAACTCTAACCTAGTTGGTTCTCCTGGCCTTGGTGGTTGGCATTTGTTACCATGATACTGTAGCTATAAAAACGCATAGTGCAATGTTGCCCCTTTTCCTACAGATTGCATCTGTGTCCTCATTTGCCTTCACTAGAACCTCTTTGTTGTGATGCTGCCTGTGTTTGTATGGTCCCAGGTCACTTTTCCTGAGGATCACCAAGGTCAGCCCTGTCTTCTCCAGTACAGTCAAATGTGGGGCTGCAAATGGAGAAATATGAAATGGAGTATGGAATGTGAGGAAGAATGATGTAAACTGACAGAGTCCAAGATAACTACAGAGCAACACGTGGCAGGGGCTCCCCAACACTGGCCCCTCCTTTACAGACTCCTAGGGCTGGGAAATAATCCAAGAAACTTCCTTTCAGTCATATTAACCTTGTTCTGAGGTGGCCACTTCATGCTATATTTGAAATTATGTAACATGGTTTTCCACTCTCTAATGTGATTATATACTTGTCACCTCCATAAAGCCATTCTTTTTGGAGCACTGGGGCCACAGATTGTGTTTTGTACAGGGACATGGTAAGTGTTAGTTCAATTTCTTAATTGAGGGCATTTTATTAGCTTCTAGTTTCTCTTCTTGGACTTGGTTCTGGATTACAGTACCTCTCATGTAACTGCCTCTTTTGAAATCAAGGTTTTCCTTTGCTTCTTCTGTGTGGCCCTCAGTCACAGACCACAGAGAAAAGGCACAGAGCCCAGACTGTTTCTGTCCCAGCAATACTGACAGCTACCTTTCATTGATATATTAAGCATTTAAAAAGCTCATTTCAAATGTATTAATACAAACATGTAAAATAAATGATGTGCATAACATCTCTTCATTCTTATAAAAATGCTCCAAAATTATAATTTTACAGAAGAAAAACACTCTGAATGGTGGCTAATTTGAGATTCAAATTCAGGTATGAAAGACTCAAAAGCCCTAATTTTTTTTTTTTTTACTATACTTCCTTCTCTTTCTTTTGCTTAGGGAAGAAAAAAGGACATTAGGTGAAAACTTTAACTTTTGAAACTCTAGTTAGAAGGAAAGCTTATGGAGGAGTGATATTTAAGATAAGAGCTATATGTAAGAATCTTTTGGAAAATTTCAAGAATCTCTCTTTTAGATCCATGAACTCCAAAATACTTTCCCTGTACACCCTAGAATCAGTGGCACAGTGAAAATGAATTACTTGTGGAAGGACTGATACCCCCTAACAGTGAAAAAACTGAGAATTCCTGATCTTGCCATCTCTTTATATGATATTTTTCCATGCACAGCTCATGACTCTGTGAGCTTGTGTGTGTGTGTGTACTTAATGAACATGTACATACACACACACACACACACACACAATTTTGCATCAACCTTTAGTGTCTCAAACAGGCGTGAATGTGAAGCACAAAAGATGTAAATACAGTCCCTTGAACACACTGAAATTAGTTAATTCACACTAATTACCAATTTATAATTATATTTAACATAATTAATTATACAATGCATATTTACACACAGGTACATGCACACACTCCTATTCCCTCCTCCCCACAACACACCTCCCCATCACACCTATAAGGCCCTCCATCAGGAAATCCACCCCTTAGTCAATATCTCAATGAGGATCCTGGTGGGAAATGGTCGGGAAACACACTCAAGCTGGGAATAATTGAGGAAGGTTTATTTGTGAAGTTGTGGTTAGGCAACCAAGAGTATAGTGCTCTACCATAGAGCATAACACCACAGGGGAGTATTTATCACTCCCAAGCATGAAGGAGCAAGCAGACCAAGAATTTATTGGAATCCAGAGGGAAGCTGTATGAAGAGTTTCACCTGCCAGTGGTCGTGACCTTTAACAGAGGGTAATGGCCAACCTGTGATGAACCAGAAGGGAGGTTATGGGGGGGAAAGATACTATCACCTCAATTTCTCCTGTCTTCTGATTTCCTTTCCCTGCATCCCACTGGCCAAGCCAATGGGATGCAAGAGTCCACTAAAGCCGGAGATGTGGGTCAGCTTTTACAGACACAAAGAAGAGTGAAAAAAGGTAGAGGGTGATCTAGCAGGCCAAAGAGAAGACATCCAGCTGGGTAAACAGACTAGCATATCTGAGATTTGCCAGAAAGGCCTTATCAAAGCTTGGGGAAACAGTAAGTACCATGCCAATACAAATTCCAGTTTACCACTGAATCCTCCTGGATCACTATTTAATGAAGGCTTACTCTTTGTAAAGCACTGTGTCAGACTTTTAAATATACCATGTCTTCCTCCATCATCATAACTGTTTTGAGGTAGGTACTGTCATTCCTATTTTACAGGCAAGAGAACTGAACTGTCCAGCTCCCCAGACACTTGTCAAAGATCACAGACAACAAGCAGGAAAACTTACATTCAAAGTCCAGCCCGGCTGACTCCAAAGTTAGACTCTCTCTCGCCTTACAATTTACTGCAGACTAAATGAAGCAACAATCTAAGAAACTGCTCGTGGGAAGTCCAGGCCTTGCCTACAAGGTTATTACTCAGAGAAGGCAACAGAACTTGAGCCAGGACTGATTTAATCCATTTAGTTTAAATCAAAGGAAGTGTACATTTTCACCCTTCAACATATTAATGTGGTAGGTGTTGTAAGCACTCCCCACCACAGCCCTTAGACTCTACCACTTCAAGGTGCTCTACCTGATTTTCAATTCCCAGTATCTACATCAGAAGCATAGGAACCTGGCAAGCCACCAGTACCAAAAACTAAACATCCCCACCCCCCCAAAAAAAGCCTTCAGTTAATGACTCTTAGGAGTCAGTATAAAAATGTCCCAGTTCTGCCACGCATGTGACAAAATTCTGAGATGTTAAAATATTTCCCCAAAGTTTTCCCATAGGATTAAGATCCGGCTTCCCACTTCTGGTTGTGGGCTCAATAATGCATCCCTTTGGGGCTGCTCCCTTCCCTCTGTCACTTTCCCATTTCCTTACACTTCCTCTTATGTTTAAATCTTTCTGGGACCACCCAAATTAGGATTTCTACCAGAAGTTTTTAATACAAGTTTTCCCAAGCAACAGCTCCTCAGGAAGAGATTCTAAAATCTAGGACTGACCATATGTTCCAAAAGCAGACTACTGCTGGCGAAAGTGCCATAGTGATAACTTTGGTAAGCTAGAACATCACAGTGACCAAGACCCTCACCTGTAGTGAACTGGGATGGAACAGAGGTAGAAGTGGTTGCACCGCAGTGTCTTAAGCAATGCCTCAGCTATGGCTGCAGTCATAATTAAAAGGACCACGGATTTCACTGGTGCCATCAATGCCATGATGGCTGAAAATGACTGTCAGCCAACTAGCTATTCAGAAGCATGATATGAAAGTCAGAAATGTATCTATGACCGTGTTTAAAATCACCCTTATCTCCTGAAGCTTTGAAACTCCTAGGCTTTGTGAAATCATTACAGCAAGCAGGTAAAAAAAAAAAAATCATGAGCTGTATGGAAAGTGAGAGATGCTAAACAGATTGGAAGAGAGAATTGTGAAGTCCATGTTTTCCGTAAAATATTTGATTGACTTAGACTTGAGCAAGCACTTTTCCTGTGTGCAAATTCATCAGGAAAAATGAAATCTGCAAAGCTGTGAGGAACATGTACCTCGGCTGAGAATTTCCAGAGCAGAGTTTCAGTCTATTTTCTTTAATGAGACGTTGAATTATTCCAAGCAGCCAGGACTTTCTTCCCAAGAATGGCATAGGAACGGAGCATGCTGTTATGCCACTTGAGATAAATAATTACTCTGAAAACTGAGACAGTCAATCAATTAAACAAATAAGATACTGTAGGCAAATAGCCATATGCAAATGATGTGTAGGGTTGATGGTAAAAGATGCTGAATAAATCTGAAATTTGGTCTGTAATTCTAACATAATACAAACCCTCTACATACAGGGTCAGAGGTTCCAGGTAATTTGACAAAACTGAAGGAATGGCTCAGAGGATCTGAAGCGGAATTTGTCCCTGGAAAAAGCAGAAGAGGTGAGAAGGGAGCTCAGGGGTAGTTCTTTCCTCATCCTAGAGACGGTTCTCGGGTAAGGGTTACCCAAGTCTGTGAGTGCTGTGGATAAGACCCATATTACACGCCTCTCCATGGAGGGTGTTATGGGATTAGAAACTGAAGTAAGGAAGGTGCTAGTGAAGAAAGCATTGTTCCCCTGATGGAAGTATTAATAGAATCCTCTTTCTCAGTGTTGTTGATAGTTTATATTGCTGCCCTAGTCACACACTGTTCACGATACCACTTATTATCTCAGAAAACGGGTAGTCTGCTCCCTATTTTAATCAGCATGAGGAATGGGAAGGATGCAAGATACGGAGTTAAAAGATCTGGGTCTGAATTCACTGTTCATATCCTATTGTGTCAAGTAGGTTTCCTCATTAATAAAATTAGCTTGGCAGTATTTTCTTTGTGGTGCTATTGTGATGATACAGGGTACCTTACCAGTGTTAGGTATTATGATTATTAACCCACTGAATTAAAAAGATTAGTATTCAAAGTGAGCCACACATGACCCACATTCTGTATAGCATGACCCCACACTATGGTGACCAAGAGAACACGCCTTTCAGATTTCTGAGGGCAGAGAATCTGACTGTTTTAGGGGCCTCAGGGGCTGCTCTCTGAAACCCATAGCTGTGTCAGCACAGAGGCCCTGCCTCCTGGGGTCTGCTCCCAGCCAGTAACAGCACCAAGGGACATTAGGCAGCCCCGTGCCTCAGAGATGTGAGGCTTCTCTGAAGGCTGACCTTAGCTTGAGGGACCTTTGAGAGCCTTGCCAAACTTTCCTTGGAAGCGCACTGCAGCCTGCCACGCTTTCCCCCAGCCCTCCTCCCCTCCTTCTCTCTCTCCTTCATCAGTGTCAGACTTGATCCTGGTCTGACAGCTCTCCTCACCTTCCTCAGCCCCCTCCCTGTTCTCTCCCAGGGCTTTCCCCTAATGCATTTCTTGTATATCTAATCACATTTTAGCATCTGCTTCTCAAAGACCTAAACTCACACAAGGGTAAAATATGAGAAAGTTGAGAGGATATGACCATTTCCCAGGTATGCTTAGGTATCGATACTGCTGTGGCTCAAAAACAAAGCTACTTGTTTTTATTTCTATTTTTCTATTTAGTTCAGTAGGTCTGAGAATATACACCTTTCACCCCTGGTACTCAGGGAAGCTGTTTTCATTTTAAATGGTGGGAAAATTAAGACCTTTTATTGTTCCTGAATTGGACTTAAAGTAGCTGGATCAGCACCCCCCTTGGCCAGCTTCCAAAATGGATCCAGACTCCAGACTCCCCCCATATCATTTCATTACTGGAAATTATTTTCCTTTTCCTTTCATGTAATTTGACTCTTCCTTGCCCACACCCACTTGGGCATCCTCTAATAAACTTTCTCAGACAATTCCAAAACCACATTGGCTTTTCACCCTGACCATCTGTTTTAATACATTAAAATGATCACAATTTTGCTTTGTTCAGTTGACACATCTTGGCTGTGTGAAACAAAAGAAAAATTACCTTGACGAGAAAGGTTATGGGATAGAGGCATTTTCAGAAATTGTGCTTAGAAATACTTAAGAAAATAGTTTCTCAAGCCCTTTAGCTACAATTTGCTAATAGGTTAATCACAAATCACCCTGGGCCACTTATTAAAGTAAATCTAGCAGGAGTCCTACTGGGGAACATTTCTATGTCCTTGGGTTTCTGGGTATGGTACACCAAAGAATCTACATTTCTTTAGGAATAGGAGCATACCACATACTGGCAGGACTCTGATATCCACCAATTAGCCCTATTTCCTATTTGATTCTAGATGTTTACAGATGAAAAATCTCCTTGAGGCAGATGAAGAGGATACTGATGAAGTTTTTTAAGAGGACAATTAGGGAGAAATCAAATCTAGACAAGTACCCAAGACCTTTGGTCTAAAATAAAGACTTGCATTTCATGATTCTTTTTGCAACCACCTGTCCAAAGCCAGCCTGATTTGTTCCCTACTAAACTCTAAGCCTTTGAATAGCAGGTGTCCTTTCTAACAAATGCTTAAGGAACTTAGTGAATGGGCCTATGGATGGATAGTCCACAAGATGATTTGTACTGCTGTATCTCTTTGCACTGCAGTATGTAGGGGAATTCTATCCCCTAGGCCTGGCTGCCAGAAAACTAGGGTAGTCAGTTCAACGGAGTTGTCTTTTAGTGCTGCCTTTCCTGACTTCCTGTCCGTAGACAGATACCTGTCTGCCTGAAGCTGTTCTACAGAAACAACAACCCAGGTGGAAGGTATTGGGCTGGCCCTGCTTGTCTTCTGTCCCCAGCCTGCCAAGGAGATAGCATATGCTAATGAGCTAAAGAAAGTTACCTGTCCATCACCCAATTGATATTTATTCAGTAACTTCCAGATGGAAAGGCCCAGTGGCATCACTTGACTTTCTCAAGGTCACAGGGGCAGTTAGTACTGGGTATGTGGAAGCCATGTTTTCTGATATCTAGTTTGTGCTACTTTCTATTAGAGGATGCTATTTTGCATCTATGTTTTGAGTTTCTCTACCTTGGCTCAATCTTCGCACTTATAAAATACACATTTTCTATAAGTTATATATGTCCTTTGGTTTTCTACAGTCCCATTGTTATTTTGTTTGCAAAACCCAGTGAACTCAGTAAAGGCACAGTAGGACAGAGCTCTCTTTCCCTAAGAAAAAGCATCCCTCCTTCCTCTTTATTTAGAGTATAGCTAGCATCACAGTTAAAGGTAGGTCCCTCTGTCCCTGACAGCCAGGAGCTTTGGACCTTGAGGCAAAGGCCATGGAGTTTAAAGTGGTTTGAGCTGAGATACATATTTCAAGGTGCCTTTCCATCTAGGCAAAGCCAAGTATTCCAGGAGCATTTGAGTTTGTGGCAAAGAAATCCGGGAGTGAATTTTCAGTCAATGTAGCATAATTCATGATTAAGGTTATCGGTAATATCTAACCTTTAGTAAATGCCAGCTGCATAATGATGACTAGCGCACGCTTTCTACAGATACTGCACTGCAGTCAGTTCAGCCAGGCCATAAGAATTTATTTAATGGAACTCTAATGGGAAATGACCAGGATCTGACTACAGAAGATTAAAAGTGACAATGCTAATTGACTGCGGAGGTATCTACATGAAGAAGAGCCAGAAAAATCATTTAAGTCTAAATGAAATTGGACTGATTTGATATTTGAGAAAAGTATTACCTTCTTGCTGTGTTTGGCAGGGTGAATCAACCAGCTTCATGTTTCTTAAAGAGTCTTTGTGGGACAATGGGCTATAGTTGTTGGGAAAAGAATCTTTCTCAGCTGGATTAGAAAAAAGAATTACAGCCAAAGGTTTCATTGCAACTGCAATCACAGGGCTTAAACAGCAACATAAAGTGCTGGCATTCTGAAAGCGTTTCAGTATCATAAAGGGTGGCCCATTCTTCACCCCCACTGAGGACAGAATGACAAAGTGATTCAGCTGATGATGGGGAATATAGTTTAATTCTTAATTTAGGGTTTTTTTTAACTTAGGAAGGGAATAAGCTAATGAAGCTTTAAAGTCAATATTATCTCTCTTTCTGACTTGTTCCGTCATTCTTAGAGTGTTCTGTGATTCTTGTAGAGTTAATAGATATATACCATTTCCTCATCCATCGACTATACTGTGTTCCCAACTATGTCAGGGCATTTGCTCACATTCTTCCCTCCCTGTGCACAGGTACGTAATTCCCACCCATCTCTCAGACCTCAGCTTAAAGGGTTTTTCAACCATTTTTTAAGGGACATCTTCCTGAACATCCAGACCAGGTGGACACACACAGTATCACTGTGGTTAAAAACAAAGAATCTAAAGGCAGAACACAGAATCTAGATGAAAACTGGCTTGGCCACTGGCCAGTTCTGTGACCTTCAGTGAGTTCCTAGTCCTTGCATTGCCTCAAGTTCTTCAGCTATTCAGTGGAAACACTAACTATTGCACTTGCTTTGTAGGGTTGAAGGAAATAAACATAAGGAGTTTCTAGTACTGTTACAAACTCTCATAGCCCTGCGTACTCCATTGATCTTTTCATATTAGTACTAATTAGTTCATAGGCTGGTATGATTATATGATAGATATCTTTCTCTCCCACTACAGTATAAGTTCTGTGATGTTAGGGAGTTTACCACTGGATTTCCAGGGCCTAGGACAGTACTAATTCATATTAGACACTGATTAAATATTTGACTGAATAAATGAATGAATGAATAGTGGCTTCTATAGGTGGCCACTTACAACGTCTTACACTGTAGGCAATGGCAGCCATTTCTATCCTAACTTTCCACAGCTATTCACTCATTGCCTACACCTCTGCTAAAGCTAAAGTAGTTTAGCTATTAAAGTCTCCAAACTGCTTCTTCCGAATGACCCTGGGCATGACTTTCTGGTATAGACCTGAGAACAGCAATTCTCAGCTCTGGTATGTAGTGAGCTGAAAAGTTTTCTAAGGAATTTGTTACCAATAATGGTAGAAAGACCAACGTTTGCAGAGGACATGCTATTTTTACTTATTTAGGTAGAGCTCATAAACAGTGAAATGCACACTCTTAAGTGTATAATTTAAAGTAGATTTCACAAATGTATACCCATCTGACTACCACACCAATCAATAGAATATTTCCATCACCTCAGAAAATTGCCTCTTACCTATCTTTGGTCAATCCACAACTCCCATAGACAATCTTTGTTCTTAATTTTACACCACCAAGATATAATTTACATGTAACACTGTGTAAGTTTAATACATGTTGATTTGATACACTTGTATATTGCAAAATGATTACCACCATAGTGGTATATGATTACCACCATAGTGTTAGCTAACACCTCCATAAATCATACAAGTACCATTTCTTTTTGTGATGTAAATGCTTAAGATCTATTCTCCTAGCAACCAATAAGTATATAAAATAGTATGATTAACTAAAATCACCATATGACTTACATTAGATTCCCAGAACTTATCTGTTTTATATTTGGAAGTGTGCACTCTTTGAACAGTATCTCCCCATTTCTCCAATGTCCCAACCCCTGGTAACCACCATTTTACTCTCTATTCCCAAAATTTTTTTTAAATTCTACATATAAGTGATATCACCCACCATTTGTCTTTCTCTGCATCACTTGTTTCACCAAACCTAATGGCACCAAGGTCATCCATGTTGTCAAAAATGGCCAGATTTCCTTCTTTCTCATGGCTTAATAATATTATATTGTTATCCATTCATCTAATGATGGACACTTAGGTTGTTTCCATACCTTGGCTATTCTGAATAATGCTTTAATGAACATGAGAATGCAACTATATTTTTAGGATCCTATTTTCATTTCTTTTGGATATACACCCAAGAGGAGCATTGCTAGATGATATGTAGTTTGATCTTCAACTTTCTGAGAAAACTCCAACCTTTTGCAGAGTGGCTATACCACTTATATTCCCATCAACAGTGCACAAGAGTTCCTTTTCTTCACATCCTTGCCAAAATTTGCTATCTGTTGTCTTTTTGATGACAGCCATTCTAGTAAGTGTGAGGTGATATTTTATTGTGGTTTGATTTGTATTTTTCTGATGATTTGTGATGTCAAGCATATTTTCATGAACTTGTTGGCCATTTGTATGTCTTCTTTGGAAGAATGTCTATTCAGATCTTTTGCCTATTTTTTAACTTTTTTTTGCTATTGAGTTGTATGAGTTCTTTATATATTTTGGACATCAACCCCTTATAAGATAGGCAATTTGCAAATATTCTCTCCCATTCCATATGTTGTCTCTCCAGTTTGTTTTATTTTGCTGTGTAGAAGATTTTAAGTTTAATGTAGTCCCATGCATTAGTTTTTTATTTCATTACTTGTGATTTTGGTGACATATCCAAAAAAAACCATCACCAAGACTAATGTCAAGGAATTTTTCCCTATGTTTTTTTTCCTAGGAGTTTTATAGTTTGGGATCTTATTTTTAAGTCTTTAATCGATTTCAAGTTAATTTTTGTGAATGGTCAAGTTTTAAGATAAGGGTCAAATATCTTTCTTCTCTGTGTAGTTATCCAGTTTTCTCAAAAATATAATGAGGAGATTGCCCTTTCTCTACTGAGTATTTGGTTCTTTTTCAAATATTAGTTGACCTTATATGCAAGGGTTTATTTCTAGGCTATTCACTGATCCACTGATCTATGTGTCTTTATTTATGCCAGTATCACACTGTTTTGATTACTATAGCATTGTAGTATGACTTTAAATCAGCAAGTATGATACCTCAAGCTTTCTTTTTTCTCAAGGTTGCTTTGATTATTTAGAATCTTTTGTGCTTCCATATAAATTTTTAGGATAGTTATTTCTATTTTTCAATTTTCTATTCTTTCATCAAAGTCTTACAGTTTTCAGTGCATAGATCTTTCACTTTTTGGTTGAAATGATTCCTATTTTATTTTTTATGCTATTTTAATTTTTTATGCTATCATTTATTTCTTTTTCAGCTATTTTGTTGCTGATTATATTATAATTGATTTTTGTATACTGATTCTGAGCCCTGTGACTTTACTGAATTTCTGATTAGCCCTAACAATTTTGGTGCAGTTTTAGGATTTTCTATATAAAAGGTTATATCATCTGCAAACAAAGACAAATTTACTTCTTCTTTCCCACTATGCATGCTTTTATTTCTTCTTTTTGCCTGATGTATCTCACCAGGACTTCCAGTACTATGCTGAATAAGAATGGTGAGAGTGGGCATCCTTGTTTTGTTCCTGATCTTAGAGGAAATGCTTTCACCATTGAGTATGATGTTAGCTGTAAACTTCTTATATAAGACCCTTTTTATGTTTAGGTACATTCTATACCCAATCCGTCGAGTGTTTTTATCCTAAAAATATGTTGTATTTTTGACAAAATATTTTTCTGCTTCTATTGAGCTGATCATATGATTTTTATCTTCCATTCTATTAATATGGTGTACCACATTTATTGATTTGTATATATGGAACCATACTTACATCTCAGGGATAAATCCCCTTAATCCTGGGGAATAATCCTTTTCATTTGTTGAATTAAGTTTGCTAGTATTTTATTGAGAATTCTTGCATCTATGTTCATCAGGGATGTAGACCTGTACTGTGTTTTTCTTGTAAAGTCCTTATCTGGCTTTGATATCATGATAATGTTTGCTTGTAAAATGAGTGTACCTCTTCTACTTTTTGGAAGAATTTGAGAATTGACTGGTGTTAGTTATTTTTAAAGCTGAATTTCACCAGGAGATTGGATTAAGATGGTGGAATAGAACTGCTAGAGCTCAAATTCTCTCCCAAAAAACAGCAAAACTACAACCAAATGGCGAGCAACCTTCAACCAAATGGACTGTAAACTTCCAAAAAAGATACTCTGCTCCAGAAGACAAAGCGGAGACCACATCAAGAGGTAGGAGGGGCCATTACATGAAAGAAGCAACCCCATACCTCCCGGGTGGGAAGCCCCACAGACAGCAAAGTAACTACATCACAGAGACTCAGCTACAGGACTGAGAGTTCTGAGCCTCACGTCAAATCCCCACGCCTGGAGATCTGGCACAGAGAGAAAGAGCCCCTGGAGCATCTGGCATTAAAGGCCAGCAGGACTTGTGTGCAGGAACTCCACAGGACTGGAGGAAACAGAGACCCCAATCTTGAAAGGCACACACAGACTTTCACATGCACTGGGTTCCAGGGCAAAGTAGTGTCCATAGGAATCTGGGTGGAACCTGACTGCAATTCCTGGAGGATCTCCTGGGAAAACAGGGGTGACTGTGCCTTGTTGTGGGGGAAGGGCATTGGAGGTGAAGCTCTCAGGAACATTCATCAGCCTGCATTTCTCTGGAGGTGGTCATCTCTGGGAAAATCTGGTCCTTCCCATCAGCGTTGAGAAGCCCCAGGGCAAACAACAATCCAGGTGGGATCTCAGTCCCACCCATCAGTAAACAGGCTGCCTAAAGACCCCTCAGACACACATCTAGACTCTAATCTCATCCAAAGACAAAGCCCCAACCATCAGAGGGAGAGGAATCAACCACACCTACCAGTGAGCGGGCATCAGTCCCTCCCATCAGGAAGCCTACAGCAAGCCCCCTCCATACCAACTTTAGCCACAGGGGAGGCAAACACCTGAACTAAAAGAGGCTACAACTCTATTGTCAACACAAAGGTTGCCACACCAAAAATCTATGAAAATGAAAAGACAGAAAACTCTAACTCAGATAAGGGAGAAGGAGAAAAGCCCAGAAAAACAGCTCAGTGATGAGGAGATTATCAGCCTCCCAGAAAGAGACTTTAGACTGTTGATGCTGAAGATGATGCAAGGCATTGGAAATAGACTGGAGGTAAAGACTGATCATTCACAGGAAACACTGAACAAATAAATACAAGATGTAAAAATTAAACAAGAAGAGATGGAAAATACAATAACTGAAATAAAAAAAATTCATCAGAAGCAGCCAACAGTAGAATACAGGAGGCAGAAAAACGCATCAGCAAGGTGGAAGACAGATTAGTGGAAATCACTAACGCAGAAGAGAAAAGACATAAAAGATTGAAAGGAAATGAGCAGAGTCTCAGAGAACTCTGGGATAATGTTAAATGCACCAACATCCATATTATAGGGGTGCCAGAGGGAGAAGAGAGAGAGAGTGGGACAGAAAAAATATTTGAAGAGATAATAGCTGAAAACTTCCCTAATATGGGAAAGGAACCACTTGCTCAAATCCAGGAAGCACAATGAGTACCATATAAAATAAACCCAAGGAGGAATACCCCAAGACACATATTAATCAAAATGACCAAAATTAAAGACAAAGAGAAAATTTTGAAAGCAGCTAGGGAAAATAAACAAGTAATATACAAGGGAAACCTGATAAGGTTATCAGCAGATTTTTCATCTGAAACTCTGCAGGCCAGAAGGGAGTGGCATGACATACCTAACGTGATGAAAGAAAAAACTTCCAACCAACATCACTTTATCCAGCAAGGTTCTCATTGAGATTTGTAGGAGAGATCAAAACCTTTATAGAGAAGCAAAAGCTAAGAGATTTCTGCAACACTAAACAAGCTTTACAACAAATCCTAAAGGAACTTCTTTAGGCAGAAAAGAAAAGGCCACAACCAGAAACAAAAACACCACAAATGACAAGGCTCACCAAAAAAAGGTGTATATACAGTAAAGATACTAAATCATCCATGCACAATTATGCTACCCAAATCATAAATCATGAGAAGAGAGCACAAATGCAGGTCACTGGAGATGCACTTGCAATTAAGAAACAAACATAAAGCAATATTGTTTGAATATAGACCCCTATATCAAAACTTCAGGGTAACTTCAAACCAAAAATCTACAATTGATACACAAGTAAGAAAAATCAACTCAAATACAACATTAAAGACTGTCATCAAATCACAAGAGGAGACAACAAGAGAATAAGGGAAGAAAAAAGAGCAACAAAAACCCCAGTTAATGCAATGGCAAAAAGAACATACTTATCAATAATTACCTTAAATATTAATGGATTGAATGCCCCAACCAAAAGACATAGACCAGCTGAATGGTTACAAAAACAAGACCCATATATATGCTGTCTTCAAGAGACCCACTTCACTTCTAGGGACACATACAAATTGAAAGTGAGAGGATGGAAGAAAATATTCCATACAAATGGGAATCAAAAGAAAGCCAGAGTAGCAATACTCCTAACAGACAAAATAGATTTAAAATGAAGACTATTTTAAGACACAAGGAAGGGCACTACAAAATGATCAAAGGATTAATCCAATAAGAAGATATAACAATTTTAAATATCTATGCACCCAATATAGGATCACCACAATAAATAAGACAACTGCTAACAACCTTAAAAGGAGAAATCAACAATAACACAATCATAGTGGGGGACTTTAACACCCCCCCTTAAAGCAATGGAACATACCTCAACATAATAATAAGGCCATCTATGACAAACCCTGAGCTAACATCATTCTCAATGGTGAAAAGCTGAAAGAATTCCTGTTAAGATCAGGAACAAGACAGAGATGTCCATTCTTGCCACTACTATTCAACATAGTCTTGGAAGTCCTAGCTAACAGCAATCAAAGAAGAAAAAGAAATAAAAGGAATCCAAATTGGGAAAGAAAAAGTAAAACTATCACTTTTTGCAGACGACATGATACTATACCTAGAGAATCCTAAAGACTCTACCAGAAAACTATTAGAGCTCATCAATGAATTTGGCAAAGTTGCAGGATACAAAATTAATACACAGAAGTCAACTGCATTTCTATATAATAACAATGAAAGATCAGAAAGAGAAATTAGGGAAGCAATCCTGTTTACCATCGCATCAAAAAGAATCAAATACTTAGGAATAAACCTGCCTAAAGAGACAAAAGACCTGTACTCTGAAAACTATAAGACCCCTTATGAAAGAAATCAAGGATGACATGAACAGGTGGAAAGACATACCATGCTCTTGGATTGGAAGAGTCATTATTATCAAAATGACTATACTACCCAAGGAAATCTACACATTCAATGCAATCCCTATCAAATTACTAAGGACCTTTTTCACAGAACTAGAACAAAATATTCTAAAGTTTGTTTGGAAACACAAAAAAACTCAGAATAGCCAAAGACATCCTGAAAAGAAAAATGGAGCTGGAGGAATCAGGCTTCCTGACTTCAGACTCTATTACAAAGCTACAGTCATCAAAACTGTATGGTGCTGGCACAAAGACAGAAATATAGATCGTGAAACATGATAGAAACCCCAGAATTACACCCACACATCTATAGTCAACTAATCTATGACAAAGGAGGCAAGAATACACAATGGAGAAAAGACAGCCTGTTCAATAAGTGGTCCTGGGAAAACTGGACAACCACATGTAAAAAAATGAAACTGGAACACTTCCTAACACCAGCACAAAAATAAACTCAAAATGGATCAAAGATCTAGATATAAGACCAGATAGTATACAACTCTTAGAGGAAAACATAGGCTAAATACTCTCCAACATAAATGACAGCAACATCTCAGATCTACCTGTTAGAGTAATGACAATAAAAACAAAAATAAACAAATGGGACCTAATTAAACTCAAAGTTTCTGCACAGCAAAGGAAATGCTAAACAAAACAAAAAGACAACCCACAGAATGGGAGAAAATATTTGCAAATGAATCGACTGAGAAGGGATTAATCTCCAAAATTTATAAACACCTCCTATAGCTCAATACCAAAAAACAAACAACCCCATCAACAAATGGGCAGAAGATCTAAACAGACAATTCTCCAAAGAAGACATACAGATGGTCAAAAAAAAACACATAAAAAGATGTTCAACATCACTCATTATTAGAAAAATGCAAATCAAAACCACTATGAGGTACCTCCTTACACTAGCCAGAATGGCCATCATTAAAAAGGCTACAAACAGTAAGTGCTGGAGAGGGTGTGGAGAAAAAGGATCCCTATTACACAGCTGGTGGGACTGAAAATTGGTGCAACCACTGTGGAAAAGAGCATGGAGATTCCTTAGAAAACTAAAAATAGAATTACCTTTTGATCCTGCAATCCCACTTCTGGGCATCTACCCAGAGAAAACCATGACTCGAAAAGACACATGTACTACAGTGTTCACTGCAGCACTCTATACAATAGCCAGGTCATGGAAACAACCTAAATGCTCATCAACAGAAGAGTGGATAGGAAAGATCTGGTACATATACACGACGAAATATTACTCAGTCATTAAAAAGAATGAAATAACATTTGTAGCAACATGGATGGACCTAGAAATTATCATGCGAAGTGAAACCAGTCAGACAATGAGACATCAACATCAAATGCTACCACTTACGTGTGGAAACTAAAAAAAGGACACAGTGAACTTCTTTGCGGAAGAGATACTGACTCACAGATTTTGTTGGGGGGTGGGGGGATACACTGAGGGTTTGGGATGGCAATGCTATAAAATTCGGTTGTGATGATTTTTGTAATAACATTCATTAAGTAATGGGGAAAAATTAACTTCTGTTTCCATTTTGCCAATAGCTTTATAATGATGGAATACTGGATTTTGTCAAGTGCTTTTTATTGTTAAGACAATCCTTTTTCTATATAATTTTGTTAATGCTGCGGATCTCATTGGTTCAGTTTTGAAAAACAACAAAAGCAGCATTCTTGAGATAAACCTTATTTGTTAATAATGTACTGTTATATTTAATTTCTTGACTAATTTTTTTTGCTGTTTTGGTTCTATGTGCATGACAGTCTTTGATCTGTTCTTTCCTTTTACTGTTGATGTCAGATTTTGGCATCAAGGATAGGCTACCTTCACAAAATGCACTGGCAAGTCTTCTCATCTCCTCTATTCTTTGGTATATTGTACATGAGATTGATTTATATGTTCTTTACATATATGATAGAATTAATCAATGAAAGTCTCTGGGCTGGATTTCTTTCTAGAAGATTTTGATTTTAAAATTTAATTATTTCAACAAATATAGGAAATTTAGATTTTATATTTCATTGCATTTAAATTTTATTAAGTTGTGTTTTCTTTTGTTGTTTATTTGTTTGCTTGTTTATGGCAGCACCTGCAATATATGTATGTTACTTGGGCCAGGGGTCGAAATGGAGCCATAGCTACAGACCTATGCCACAGCTATAGTATACTGGATCCTTAACCCACTGAGCAAGGGCAAGGATTGAACCACATCTCCAAAGATATTATGTCAGGTTCTTAACCCACCAAGCCACAATTGGAACTCTGTAAGTTATGTTTTTAAAGATATTTGAGACTGCGTGTGTGTGTGGTGTGTGTGTGTGTGTGTGTGTGTGTGTGTGTGTGTGTGAGAGAGAGAGAGAGAGAGAGAGAGAGACTGGATCACTTTGCAGTACAGCAGAAATTGACCGAACATTGTAAATCAACTATAATAAAAAATAAAAATATTAGAAAATAAATAAAAATAAAGGTATTTCAGTATTTCATTTAAATTTGTTGAATTTATTTGTATAAATATGCTTATAATATTCCCTTACTATCCTTGCAATATCTATAGACTGTGTAGTGATAGACTGTCTTTCATTCCTAATTCTGGTAGTTTTAGTAGTTGGAAAGATTTTTTTTAATGTTTTTATTCTTTATCTTTTCTAGAGTTTATATTTTTAAAAAGTAAAATTTTACTTTGTTATAGTTAGTACTTGTTTCCAATTTCATTTTTTTATTTACTTGGATTTTAATTTACTCTTCTCTCACAAGCTTTTTAAAATGGGAAATTAAAGCACTAATTTTAAACCATTTTTCCTTTTTAATGTATAGCACAGCACATAAAACTATATATTTTCCTCTAAGAAGTGTTTTAACAGCCTTCAATTGATACTGACATATTAATTTTCCCTAACATTCAGTTTGAAATTCTTTATTTCCCTCTGATTCTTCTCTGATCCATGGTTTATATAGAAGAATGTTGTTCAATTTCAAATATTTGAGGATTTTTCATATGTATTTTTGTTATTTATTTCTAACAATTCAGTTGTGTTCAGAGAATATGCTCTTTATAATTTCCTTTTTTTTCTTTTTTTTTGCCTTATCTAGGACTGCACCCATGGCACATGGAAGTTCCAAGCCTCAGGGTCTAACAGGAGCTGTAGTTGCCAGCCTTCACCACAGCCACAGCAACACAGGATCCTCAACCCATTGAGCAAGGCCAGGGATTGAACCCACAACCTCATGGCTACTAGTCAGATTTGTTAACCACTGAGCCATGACGGGAACTCCTATAATTTCCATTTTTTTAGAAGGCACTGAGACTTTTTTTATGGTCCAGCATATTATGTCTCTTGCTTATTTCTTCCACATGTACTTGAAAATAAGGTATGTTCTGCATTTATTAGATCCATTGTTCTGTAAATGTCAATTAGGTCATGTTAGTTGGTATGTTGTCCAAATCTTCTATATTTTCATTCTTAACTACTGAGAAGGGCAATGTAATTTCCAGTTATGATTATGTATCTACCTATTTGTCCCATTAGTTCTGTCAGTTTTTGTTTTAATATAATTTGAAACACTATTATCACATGGATATATATTTACAACCATTATGTATTTTTGATTAATTGGCTGTTTTAGCATTATGAATTAGTCTTCCTCATTTCTGCTAATACTCCTAGTCTTATACTACTTTGTCTGATATTAACATACTCCCAATTGCTTTTATATGTATTTTTTGCATGTTAAACTTTCTTTCTATCTTCTTACTTTCTTTAGTGTCTTTATTATTAAAATATTTTTTTGTAAACAGAAAAGGTTCTTTTTTTCCTTTTTCATCCATTCTTAAAATTGGAGTGTCCAGTCCATATACATGTATCATAATTTTCTACATAGCAGTGTCTATGTCTACCATTTTGGTGTTTGTGCTCTCACTATCTCACCTGGCTTTTGTTGCTCTCTTTCTCTTTTTCTGATTTCTTTTATGTTAAAGAAATATTTATTTATTTAAATTCATTTATTAATTTTTAAGCTATGTATTTTTTATCATAATATACATCCTAACTTATCATAGTCTTCTTAGAGTTAATATTTTATGTAAAATAAAATTAAATAAAAAGACAATCTTTTATTTATCTACATTTTCACCTTTTCCTTTGCCTTTTATTCTTTCTGTTGTGAGGGTAGAGCAATTTGGTTTACTCTTAGTCCAAGGGTGCATCCTCACTTCAGAATGTGTTTTTTAGTCTAAAGGATGGTTCTTATTTTAGTGTATGGTCTTTAATCTTTAGGCTGGTCTTTACAAGGTCTCTCTACTCTGACTGGGACAGAACTCTAAGATCTTACAGCTCTTTACAACTTTTGGTATTTTTGTTCAGCTCTTGGACCCCAAACAATCATTCTTGGCTGAGCCTTACAGATCTTGCTCTGTGAATGCACATCTCAACCCTGATGAACTACACAGAATGCTCACAGACTTTTACCTCCCCGCCCTTACCTCCACCCCTGGCTTCCTGTTCTCTGGTAACATGTTTCACAAATTCCAGATGCATCAGCAACCCTTATGCCCCATGTCTGCACCCTCAATCCAGAAGTCTTCTTGGCTTCTACCTCCTTAACAGGATAGAAGGTGTGAAACAGCGTGGGATAAGTCTCATGTGTTTATTTTTTCTCCAGGATCATATTCTCCCTCTCTTTGTTACTCAGTTCTAAAAACAACTGTCTTACATATTTTGTTCAATTTTATAGTAATTTATAGTAAGAAGGTGAGTCTAGTACTAGCTACTCTACCATAGCTGTAAATAACGATTCCCATTGATTTACTATTTTAAAATAACCAAAACATTCAAAATTATTCACATAATAAGAACACTTTTTAAAATCTGAACATGAAGTTTCAAGGTGTTAGATTCAGTTTTAAACGTTACAATACTATGAATAATCACAGACATACCTTGAGAGTGTGCCCTGAAGGTGACTGTCATCTGTCATGTGGGTTATGCAGAGAAGAGTGAGAGCTGTTGCTACAGAGGGAGGCAGAGTGTTCTTCTTCCCCAGAATATATCCAAAGTTACCTATAGGAACATAGAGATAAGCTGTATAATAATGGTATTGTCACCCTATCAGAGTTCCAGTGTTTCTTCTGCAGTTACTTATTTTGAGTTGTATGTAAATTTTCAGGGATTAAATGCCACCACAATACATGCAAATTGGGAAACAAATTTACATTTTTAATATTTCATTTATGACATTTCAGAGAAGCTGACTCTTATGAGACCAATAAATTAAGTATCCACAAAGTTCAGGTCTGAGGACTGCTTCTGCATGCAGTTAGTTCCAGCAATTCTCACTATGCTTCAGTATGATCAACCTTTGCTTCTAGTGTTCCACTCTGTTTCTGCTCCATGGAACAACATTCCTGTTTATTCCTGGGTCTATTAGCCAATAGTTCATTTCACTGTCATTTTCTTATTTCATGGAGAGTGATACTAAATAATTTGTTTATTCAACCAAGAGAATCATAAGATGGGGTTCTTCCAGCCACTGGAGACAGAGCAGTGAATGCAAAGTCAAATTCCCTGTTATTCTGGAATTCACAATCCAATGGAATCACACTAACCCAGAAACTGCAGCACCACGAATTTCATCAAGTAGGAAGGCTAACCATGAGTGCTAGTGAGGAATTCCTTCACTGAGGAAACTGCAGCACATTATAATTTACTTGCTTGTCACCCTGAGGTGTAGGTTTTATCAGAGAATCAACATTGGTGGTAAGCGCTCTAAAGTCCATGAGGAGGGTAAAAGTCCTCCTTATGTGTTTTTGCTCTAATTAACCACTTTGATAAACACATTCAGGAGCACTCCTGGTCTGACATAAACCTTTGGTTGCTCTATGGTCACACAGTATATATTTTAAAAGGTGCTGAGGTGTGCTATACTTCACCAAAGTGGACACTTGAATCTACTTTGCCCCCTTCACACTCTGCTTGAATTTAAATAATTTGGAGCTTAGAAAAACTGCAGACTTTTTTGAGACATGCTGTTTCTTCACTCTGATGGTCAGAAATACACCTAAAATATTCTGGTGATTTGTGGCATATGCGTACATTAACACCAGAGCAATCTCGTGCTACTTCAAGACAGGGAACAGTGTTGAATTTTTCTTTTTTCAGAAATGGAATACATCCCCACGAGTGAAATGTACAAATAACTTCTATTTATCAAAATAAGAATTGAAAGTACTGAACTGCTTTTGAAGGATATCAAAATGATATTTTAATGAACAGTGCCACGAACACATCATACTTTATTAGGTCATTTATTGTTATACTGTTTCATACTAGAGATTACAACAGGACCAGCTGTTCATCAGGCATGCTTAGTTGTTGATACTTCTGCTGCCTTTCCAACACCTCTTTTTTATCCATCTACAGTTACGTTAGTTTATAGAAGTTCCTCCCCATACCCCATTCCTGAATAATCTCTCTGCATTTGTTTGGCAATAATACTATTTTGCCAAGAAAAAAGATAATTAATATTATTGAACAAATATTTTGATTTTTTATAATTGCACAAAGACAACAGAATAGTGAAGGTACGTGAGCTCTGTGAAATGTTTCTTATTCACTGCAGAGTGTAATATTTATAGCACATTTCTCTTTTTATTGAGGTAACACTGGTTTACAGCGTTACATAAATTCCACATGTAAACTTTATATTTTGACTTTTATACTCACTACAATGGGCTCACCACCAAATATTTAGTTTCCATTTGTTACCGCACAGTTGATCCCCTTTACCCATTTCATTGTCATCCCTACTCCTTTGCCTCTGGTAACCCCTACTCAGTTCTCTGTATGTATGTGTTTGCAAAATAATTATTTATTGATAAAGCATGGTTGTGTTTTGATTAATGGATGTAATGTTGATCCCTAGACATATATATTTATACATATGCATTCTATATACATATGTGCATATTATTATATATAAAGAGGTTATAATTACATGACCATTTTGTTAACATCTAAGTGAAAAGTAAAACTAGACTGATATTTTTCAAAAAAAGTTACTTTTTATAAGTAGTAATAAGATTGGCAAAAGGATTAAAGAAAAAGTAGAAAGATGTTAATATATTCATGCTAAGATTGGCATGCTTACCATATCATTTTTAGAAATCTATCCTGAACTATATATTAGATTCTAGAGAATATTTGTGATTTAAATAACATAAAAATAATAATTTTTCTCATTTGTCTTCTCAGTGTGGAGCTGGGAGATAGATTGCAGTAATTAGCAGGAAACCAAACTTCAGTGCACATTACCGTTGACAGTGGGTCATCTTAATTTTCACAACTTACCATATGGAACTTATTTTGGGAAAAAAAAAATTTTTAAATGTTCCTAACTCAATCTAAGAAAAGTGTGGTGTAATTATGTGAATATTCTCCCCTAGGATGGTGGTGACCTACAGTAAAATAGACCCCCGGAGGCAGAACCCAAACCTGAAAGCATCTGGCAAGTGTGAGTCACCAGCAGATCTCCACATGGGGGTGAATGCAGCAGGAACCCCCAAGGACACTATGTGCTCATGTATCTACCTTACAAACCAGACCCGAAGGTGACAAAGGAGTCAATCAGGTGTTCACCATAACTTTAGGCATCAGGGTATAACTTAAGCCCTGCCCAGGTCCCCTGGATCCCTCTTACTCTTTCTAGTGTGTCCTCACAGCAGCCTCTTGATGACACCTATTAACAGTTCATTACAGCAACATTCTTCAGAGGATTGCCCTTGAACTTCTAGGAACCACTTTCCTGGAAGCACCTTGGAGTTTACCTAGCCCCTGGGAGCTTGGTAGCCACTGACTGACTGACTGAAGACAGAGTATACAAGCCTGATCTCTTGCCTGGAGGAAGAAAGTACTCTGAGATCTTTAATCTGCAAGCTCATGGAATCAGGCTGAGGCTAGAATAACACCTGAAATTGCTCTCTTGCTTAGTTTCTTCCTTGTCCCACCTCCTTGTTCCACCTCCTTACCTGTTTCTCCTGGAAGCATTCTCCCAAATCATTTGTATACAATTCCTGATATAAGCACCTGCTTCTGGGAAACCTGGCCTAAAATAATGCTAGTATATTCATAGCTACTCTTCTAATGCATTCCACTCAAGGATCCAAAAAATAATTTTAAACACCATGCAGAGTACTAACTGTTTTTTTTTTTGTTTTGTTTTGTTGTCTTTTTTGCATTATCTAGGGCCGCACCTACGGCATATGGAGGTTCCCAGGCTAGGGGTCTAACAGGAGCTGTAGCCGCTGGCCTTTGCCACAGCCACAGCAACACGGGATCCGAGCCGCGTCTGCAACCTTCACCACAGCTCACGGCAACGCTGCATCCTTAACCCAATGAGCAAAGCCAGGGATTGAACCCACAACCTCATGGTTCCTAGTTGGATTCGTTAACCACTGAACCACAATGGGAACTCTGAGTACTAATTGTTAAATAACAACAACAAAAAAGAAAAAAAAAAAAAAACGAAACACCACAGGCTTGGGAAGGAGCAAGAATCTTTAGTTCTGACTGTCTTCATGGACCATGGGAGGGTCTAAGGACCATTGTTAGAACTGAGAAGTAAGGAGAAGGGAAGACAAAGGGAATGAATTAATAAGATAGAGAAAAAGTTCAAACCATGATTCAAGAAATAATCTTTGAGCATCACCAAAGTGTCAGGCTTTATTCTAGCCATGTGCTTCCTGACCATGGAGTTTATATTTTCATTGGAAGAGAAAAGTGAGAAGATTGTCAGGGGAAGAAGGAGATATTTGTCCCTGGTGGGAGCCTGTTTCCTCCACTGCTGCTTGTTGTTTGATCTTCCAAGCACATATTTCATGGTCTGACTCTTGATTAAATGCAATGTAAATGCTGACTGTCCTGACTTCATCTACCAAGGTTTGGATGCAGCTCAAACACAACATAGACAATCAACCCCCCATTCTGAATTTTTACTTCTTACAGCCATACTGAGATACTTGCTTCTATAGAAAAAAAGAGTGCCTTCTCTCTTCCTCACTTGAAAAATCTGATTTCAATCTCTTACTTCTTTGTACATATGCTTTCCTAGATATACTTCATAGAAGCTTGTTGCTCAGAGGAGACTGGATGAGGGGTTGGCCATTTAGGTTATAATTACAAAAGATTACATTGAGCTCATAAAAATGTTACAAACATAATTTAAACAACTGTAAGCATTTAACACCTAAATGAACATTCACATGGCAACTCTTTGATGTAGGACCGATGGCTTTTCTTTGACTACAGGTCCATGATTAGAGTTCTATTTCTTGCACAAACCACATCCATAATATACTGTCCACAATTTCCATTTTCACATTTTTTAAATGATAAAAAAAACTCTAAAGAAATTTACAAAGCAATCTGAGTCCAGAATTCATTTAATTTTTGTGAATTATTTTTTCCCTTATCTATTCTAACTTTTTGTGACTAACAAGTTATCAGGTATGTGCAAAGCATTCAATTTATTTTTATAGACAAAACGAAACTCTTTTCTTACTTTCATACTTGTGTATTATCTCAGTTATTATTCATACGTTGCATATTATTTAATTAAATTACAAAATTACCATAACAAATATAACTGACATAAAAGATTTGGTAACAAATAACTAAATTGATGGAAAAATAATATTTTGGTCATTTTAGGGATTAGCCAGGGATTTAAGTGTCCTGTGGGAATCAGTTTGCTCTACAGAAGGAATTGAGGGGATCAGTTATTTTGGAAAATTGCTTTTATGAAGATAAGTGAAGAAAGATTCTATGGAATATGCTCTTGCCTTTGGAAGAACAAAGTGGCAAGCACTAGGAATGGCTGCATAGAAGGAAGTGGAGCAGAACACTGCTAGATAAAGCATCATCTTAGAAACAGTGAATAATTACTGGGAATACTCAAACCAAAACACCTAGAAAACCAAAGTTGCGCCAGCTGATGACAAGCTCCAGTTCACAAATAAAACACAGTCCAACACTCTTGCTTCATCATAAGATTATTGACACCATCTCAAAGAAAGACCTGTCATTTGTATTTTTATATTAAAGTTCTAGAAAGGTTTTCCCCAAACTGTTTTTTTAAATCCCACAATTACTGACCTATGCATTGTCTTCACTGTTTTTCCTCTTGGGCTCTTTTGTTAATTCTTTTTTGTTTTTTATTTTTTGGGGGGCTGGCTTTGTTTTTTGGCCACACCCACGACATATGGAAATTCCCAACCCCGGATCCCTAACCCACTGCGCCAACGTAAGCATTGAACCCAAGCTGCTACAGTGACAACAGTGGATCTTTAACCCACTGCACCACAGAGGGAACTTCGTCTTTTGTTAATTTCTAATTCTCCTGATCATTGCAGAACATTAAATTCCTAAGCACCTACCCTGAAAGTATCAGATTCCTCTGTGAAAGGGGCTCAGAGAGTATGGTTATCTGCAGTACTCTGGGTGTATGATGGGGTGGCTGACAGGAAAGGAGACCTTAGAAAAGGCCTTAGAAAAGAAAAGGAGAAAACCTGAAGAGTGATTTTTCCCTCTTTCCCAATTTTGCTGAGTGCCAACTAACTCCCCAGCCATTTAAGTATACTAGACAGAGACCAATGACTTTCAGATAGCCCTAATTTTAATCTTCTATCATAGAGAATAGCCAATCAAATTAGGAGTGAAACAGGTCAGGGTAAGTTTTTAAAAATAACTTGTCTGTGATTTTCATGAAAAGATATATTTCTACAGTGAAATCATATTCACTTATTTTTTAGATGTCAATATGGTATGTGCCCACTTATAATCTAACACACCTGGATTATCCATCATTGCCACCAGATTTAAAAGTTGCTGCAGTTCTTTTTTTACTTTTCATCACCTTACTATTTTGACATGTAAAGAAGAGTCATTTTGTAAAATTCTAAACTTTTACAAAGGTAAGAATGGTGAAATAATAACAACATTTGTCTTCTGTCAGGAAATATTGACAGAGTATTACTATAGCAAAATTGGTTTGTGTTCTGAAGTGTGTCTCATAGATAAATCAGATTTTAGATTTTTTTTAAAAAACAACTCAAATTGTTCTTTTTGTATTAATGTCTGTAAAAACATCAAGGCATACAAGTGTGGAAAAGATTCTATAAAGTAGGCATAAAATTTAGATAGGAACCATGAAATTCTCTGAACACCTCCCTATCTGACATTCATACAAGGTCATTTTCAAAGTATAATATGGCATATTTCATATTTCATTTATGTCTAGGTTATGGACTTCTTGAGCAAACACTGCACTCCGTAAATGGCAAAGAAATTTCTGTTTATTCTCTTTGTAAGATTCTGTCCAGAGCATTGAGGAAAGAAAGGGTGCACTGTGTGAATGAAAACAGAAGAATTTATACAGCAAATTCATATAATGGAGGAGAACCCAGAAAGGCTGAAACATTGGCAGCAAAAGCTTTTAGCAGTGAAAGTAAACTATGGTCTACTAGGCAAGAATTTCTGAATTTGGAAATCTCTCTCACTTCCTGTGTTTTGTTCATGCTCATCAACCACATGCCAGAGTCGAACACCTAGGGCCATCTGTCTCATCAAACAAATAAGACAACAGGACATGGAGGGAGATGTAGACAAGGATGCGTTTTATACTTTCAACAGCTTTATTTTCATGAAAAGGAAGCATAAACAAGTCAGAGGCCAAATGTTGCATTATTTAATTGGCTTTAAAAATTTTAAATTGAAATATAGTAATACTCCGATTCACATGCTTTCACAGGGATAACAGAAAATTCCAATTCAACTAATTTATTAGACACCTACAATATTCATGGCATGCTGCAGGCAAAATGAAGGGCTAGAGATGACTAGCAGAGAGTAAAGTAGTATGCATTACATGCTCACTGGTTGCTGTGGCCTTGTGGGTTTGGGATTCTGGAAGAGCTACTTCCCGAAGAGATAAGGATGCCGAAGCAAGGAGGGGTCAGTTAAGGAGAACTTGAATTGGAGGCTAGGCATTTATCTTTGTGCAGCAGGTAAAGAGAAGCCATCAGAGGCTTTTTCATGAGGGGAATGAGCCAGTTAGATTCAAATTGGTTCAACTTTTATAAGACTAGTTATTATATAATACATTTCACTTAATTCATATCTTGATGAGCTAAGGAAGGGGAGAGATAAGAAGAGGAAATAAGAAGAGATCAAAGGCACAGGAGTGAACACTAGTGAAGTGGAGAGGAAGAAAAAGAAGAAGATTAAATAGGAAATTTGAGTAAGTTTTGAGTTGAGCATTAGATGCAGGGTATCATGTGTTCTTTTCTCAAAGCTGTCAGCTTCTGATAACTCATCATTTCCTATACTAGAAGTTAAACTGGTGGCCAGCAATCTACAGATACCTGAAGACTTGAGTTAATTTTATATTATATTTTTTAATTATCTGTCTTATTTATTTTTAATTTACTTTTTATTTAATGAATCTTAACATATTTAAATTTGAGTGTTTCTTCCTTTTTTTCTTTCCTTTTCTTTTTTAGCTGCCCTGCAGTATATGGAGTTCCTGGGCTAAGGATCAGATCCAAGTCACAGTTGTGACCTATGCCACAGCTATTGCATCACCAGATTCATTAATCCACTGTGCTGGACTGGGGATTGAACCCGAGCCTGGTATTGCAGAGACATCACTGATCCCACTGTGCCACAGCAGAAACTCCCAAATTTGAATGTCTTCAAGAGTCATGCTGTGATTCCCAACTCCCTGTTTTCCTAGATCTGCGTTTATATACCTGCCTAACTTCTGTAGATGTTGGTTCCAACTATAAAACATAATACTAAAGACTTTCTCATTGAAAATAAACACAGGTATTTGTACCTACACATGCCTTAAAATTGGAGTTCCCATCATGGCTCAGTGGTTAACGAATCTGACTAGGAACCACATGCCTTAAAATTAAAAATAATATTAAAGTGCAGAAATTTTGAGAGATACCTTATATATTCCCCTTCAATATTTCCAAGCAGAACGGTGGGTTACTTGGGAGAAATGTATCAGATGCTCTCAAAGTGCCTGTCATGCTTTATCAGCAGCCATTAAAAACACATCTGCTGCAAATATTCAGCCTCCTCCAGGAGGAATGCATATATTTACTTACATGAGTTTTAAGGTAGAGAATGACGTAAGTATGATTCTGCATTTCACTACTAAGTAGAGCATTTCAAACAACTAAGATCTAAAAATGTTATCAAATTTTACAGTTAAAATGAGTGGATTTTATTGTACATATATATTAATTTAATAAAAAATATTTCAAAAATATATATGGTGTCAGAGAACTGAATAAATATGAGTCCATGCATCTATAGCTGCTTCCACTTGAAATCCTACCAAAGTAAAGTTAAGGAAACAAAAAGTCATAAATCCCTAAGAACAAAGTGATCAGGAGTAGGAAAACCAGTTAAAAATAAATGTCAGCAAAATGTCAAATGACAGAAATGAATGGGAAGAACCTAAATCCTAAATGCCTGCAGAGGTGGGGACAAAGAAGTAGTCAACTATAGGCCCTCAGAAAATGATAGAAGATCTTAGGAATGGGGGTAACTAGAGTACGGAGCCAAAAATGGAGTGATAAAATCAGACTGAAAAGGGGCAGCCTCGCTTTAAAGACTGGTAAGGATAACAACTCAGACTTGGTTCAAGATGGCTTTCCCACAGGTGTTAATAAATCAGTGAGCATTATCAAGATGATCTCCAGAAGAGATACACGCGAGCTCCCAGCTGCTGGTGTCTATTTCCCTCACAAAGGCACACTCGCATTGTGCTGAATTCCTTTTTTTTTTTTTCTTGTCTTTTCAGGGTCACACCTGTGACAATATGGAAGTTCCCAAGCGAGGGGTTGAAAATCAGAGCTACAGCTGCCAGCCTACACCACTGCTCACTGCAACGCCATATCCTTAACCCACTGGGTGAGGCCAGAGATCAAACCTGAATTTTCATGGATACTAGTCGGGTTCATTACCGCTGAGCCACAGTGGGAACTCCCATGCTAAATTCTTTCTTAAGGGGCAGGAAATCCACAAATCAGAAGATCCTAGAGCCACAGGCTTATACTTTTTATGCTGTTATAAAAGGTAAAATTATTCTTTAAAGAACTGGCTAGTACTCCAAAATAGTTAACTTTATGTGTCAATTCAACAGGATTAAAGGATGTCTAGATATTTGCTAAAAACATTTCTGGATGTGTCTGAGAGGTTGTCTCCAGAAGGGATCAGCATTTGAATTAGAGTAAAAAACTTCACCCTCACCAATGTGGGTGGGCACCATCCCATCTACTGTGAACATAAATAGACAAAAAGGCAGGGCCACAATGCAGTATTTTTTTTTTGCTTGAGCCAGGGAGTCCATCTTCTCCTCTTAGACATTAAGCGCTTCTGGTTCTTGGGCCTTGGGACTAGGACTAAATTATGCCACCAGCTTTCCTGGTTTTCTAGCTTGAAGATGGCAGACTGAGAAATCCCAGTCTCCATAACCACATAAACCATTCCTAGAATAAATCTCTTTATATATATATCTTTCTATCTCCTACTGGTTCTATGGAGAACCTTAACTAACATATACTTTATAAGGAATTCTGGCTATGCAACAATTCAATCCTTTTGAGTTCTAGAAGAACCTACAGCAGACTTAGTCATGACCCAACTCAGAGTGAAAGCCTGTAGGACCTCCAGGATCCCAGTCTGAGCCCTGAGAGCCCAGGGTCTACATTTTCTACCCTTCCAGGAGAATAAAGCTAGATGTTCCGCATAAATCCATGCTCTGGATATGGGACACTTGATACAGTAAAGAACAAGATAGATCTGGTTTGGAAACAGAAGTGTTGAGTGAATATATGCAGAAAATATAGAATAGTAAGATCTCAAGCTCTTTCTCAGAGGTCCAGCAGACAGGCCTAAACTCTGAAGTGTAGTACAGTAATACTTCAATTCACATGCTTTCAAAGGGATAAGGGAAAATTCCAATTCAACTAACTTATTAGACACCTACAATATTCATGGCATGCTGCAGGTAAAATGAAGGGCTAGAGATGACTAGCAGAGAGTAAGCAGTATGCATTCCATGCTCACTGACTGCTGTGGCCTTGTGGGTTTGGGATTCTGGGAGAGCTACTTCCCGAAGAGAAAAAGCTGCCAAAGCAAGGAGGGGTCAGTTAAGGAGATGTTCCACTAAGGATTACCAGTCATTTGGGAGAACTTCTAGCATCAAATATAGGGCTCAGAGTCAATAAATACCAAAAACTCAGAGAAAACAGACAATGCAGAGAAGTATGTCTGCACACAAACACAAAAATTTATTTATAGACAGATTGAACCATATGAAATCACTCTTTTTATAAAGGTTGACTCTTGTGTCCAGTTCTTGCCACTGAATATTTAGGAAACTGATGACAGGTGCTCATTTTCAGTCAACTGAAAGTAGAGAGGTGTAGAAGGAAAATCCTCCACTAGCGTTCTAATGTGATCTATACTTGATAATAATCTTTCCTAGATTTATCCTTGATAGTAATCTTTTCCTAGATGACAACGCTATAGACTCTAAGAAAAATGGATGGTTTGGAAGAACTGAGCAAATAAATCTGGTACGACCTTTATCTAGTCTCGAACCAGTTCTCCAAAGTTTGGAAGATTTGTGTCTGAGTTTTCCAATGGTCAGTTTACTGTTAACTGTGGGAGCTTTCTATGGTGAAAGAGATTCCCTTCAATGTGCATGAGGATTTGGCTTCTGTCTTCAGTATATCCAAATAATCAGAGCATGAGGGAGAATAAAGGCAGAGATTTTAGGGAAAAAAAATCTCATTTCATAATGAATACTATAATTAATAATTATAATGAATGAGTACCTATATGAACAAGAACCAGTACCTTATCCATAATAGGACAGTAGTTAGACCATAACATGTAAATAAAGGAAACAGTACAACTAATGCTGGGGGACAGGATGTTCCTATCACATTGCCCATTCAACTTCGCACCACACAAGCTTTCCTGTATTGTTATGACTGTGAAGTGAAATATGTGTAAGAAAGCTCTTTAGGAGTTCCTGCTATGGCCCAGTGGGTTAAGAATCTGACTGCAGTGGCTCAGGTCACGGTGGAGACACGAATTCAAACACCAACCCAGCCCAGTGTGTTAAAGGATTCAGCTTTGCTGCAGCTGCAACATAGGTCACAGCTCTGGCTTGGAGTCAGTTCCTGGCCTGGGAACTTCCATATGCAGTGGGTGCAGCCATAAATAAATAAATAAATAAAATAAATAAAAATAAGGAAGGAAGGGAAAAAGGAAGGTCCTCATAAACAATAAAACTGGTATAGTGGTAATTTACGATTAATTATATTTGGGCTCTATAACTATTTGTGCCATGGGATCTAATGGTGAATATTCAGAATAGTACACTTTATAACAACTTTATAGAACTTTAAAAACTTGGTTCATAATCTTGACCATTGTAGCATTATCTCTGAGCCTGATTTTGATAATAAAATTTGTCAGCAACATATTAAAAATGTAAATGCATTGTTAAGTAACTCTATTATATGAGCCTTCCCTGTGTGGAAAGACTCTTATAGGCTATTTAAAATAACAAAGAAAATCAGCCATCTGGGCTTGATGACTTTATTGCTTTATAGCAAGAGACTGCTCTTTTCAAAGTCATCAGAACATGAATTGGAAAACATGCCTGTCTTACAAATACTCCCTAACCAGTTGACAAGTTTTTTTCTCCCAATCAGTACAAAGCTGTACAACTTAATACTTTATTACACACAACCATTTTTCAAAACAGCTTTGGTACTTTGCTTAGGAATGAAAGGACCAATACTGCTTGTCTTAGTTTGTTTGAGCTGCTATAACAAAACATTATAAACTGGATGGTTTATAAATGAAAATTATTTCACATAGTTCTTGGACTAAGAAGTCCGAGATCAAGTTGCTGGTAGATGCATGGTCTGGTGAAGGCCCATTTTCTGGTACACAGATTGATACCAGAAAGATGATACTGGAATCTGGGTTCTTGTCCACGGCAGTTGAAGAATGAACTCCACGAACATACAGGCAGCAAGCAAGCAAAGTTTTTATGAAAGGAAAGCAAAAAGCTCCCAGGGCTGCTGGGAGGGGGGAGAAGAGCCCCTGCTCTCTATTGTTCTATGGGGGTTTTTATTCCTTAAAGATGGCGGGATACCAATGTGGGGTCCAGAAAGATGTGTTTTTTTTTTTCCCATTGGCCTTGCTCAATTACATGTATCAGTCCTTGTCCAATAGAGGCTTTAGGGTTGGAAATATCCTGTAAATTTTATGGGTTTTATTGTCTTTTTCTTTACTTAGATTAAGTCACCATCCCTCTCATTCCTTTTCTGTCAGTTGAGGAGTGGACTAAAGATTTGCATTCCCTATGGTAAACTAAGTCTGTGGAGAATGTGCATTTCCTATAATAAAACAAGGCCTGTGGAGGTGTTACTTCCTGGAGCCCTTAAGCCACAAATGTTAATCAATAACCATATCAAAAGAATGCATTGAAGCCCATGCTCCTACACTAACTACCTGAGTTAATATTCTGCCTCAGGATGACACCTTTTTGTTTTTCCACTGTCCTTATATAGTGGAAAGAAACCAAAGAGCTTCCTGGGGGTTCTTTCTAGAAGGGCACTAATCCTATCCACGAGGATTACCATTTCGTTATCCTAAAGGCCTTTCCTCCTACTATCATTACCTTAGGGGTTACTACTCCAATGTATGGATTTAGAGGGGACACAGACATTCGGACCATAGCACTGCTTTAAAAAAACTAGGACAAATCAGAATCAGAACTGTGCACCTATCAGAAAGATGACTGACTCCATCTTTGGAATCAAATCTGGCTAAGTGAATCAACTTCACCCTTCTCTATCAGCATTCCTTTAAAAATACTTCACCCTCCCCTGTCACCCTTCACCACACACAGACACAGACACACATAGACAGATGGAAGTAAAAGCTTAGAAGATCCATTATTAAACGTAAGGATTGCTCATTTTTAACAGACATTTGTTGCACACAGAGAGATAAGCAGTTTCCAGAGTACAAATATGTTTGATTATTACTGACATAAAAATCAATGGCAAAAGATAAAAACGCAAACACAAAACCTCATATACCTGAATCTTTTCGGGCTATTTTTTTATTTTGGTGGAAGGTGGTAGGAGGGAAAGCAGGTTCTAGAAGAGGAAGCCAAGGACTTGAAAATACCAGTATAAATGAAATTATCATTTCAACTTTTTCAGGTGAATGGCTATGAACAGGAATTATAATATGTCAGTTTGTATTAGCACTAAAAGAAAGCAGAAGTTCCAAGTCCTTTCTAACTAAGCAGAAAATAAATAGCCATGCACTGTTTTAATGTTTATAAACAAAAAACAGAACAATTAATGTTATTACTCATTAATTTTGAGGTACAGTCATATTCTAATTAGATTTGCTTGTGACCAACCAGCTCCAACAATACTGAGTCTTTCGTGGTCTCCTGCATTTTACATATATTTGAAACACAGAAAAATCCTTTTCTTTCACTGGTTTGGAAGGATAGAGCTAATGATAATAAAGCTGGCATGACACCCAGCATTTTACAATCAAAGTTGGTGAAGTTACAGAGAGCATGAATGACTTACAGTACATTCAAAACCATGTAATATGAATCTAATGCCCAAACAAGATGTTCTAAACAAGGAAAATCTCAGGAACCATGGCAGAAATATGGTGTGTGAGAGGCACTGATCATGCTGGGAGATGAGGTCAGAAGTGTTTGGTTTAAGTAGAAATCCTGTCACTCGCTCAGTAAATGAGCAACCTGGGGCAAGCCTCTCCACTGATTTCTTAGCCAAAGCCTGTGAGTCACTATGTCTGCCATGCCTTCCCAAAGATCAAATAAGATAACACGTAAAAGTGTTATACAAACATAATACATTATTTTTCTTTCTTGGGTAAACTGAAAAAAGGGCTCAATTATAAGATTAACTGGAAACTTTTAAACTCCAAGCAGGTATGATAAGGTCCTGCTGTATTAGTTAATACGGAAAACAAATTTTATTTACTATCATTGAACATTTTTTTATAATGATGTCCTGAATAAAATCCAATCCGATTAGATTTTATCAATGACAATGGAGATGGATAGATCCAATTTTTAGGCAAATTGATTTTAAGATTCTGTCTTCACCATTTTGATTTGGTGGTGGCCAATTTATAAGATAGTGAGACCAACTTTTAATGAGTAAAGAAAGACTAAGTCCAAACAAAGACTAAGTCTATTACACACACATAATAGATTTCTTATTTAAGATACAGTCAGTATTTCTACATTGCTTTTAAGAATTACACTCTAAATACGGATAAGGAGACTAACTTACTCCCTTTATCTACAGAGAATTACAGATATGAGAAATGTTAAAATACCCAATAATCTTAGTTTGGAATTTTCATCTTTTTTTTGATGGTCTCAGTATATATTTGTTAAAATGAATAATTATAATCACAAACATCCATATAGGATTTTAAAATTAATAAAGAAATTTTAATTCCATGACTTCATTTAATGTTTACACATCTGAGTGTAGCCAATTTTACAACAATGATGACTGTGCTAGCCCATGGCATAGCTTTCAAGAAAAGAACCAATAATGTATTTTCTAAGAACATACAAGGCTATCCATAAAACAAGAAACTAGTTTTCAAGAACCTTAAGTCAGTAAGTTTGGGCCTCTGGTTCTTGATGGAAAAATTTCTATTGAGCCCTTCCTGTCTCATAACTACATACGTGAAGGCAGGAGTAGTCTACAAATAGTAAGTGGTCTTAGTAAATTCACCATTAGAACTCAATCTTCCTGACTCTCACTTGGCCTTTTTCTTCAGGTAATGCTGTCTGACAGAGTCATTTCAAAGCACTTCGCGCACCCTGATACTTTATGAGATGGGCTGTTAAGTCCCAGAAAACGCATTCCTTTCCAACAGTCATGCAGTTGCCCCTCATTCCCAAGCAGGGCTGTGAGTCAGTTTATATTTAACAACACATCGTCCCAAATGGGAAAGGGCTTCACCTCTCCTAGCCCCTCAGAGTGGGCTACTACAGTAGCCCTCTAAAGCAGGCTGTCTTTAGGTTAGCAAGAAAACAAGCAAAAGAGTTCATGCCCTCTTCCAGGTTTCCCAGGGAACCAATGGTTACAACAGACCCACAGATATAATTCAAGAGTCATCATTACCTACAGTCATAATATATGAGTATTGGAGTATTATGAGTTGGTTCTCTCCTGAAAGGAGGCCTGAGGGTGTACTGTCGCAGGTGCCACTGGTGTTCTAAATGATGGCCAATTCCTTTTGGCTCTGTCATTCAAGATTCTGGGAATAGCAGCAGGGGAAGCTGGCAAGCCCACAGGAGGGTTGGAAGAGTACAACCAAATTAAAAGAAAGGGATAGGTTTTCCTTAGGCTTTCAAATTTCTTGCATTCAGCTTCTGGGACCAAGACTGCAAAAGAATGACTGGATCTCTCCTGACTGAATGCTTCACCTGTCAGAAGTTTAGGGGTGTCAGAGACCCAGGTCTTAACTCAGCAGCATCTGCAGACACACTCAGACACATGTGCATATACACAAGAAGAAGGCGGCACAGGCAGTGACTGAGATTTGACTAAACATATTTTGATTGATGTGGAATACCACATCAGGTCCTTATAGCTATTAAAAATATGATTTTTAGACTCTATAGTCAAAGAATACATGATCGACTATTTTCATTGGACAAAATTACTCTGATGTCTCCATGTTTATCCTTTTATTCATGTGGCCTCATCTCGTGTTAACATCTTCATAGTAATAATGAAGTAACCTTTCACAAAATATCTAGCTACTCAGTAATTCGAGAGTTAAGTTAGGCCTAAATTTAGGTTTTTAAAAGATCTGAATATTAATATAAGCAAACATTTTTCAAATAAACAACAAAATAAATAAATTACTTAGGCTCTTAGCTGTTTTAATAGCTTGTCACAAGCATTGTAAGTGTCATCACTTACAGCTTGTTCTTTTATCAGCTGAATACTTAGATCACAAATACATCAAGAAAACTTTAGATAAACTTGCTCTTGACAACTTGGGAGTTACCTATACAACACTGAAAGCAACTCATTCCATGCTGCCTATGAAATGAATATTTTCAGTGAAATAGATGCAAAGGTTTTGGGAAGCTTCAAAAAATGTGTGCATCACAAAAGGAGATATGAATTTTCTTCTATTACCTTTTGTTGATACCATTTTCATCAATAAAGATCTTCAGCAGGTTGAAAAAGAAAGAAAACTCTTTCTATATCATAGTGAGAACAATCTTGATGTAGTTCCTCTGGCTTTGAATTATAATGTATGTCATCAGTAATGTAAGTTGTTATAATTTACTTCTGACATTAAGATGTTGCTTTAGGGCATATTGTTGCAAATGTATCCTATTCAGTTTCTTGCCTTCTAAATGCCCTTCATGTTTCAGTAAAACAATCCAATCAAAACTAAAGACCAAAAACACTGTAAAACAAATCAAGCATATAAACAGTTCCTAAGCATTCCTGCTACATTCAGCCCTTTAGCCAGAGGCTCTAAAATTTCTTAAGCTGTATAGAGTAGTTTAACTTAGCAAACTGACCACAGAAAATGTCATCGGTGAGCACTGTTTTCAGTCAGTTTCTTAAGGACTGCTCCCTGGAGAGACCTGGAGAATACTGGAACCCTCTGGAACACCAGAAGTCACCCAGATAGAGCTCTCACTGAGCACACCCAAGATTGGTTAAACATGCCCCATCCTATTGTGCCAGCTTAGGGCAGGACCCAAGACTGTGGCCTCACCCTGGAATCAGTGAGCAATAGCACCACTGCACCTTCCCTATTAAGTGTTCCCGATCGCTTTGGGAGGGTGTGGATTGTTCATGATTGGTGGCTGAAGAATTAACGGTCTCTGGAATAAGGATCTTTACTACTATCACTAATAGCAGTAAACTGAAATTCCAGATCAGAATATGAATTCACTGTAGGATAATACTGTCATGTGCTCACTACAAAAATATCAGGCCACCAATGGGAGAAGCAGTGAAAAACTTGTTTCCGGAACGATGCTTTCCTCCAAAGGTCCAAGAGGGATTTTAGCATTATCAAAGAGAGTAATTTAATATTAATTTTTAAATGCCTACTTTCAGGCAATTGACAGAACATGTATGTATGTATGTATGTATGTATATACTTGTATACGTACTTAGCTTTTCACGTTACAAAATGACCTCAGAAACTGAGTGCTTTAAAGCAACATCTTCTCAAATTTCTGATTACTCTATATATTTCATAATGTGTATCAACTGCCTATTTACTATGAAGCACAGTACTATGTACTGGTGATATACCAGTGAATGAAATAGACATGGTCCCTGGCCCCATGGAGCTAACATTCTACTCGGGGTAGGTAGATCATACACAAGTAAAGAGATAATACACTTTATGATGCTGATAAACAGAACGAAGAAAATGAACAGGCTGTGTAACTCAGAGTAACTGAACTTGGATGCTGTTGCTTTACAACATCAGAAAGACTTCTCTAGCAAAGTATTACATAAACTGAGATGTAAATGGCCAAATAAATTTGTTCAGAGTAAGTGCAAAGGCAGAGGGAGGGAACAACTTTGACTTATTTGAGAAATAAGGGGAAGAGGCTATGGGAGCTGAGTTCTAGGGAACAGAAGGAAGACAATGCAATAGGTAGGCAGAGGTAGATGGTGGATAGGCTTGTGGGCCATGGGAAGAAGTGTGGATGTGGCTCTGAAAGCAGTGGGACATTGTTGATGATTTAAAGGAGGTTAATAGCATTGTCTTATGTATGTTTTTGAAAGGTCATGGATAATGGTACAGAGAGGCAAAAATGTTAGAAAGGAAGGTTATAAAACTATGAGAACAAATGTAAAAGATGGAATTGTCACAGGCTAGACTAGTGGCAGTGGAAATGGAGAGAAGAGGCCAGATTTGGGATGATATGAGAAGTAGAACTCTTAGAAATTGCTGATGAGTTTGTGGCAGACTAATTCTAAAATGGACCTTAAGATTCCGCCCCCTGGTGTACATGCCCTGTCCTTCCCTTGGGTGTGAGCAGGACCTGTGAACATAACAGGATAGACACTCCTGGGATTACATTATATTGACTAAGATTTCCTCATGGCACACTGGAGTGAAATTTTTTGGCTGACTTTGAAGAAGTAAGCTGCCATGTTGTAAGAGGGCCATGTGGCTAGGGCCTGAGAGCAGTCTCTAGGTACTGAGAGTAACCTCCAACCAACAGGGCACCTTAGCCCTACAACCACAAGGACCTCAAGTCTATCAACAACCTGATAAGCTTGGAAGAGGACCCCAAGCCATGGATGCTCACAGCCCAGTTGACATTTTGATGACAGTCTGTGAACCCCTGAGTGGTTAATCAGTGCCTGAACTCCTGATTCATGGAAACTGAGGAAAAATAAATTTTTTATTAAGTTTTACTGGAGTATAGATGATATTGTGTTAGTTTCAAGTATATGCCAACGTGAACCAGTTATACATATATCTATTCCCTTTCAGATGCTTTTCCCATTTAGGTCACTACAGAGTATTTAGCAGATTTCCCTGTGCAATACAATAGGTCGTTGTTACTCATCAAATCCACATATAGTAGTGTGCATATGTCAATCCCAACCTCGTATTTTTATTCCTCCTCCAACGTTTTCCTTTTGGCAACTGTTAAGTTTTGTTTCAAATCCTTGAGACTGATTCTGTTCCATTAACAAATTCCCCTATATCATTCTTTGTTAGATTCTACATATTAGTGATCTAATGATATTTGTCTTTCTTTGTCTGACTTACTTCACTTAGTATGATTATCTCCAAATCCATCCATGTTTGCTGCAAATGGCATTGATTTATTCTTTTTTATGGCTGAGTAATATTCCAAAATATACAAACACCTCATCAGCTTTATATTAAAAAACAAAAAGCAATCAAAAAATGGTCAAAATATCCATATAGGCATTTCTCCAGAGAAGACAGACAGATGGACAAAAAACAGATGAAAAGATGCTCAACATCACTATTAGAGAAATACACATCAAAACTATGATGAGCTATCTATCTATCCTCTCACACCAGTCACAATGGCCATCATCAAAAAGTCTAAAACAATAAATGCTGAAGAGGGTATGGAGAAAAGGGAACCCTCCTACACAGTTGGTGGGAATATAAATTGGTGTAGCTACTATGAAGAACAGTATGGAGATTCCTTAAAAAACTAATTATAGAACTACCATATGATCTAGCAATCCCACTTCTAGGCATTTATCTGGATAAAACCATAATTCAAAAAGATAATGCACTCCAATGTTCATTGCAGCACTATTTACAATAGCCAAGACACAGAAGCAAGCTAAATGTCCATCAACAGAGGAATAGATAAAGAAGATCTGGTACATATACATTTTGTTGTTTTAAACCATTAAGTTTATGTTAATCTGCTATGCAGTGATACAAAACTAATGATTTTATAATGGTTTATGAATTTAAAATATGGCTTATAATAGAGAGGACAAAAGAAAGGTATAAAGCAAGGAGAAGTTCAATATTTTTGGCTTGTCTAAATACCATCCTCCACTAAAAAGAACCAATTCCCTGAAAAAAAGCTGATTCTGGGGCTAACTCGTGGAATAAACAAAAGGAACCACAAATATTTTTTGTGCCTGAAAGGAAGGAAGTACCCAAAGAATGAGAGGGATACGTCAAAAGGAACATGGAGCTCGATCAAAGGGGATTTCCACCAGCCAACTCTAAGAATCTCTGAGGCTTACAACCTATTAAAAGAAATAGAAATTCATAGATCCATGATATATAAATAAATGAAGAGAGAAATAAATCAATGAGCAGGAAAAATTCTCCCTTTGAGCAAGATTATAATTAATAAATCTAGAAGGAATTATGGATATAGAAAACAGCATGTGATAAACATTGTAGTCATGACTGATTCCACTGGACAGTGTGAAAAGATGCTAGGGCTGTTGGCTGGAGAACAGTAGCTCAGTCAGTGTCCAAGCAGAGAAGTAGAAACAACCACGAAGAGATTTTATATATATATATATTTTTCAAATATATGATTTATATTTATATATCATTTAAATATATAATAGGTTACATATTTTGTTATACGCTATATTTACATAATTTATATTACATAACTTATTGTATATATATAATTATTGTAACTATAATAAACTATGTTGATATATACTATATATATATATATATAAATTGTACCCTTGCAGAAGGATTTGGCCTTCTGCAATTGTAGAAGTCAGTTAAGCAGGTTAAGCAGGCCGCTGTCTCTGTGATGCTGAAGACTGAATTCCAAAAAGCAGGCAGTAGGCAAGGGGAAAATGGATGTAACGTAGATGGGCGCAAGGGGTGGGGTGGAAGCAAGGATAAGCTAGACACAAGCACAAGCTGCAGACGAAAAGATGGACTGAAATTTGTGTAGTTCTAGTTGCTTCTGATGTTGACAGTATGTGTCCTGCAGAAGTCAGGGCCCTTTGACCTGCCCCAGGACTCAGAGACGGTGGGAAGGGCAGCAGGGAGTCGGGAGCAATTGCCAACCTGGCCCTGCATACCAGTGACGTAAGGCAATGGGCAAGTAGCCAGGCATGAAAGTACAGGAGGGCCCCTGCCCCACTTCCACCTGCTAAATGGCCCACAGGAACCCTGTGTGGCTCAGCCTAAGTAGAAACATTCTGGGCAAAGCAGTTCAGTCCAGCCAGACTGACACACTCCAAAGCCAGTGATATATAGATTTAGTCTTGGTGCAACATCTCACAAAATACTTATCATTTACAAGGGAGGAAATGGTGACTTTAAGTTAAAAAAATCTGGCAGACACCAATTTGAAGAAGGTTTACGTCACCTCTTGGGGATGTCACTGCTTCATGAGCCTGGGAAGGATCCAGCATCGTTTCTCTGGCATTCCTACCAAGAACGCATGACTCCTGTCTGGACCTGAGGAAATCAGGCTGAGTGACATCATGCAGAATGAAAGCGCTGTACTCTTTAAAATAACACCAAGGACATAGAAGGCAGGGGAAGGCTGAAGGCTGTTCCAGATTTAAAGAGATGTCGAAACTAAAGGCAAAGCACAATCCTGGATGGTATGTTGGACCAAAAGGGAAAAGAGACCTCACTGAGATACCTGAAAAATGTGAAGGGGTTTCAGGTTTGGTTGGAGTGATCCATCAGTGGAGATTTCCTGTTTTGGATGATTATGTGACAGTTGTGTTGGAGACTGTCCTGGCTTTGAAAAATACACACGGGAGTATTTCAAGATACAGTATTTCTACACTGTATCTGCGGCTAGTTGCCTGTAAATCATCCAGAAAAATAATAATAACAATGGAATACATGTTACAAGTATTCACAGGGGGAAAGAGATAGAACAAATGTGGTAAAATATGAATAATTGGGGGCGCTGGGTGAAGGAAATTTGGGAGTTCTTTGGGAAGTTTTTGCAAATTTTCTATTGGTTTAAATTGCTGAAAAGTAAATTATTACTATTATCATTATTATTATTATTTTGCCTTATTTGGGCCGCACCCACGCATATGGAGGTTCCGAGGCTAGGGGTCTAACAGGAGCTGTAACTGCCGGCCTTCGCCACATCCACAGCAACGCAGGATCCGAGCCACATCCGCAACCTACACCACAGCTCACGGCAATGCCAGATCCTTAACCCACTGAGCAAGGCCAGGAATCGAACCAGCAACCTCATGGTTTCTAGTCGGATTCGTTAACCACTGAGCCACGACAGGAACTCCAAAAAGTAAATTATTTTTAAAAAGAACAGGAAATTAGTGAAGACAATAAAGATCAACTATATTTCCAACTTTCACCACAAATTAGAGAAATGGAGCAGGATCAGTAGAGATATTTGGTCTCAATGAAGGATTTTTAAAAGTTGGTTGATAGAATTTGTTTGTATCTTGACAAGAACAGTACAAGTGACTGAGAAGGACAAAAAGAGAGTAATTTCAAGAACAAAATCCTTAAACAGCACCAAAGGGTTGATATCAATGTGACAAGTGGTGTTTGCGAGAAGCAAAGACTTTCCGCTCTTTAAAACAAAGGGAAAGCAGTGAGTTCAGATTTAGAGTCCAGAAATTGGAATATATATAATAAGTATAAAACACTTAAAAGCAGAAACTGTCCCTGGTAATGATGATTAGTAATTAATGTGAAAAAAAGGTAAAGCAAAGGTGGGTTATGCTGTTTTCTTTTTTTGTTTTTTGTTTTTTTTTTAATTGGAAAGAAGCTGATGCCAGCTCTGTAGAAATTTGTGTCATCCTACATGGTCAAATACCCAAAGATTTGCTGATTGAGGCTGCTGGCTCCACTGTCGATTTTTCGGCAGTGATGAAAAACAATTTCCATTTGAGGCAGACAAATGCTTTGGTTAGGCAGCGGGTGTGTGTGACTGTTCAGTAGAAAATATAATTGAGGAGTTACACTTCACTGTCTTTTTGTACCAAATTCTTTAGGCTTTACTGAGATTTGTCACTAACTCATGATCTTCTTCACAAATATCATAAAAAATTTTAGCATTTTAAAACTCTGGCATGTTGGAATTAGCTATTTTCACTTACTCATCAAAGCATGTTTTTTAAATATAAGTTCACAAAATTATCCTTCTGGGGTATTGATGAATTTGCCATGTTCCTTCCCTGCTGTGAACATTTTCTCTATGTTTTCACTTAAACACATATAATTACTATCTATTTTATAAATATTCTGCTTCTAAACTCTTTGCTAACAAAGGAAATTCTATCTTTTTGAATTGTGTACACAGTGCTACCTCCACTGGCCTTGTAAATTGCACGCTGGTGCTCTCAGAGGCCTCTGGCTTAAATCCCAATTCCATCACTTACTACCTTCTTGACTTAGGAAAATGTACTTAGCTTCTCTAGCTGTAATTTCCTCAAATGTGAAATACAGGCAAGTACTGTGCTGCATTTGAGTGTGCTACTTCTATAATTCATCCTTCCCCCGAGGTCACACTAAATATTTTAATTCTTCTCTTGGGATTTCACGATGTAATTATTTTACATCACGTAGATTAAGGTCGTTGAGACTTAATACTAAGAAAAATGTAAACTCTTTAGGAAACCAAGGACTCTTTAGGAATTATCCATCCATGCCACATTTATCTCCAGGGGTTTTCTAGTTACATTAGTGATATTTACTAAATAGTTAAGGGCTAATTTCAGGACATAGTTCTGTATAAGGTGGTCCTTCCCTGTGCAACCTAATTCACAGGGATGCTGTGCTCATTAAATGAGGGCATGTACTTGTAGCACCTAGTGAAGTTTCTGGCACACAGAATGTCCTCAGTTATCCTTATTGCTGGCAGTGTTTACTCCCAATCCTTCCTCTTACTAAAAGTCATGCTGCTCTTGAGAACAGAGACAAACAATACACTTCACTAGGACAACTGAGTTTGGAAACTGCAAAAGGTATAAAATACCATTCTTTGAATAACCTTCACAAGGAGGGACACAAGGACTCCAAACAGGGAAAGGTCACTGGCAACACCCAAACCCAATTCTTCTAACCTTCTCTGTAGGACTTTTTCTTATTAGAAGTAATGTGCTCTACTTCCACATTGCTTCCAATCTAGTCTTTATAACAGCCTTTCATTACCTTAGTTTAGTTGGTGATAAGCCTGTCACATTGCTTATATTATCACACAAAATATCACTCAACTGAGAATTCACTTGTTTCCTACTTCCAGTCAGTTCCATCCTCTCACTAACTGAGAGATCCGTGTGCATTTCCTGTTTCTACTGTTTCTTTCTGCAAAGAAGTGGGAAATACTCATTTTTGTTGTTTTCATCCAGTGTTAAACACAGCACAATTTTTGCTTTACTAAGTTTTTCTAATTTAATGGTTAAGTACTTTTGCTTTGAGCCCAGTGATTTGATTAGCTCTTCCATGCATTTCTAGAGAGACTCTAGGAACTGTGTATTCTGTGAAAGCCTATGTTTTCACCAGGGTTAAAGTGATTTCATCACTATATCCAATATGGACAAAGGCATTTGTCTGTATTAGAGATTGCCATGTAAAATGTATGTGGTTATGGCTTCTGTTTTAGTCACTAGAGGATATCCAGGGCTTTTAGCTACACAGAAATGCCTTCCTCCTTAGAAAAGCAGTCTAAGCACAAATGATTGTCACTATCTCTTTAAACTCTATTAGGAACCATGCTAATAACAGGCAGTTTAAGCACAGTGAGACCTGACATAATTCTTTATTTAAAACCATTTGCTCAGACTCTTAAAACTTAAAAAAAAAAAAAGTAAAAATCACTAAAATGACCTGAGAGGTACAGGATTCTAATACAAATAAATAGAAAGCAGATTTGTAAAATCATTGTTGATGTTATCCTACCATAGTGTTAGATTATTAGTTGAATGGAATGGGAGGTTTCAAAAATATGTCATTATCTACCCACTACCAGTCTGCTGCTACCCTGTCCCCTCCTGCCATGAGAGACAATTAGCAGTCTGGGGTCCTGCTTTCTTCAGCTTTTCCTCAAGCACCTGAGCCACATTTGGTTATCTGAAGTTGGAATAGCTTTCTGACGGGGAACTATGACTTGAACCTTTGGGGGATTGAGAGGAGGAAGAACACAGTACATCTTATGTCTAGAGTGGCCACTGAACCATGGATGATTTATGATTTCTAGGAGAAAGGTGTCAAGAACTGATTGGTTTTCCTCAGCCTGTCTAGGATCTTCTTGTTTGAATTAAACACACACAAGAGATGGGCTATTATGTAGACGAAAGTTACAGGGTGGTGTAAGTGAAGCCAGTAGTCCTCAGTTCTGCATTAAGCTGTCTTTTTATTTTTAATTTTATTTATTGATTTATTTTATTTTTGCTTTTTAGGACCACACCCATGGCATATGGAAGTTCCCAGGCTAGAGGTTGAATCAGAGCTACAGCTGCCAGCCTACACCACAGCCACTGCAATACTAGACCCAAGAGGCATCTGCAACCTACACCACAGCTCACGGCAATGCCAGATTCTGAACCCACTGAATGGGGCCAAGGATTGAACCTACATCCTCATGGATAATAGTAGAGTTCGTTACCTCTGAGCCACAGGAATGATGGGGACTCTGAGCTATCTTTTTAGGTAACTGGTGTTGAGTAGAAAGTATTTCCCTTCTTCGCTTCTAGGTTCTTTGGCTGGTCTAATAATTAAATTGACATAATACATAAGACAGATTAATAAGAGAGAAACAAATTTAGTTTCTTATGTCCAAGATCCCCATAAAAAGATGGGACTCAAGGAGGTGACCAAAGAAGGCAGCTTCTATACCTTTTAGACAAAGAAACAATAAATCTGTGAAGAATTGACAAGACATAGGGAGTTGTGATTTGGGCAGTAAACTAGTAAAAAACAAGGTTTGTTTATAGAGACTTCTTGGCCCTAAATTTCCCATCTTTGGTGATAAGGTTGGCTTCTTATGATACAAGAAGGGTATCTTTTACATGGGGGATTTATCTCCTGTTTTCAGAGAACAAAGGAGGGCCAGAGTGCACTTCTTGCACTGGATGCTTCTCAAGTATCTTTAATTCAAAATATTCAATATACCAAAGCAGGATATCTTGGGGTGATATTCTCTGTTCCTTTTCATTAGCAGAGCCTTTTGTTTGGACTTTCTGAGATCCTTAATAATCCCAAAGGCCAAATGAATGCACTACTTACATGTCTATGCTGAAACTGAGTAGTTTCTTTCTACATTTTTTGGCTTTTGTAAAAGTCTGAAAGATTTTGCTGAAGCAGAATTTTTCTCATGATTTTAATGACACTACTCTGCTCATGCTTTGGGTCACGTTTAACTTCTCTTCTTTTAACATGTTTATCAATTTAACAACTTGCTATTTTTTCATTGAATCATATTTATTCATTGATCATATTATGTGAATTTATTGTGTTTCTATAATATGTTAGGAGCAATGGAAACACTGAGGATATAGCCGTGAATGATAATCTGTCTCTGCACTCAACAACTAACAATTTAGTAATGATTACAAACAAGATGGCAATTATAACTCAGCCTTTTTTGAGCTATGGCAAAACAAAGTGTTGGGAGACATGGCAGCACAAAAGAAGAAAAAGTAATTTAGTTTGGGAGGTCAGTAAGGCTTTCTCAGAAGAGGTGCCATCTAAACCAAGATCTAAAAGCTTAGTAGGTATTTTAAGGAAAATTGAGGAAAGAGCATGAAAGTCTCTCCAGAATCTTCCTGTTTATTTCATATATGTTTTACCCATTCAAGTTGACGAGCTACAATGAACTACCATATTCATGTATTTATATTGGGAGGTGGGTAAGCAGATCTGATCTACTCTATGGTGAGGGATTATTTAGGGATCTCTGAAAGTGAAGAGTGAATCAAGAGAAGAAAAATGTTGTCAGCTTAGATGACAGAAATGTAAAGTTTGCTCGGAGGCTACTGGCTTCAGGTCTGTGATTTTTAGGTTCCATTTCTTACCAAAGCCAGGAGTCAGGAGTGGTTTGAAATTATCAAACTAGCTTAAAGGAGACAGTCAGGAGATTAATCAGCATGAAGCATCAATGCCAAGGTTATCTACACTGTCCCTTTCATTCTGCTCCCTAATGACAGGGCTAAAAGAGCCCCGATTCCTTCAACTGGGAGCAATATATTTGATTAAGACAATCAACTGTGGGCAAATTATTAAACTCCATAGGCACCATTCCCTCTACTCACAGCATGCCAAAACGTACACCTACTTATTTGGACTGTTGAAAGAAACATTACAATTTATATTAATTCTAAAGAGCAGAGTACTGTATATAGTAAGTGATCATTTATGTAGTTATTTTTATGCAATTGCAATTTATATATTTATTATAATTAGTTTTAGTAGTATTACGTAGAAAACAACCTCAGCTCATACTTCAGCAGTCTATAGACAAGTATGCTCCAAATTTTTTTGACTATAATACCAGCAGTTGAAAAAAGTAATGGAGTTCCCATTGTGGCTCAAAAGTAACAAACCCAACTAGTAACCATGAGGATGCGGGTTCAGTCCCTGGCCTCGATCACCGGGTTAAGGATCCAGCATTGCCATGAGCTATGATGTAGGTCACAGTTATGACTCAGATCTGGTGTTGCTGTGGCAGAGTAGGCTGGCAGCTGTAGCTCCAATTTAGCCCCTAGTCTAGGAACTTCCATGTGCCATGGGTGCAGCCCTAAGAAGACAAAAAAAAAAAAAAAGTAAAATTTAACATACACATTAAGATGTAATACATATTACATCACTTTTTGTATTAACATATTTTATTTTATATTTTTATTTTTGCCTTTTGTCATTTTTAGGGCCACACCCGCGGCATGTGGAGGTTCCCAGGCTAGGGGTCTAATCGGAGCTGTAGCCACCGGCTTACACCGCAGCCACAGCAACGCAGGATCCGAGCCGCGCCTGCGACCTACACCACAGCTCACGGCAACGCGGGATCGTTAACCCACTGAGCAAGGCCAGGGATTGAACCCGCAACCTCATGGTTCCCAGTCAGATTCGTTAACCACTGCGCCGCGACAGGAACTCCCATATTAACATATTTTAAAACATACTCTAAAATAAATTACAATTTAAATTAAAATGTATAGATTAAAAAATAGAAATAAAAATTCTAATGTTTTTCCCTACATATCATACTCCTGATGACAGCCACTGAAAGGAGCTTAAGTCATTTTTAGTCCGTTCTGTTAGAGCATCCAGCATGCTGCTGAACGTATACTCCTAGTTATCTCAAAATTACTTGATATTATATAGTTGATAGTCTATAAATACTTGTGAAATGCACGAATGATGCAATGAAAAATTACATATTTCAAAGGGTTGTTGGTTCCTAGACTATATGCATATTGTAAATAAATAAACAGATATATTTAAGTCTCATAATACATTGCAATGGTGCAGTAGGACATTTGAAGTTATAGGGTACCCTTCCTTGAACTACACTGTATTTTGATTCTTTTAATCAAATACATGTGAATTTTAGGACACCAGATGGCAAAAGACACCAGAGATTGGCCATGGGACTTAACAAGCTCTTTCTTCACTATTTTATGCATGAAAGATATTTGTTTGCTACCCACACTGCGGTCATTTATCTGCCTGGTGGTGGGAAACTTTAATCCATCTGAAGGATGCTGGGCCCCAGAAATGACAGGATTCTGGTATTTGGACTCTGACGATGACACAGTGGTTGTTTCTGCTCTAAGTTTCTCCAGGTTCCTCCAGATTGCTGATGTTGTAAGCCTTTTGATTCCAGCCCTCTGGCAAGATTGTAGCCTAGGTATAATTGGTAGTAAAAACCCAGTAGACTTTTAAGTCCATGTTAAGAAACACTATGATTTTCCTTTATGTTAATTGGAAGCGAAAGGGCACACACAGATGTGCAAGTGTAATTCATTCTTGGAACAACTATGAATGTACCTTAAAGGGAAAGTCACAGTGGCCTTGAGTGTTATACTTTGCTCACCAAGATGTCACAGTGTATCACTTTTCTCTGTTTTCCTAAGAAAGAAGAAAAGATTGGTAGAGGGAAGCTACAGAATGATCAAGTTCTATCTTAAGAGTTTCCCTCAGAATCCCTGAAACACGTAACAGACTGACAGACTGGACTTTTCCACTTTCCATGGTGGATGATGTGTGCTTCCCTCCAGTATATCTAGATGTGACTTCTCAGGGTTTCAATGATCTTTGAATTTTAAAAGAGTTATCTTCCCGTAGCACATTCCATACACAATGGGACAAGTAATGGAATAATCATGAAAAAAAAAAAAAACAACCCACAAACCTCAGAGTTCCCACCATGGCCCAGCAGAATGAATGTGACTAGTATCCGTGAGGACACAGGTTCGGTCCCTGGCCTTGCTCAGTGGGTTAAGGATCTGGTGTTGACACGAGCTGTGTGGTATAGGTGGCAGACACGGCTCGGATCTGGCATTGCTGTGGCTGTGGCTGACGGCGACAGCTCCGATTAGACCCCTAGCCTGGGAACCTCCATATGCTGTAGGTGTGGTCCTAAAAATACCAAAGAAAAAAACCCAAAACCAACCAAAAAAACAAACAAACAAACAAACAAAAAAAACACCTCAGTCCTCAGGACAAGGGAGAATGGGAATTGCGAGCAGTCACTAATCAGTAGCAAACATCGATTCCTGCTGGATTGTAATAGCAGATTCCCTGCTTTGTCTGCAGAGTCAACTGTTTGGTTAGTCAATCTGGTAGCTCTCTAGAAGAATATCCCCTGTCCATCTCTTACAAATTTGCCCTTTGAGGGGACCATTTCTGAAGTTTAAATTCAGGTTAATGTCCTTCATAGGGGATGCATGACTTTTACAGCCTACTTTATTTCACTCTGAGTCTGAAGGTGCAGGATGAGGGGAGTTTGTATACATTTGTGTGTATATGTAAGAGAGTCTTAGATATGAACAAAAACTATTGTTGGTTATGTCAGGTCTAGTGTTTCTTTGGATATACAGGGTTTCTTCAGAAACTAGGTAGGCATCCATCTATTTACTACCAGGGAATTCCTTGAGCAAGAAACCAGAGTCAAAGATCTCACTTAGAGCTCACCGACAGATTCTCATCATTTACTTTCTGGCCCATATGCTCCAGCTATCCTCTAAACTTAGATTACCGACAATTACTTAAAAGCACTTAATCACTAGACTTAACTAAAAAGACCACCTTCCTAGCCTGCTCTTCCTCTTCTTATTTTTCTGGAAACTAAGGCTGCAACTTTGCCATAGTTCACTGTAACTGCTTAATCTGGGGGAACAGAAATAGTTGTTTTTGTTAATTCTAAGAAGGGACAAGATGTGTGACTTTAGGCCTACTTAGACTAGAGGGTTTCTCCCTTAGAAATTCCTACCCTCAGATTAAGCAATTATACATGTAGCAATCTATCCTTAAGAAAAATGTGTATACTTCCTCTTTGAGTTTGGATAAAATTTGTTTACCTTTTTTTTAATAGAGTATACCTGAGAATGTTCTGGGAGAGGCCTGGAGGGCCTTAAAGTAGGAAACACAGTATATGGAAGTGCACAGATAGGTGTTTATCTTCTGAAGGTCTGTGCTAGCTGTCCTGGCTTATCCCCATGCATGTAAGTCAATGCCAGGCTTGAATTTATTCAATGGCAGTGATGAAGCAGGACTTTTCTTCAAAGAAATTGAAAGACCTGCTTAAGAATAATTAGGGCTTCTAATGGGAATATTCATGTGTCAGGACAAGCTCCCACAGTCTATCTAACCTCTTCTGGAGGAGTATCAGAGAATTCCAGGATTGCCCTCATGACTTCTGCCTCCTAGTGTTCTGCCCATAAGTAGTGTACATTATGTGGCAACAGAGATTTTGCAGGTGTAATTATCATTAATCAGTTGATCCTAATTAAAAAAAAAAAGACATTAATCAGGTGGGCTTGACCTAATTACCTGAGGTGCTTAAATCTTTGTCTAAAAATCAGTTCAAGAGAAGTTAGAGTCAAAGTATGAGAATCATTTGATGTGAGAGAGGTTCTCCATTTCTGGACAGATGCACATATTAAGGAATGCAGTCAGCCTTTAGGAGCTGAAGGTGGCTCCCAGCTGCCATTAAGGAAGGAATGAGGGACCTTAGTCCTACAACCACAAGGAATTGAATTCAACTAATAACCTGAAAGGACTTGAAAGTGGATTCTTCCCCAGACCTCTAGACAAGAGTTCAGTCTGGCCAATCCCAGGCCTGACTCTGATCCATTGAAACTATAAGCTAATAAACTTGTGCTTTTTCAAGCTGCTAAACCTGTAGTAATCTGTCATGTAGCAATAGCAAACTACTACAAGTAAGGAAATGTGATCTGCCATTTCCTTGCCTGTAGACTCAAGAGAGAATCCTGCCAAGCACACAGAGCTCTAGGTATTTTCCTCATTCAGTGAGGAAGAACCTTAAAAAATGTACCCAACAGTTAAGGACAGTTTACAATTGATGGCAAAAGAAATTCAGATCAGCTTCCAATAAGAATTCAACTTTATTCTTACACTAATAACGTTATTAATATTACCAATGTTTAGATTCCCAAGGTTCAGCAGATATTTGAGGAAAACTGACAGTACAAACTAAAAGGTCTGTGATGAGCAGATACTGGCTCCAGAAATACACATAATTTAAAGAATAAAAGGTAACTTTCAAAAAATTCCAACTAGCAAATTAAGAGGGAATTGAAAGGAGAAAAGGCTACTGTGAAAAGACAGAAACAAAGAACAGAATGTTGTCCTTGAAAAGTAAAATTATGATTGCTGAAATTTTAAAAACTCAATAGGAAAAGTAAAAATATTTTCTTCTCTACTTGTTCAGTCATGCTACTAAATTTTACATAAGCACTGCTTACAAACTCATAATAATGCAAATTTGATAATTTGTTCCTTTTTTACTTTTTCCTTTTCTTTTTCTTTAGGTAGGGCAGCATACCCTGCAGCATACATAAGTTCCCACGCTAGCAGTTGAATTGGAGCTTCAGCTGCCGACCTATGCCACAGCAATGCCAAATTCTAGCCGCATCTACAACCTACACCACAGCTTGAGGGAATGTTGGATGCCTAACCCACTGAGAGAGGCCAGGGATATAAACCGCACCCTCATAGGTAAAAGTTGGGTTCTTAGCCCACTGAGCCACATGGGAACTCCTGCTCTTTTTAATTTTTAGACTCATTCTTAAAAGCATAGAAGACCACAGAGAGGACAATGTAAATGATATCCATTCCGTTTTCTTATACTGGGATTAAATTTTTTCTCTCATACTCTACATTCTTCTGAGGTATGGTGCCTCTGAGAAATGTTTCTCTTCTAAAATAACTTCCAGCATCTCATTCTCTAACCACATCTTTCCGTATTACTCTCTAGTATTCTCGACACCCTGTCCCCAAATTTCAAAACCAGTAGCTCTAGTTAACTTCCCATTATTGGCCACACCTCTATTCCCACTCTCCATAAGCAGCTCAGCTTCCAAAGTCCACTGTTATTTTCCCCCTATAGTAACTTTTTACTCTCTACTCCTCTTTCCTTCTAACTGTACTTGTCTAGCAAATGCTCACTCTTAGTAGTGATATTCAATTTTGTGCCATTTCACATCCTGCACACAAGAAACTGGGGAAAAAACTTTCAAACAATAATGACTTGGTAAGCAATTAAAATTCTGGGAAGCCCTACTGCATTTCTCCAGTTTATTTGCTGTCACTCTTGCCAAAATGACCGCCTCATAACTTATTTCTTCTTAAATTATCCACACACCCCCACCACCACTTTCTCTCAACTGGTGGCTTGCTCAATGCTTCTCTGATAAATGAATATAATTAAAGAGTAGCTCCTTTATCATTCCACCTCCAAATCTACTAATTTATATGCATATGTACCCATGTGTTCTGCCTTTCCTCCATTACACTGAATAAAGGGCCTTACCTGTGCCTGAGGCCATTCCTTTACTTTTGGTCTCTGTCTCTTCCCCTCTTGTCACATCAGATGTAGGAGCTACTTTAGTTTTGGCCTCTCTACCCTGCATCATCATTTTCTCCCCCACCCCCTTGAATTATTTCCCAAAGGAAACAAGTATGTTCTTATATCACCTCTCCAGTGAGTACATTATTTCTTCGCTCTTCTTCCCAGCTAAACTTCTTAAAGTTGTACTGTATAGTTCCTGTCTCCATTTCCTTCCAACCTTTTTTCTGTCCACTATGAGTTGACTCCTATATCTCACTCCTCTGAGGATGCACTTGTGAGTGCTGTCAATGACCCATACGTGGCCGGGCCAATAGCCGCTTTTCTTGCTTGACTTCTCGGCAGCTTTGGGGACTGTTCACTATATGCACTTTTTCTTGAAACACTTTCTCCTTGGGTTTCCTTGTACTCCCCTGGTCCCCCTCCCTTCTTACTGACTACTTCTCACAATCTGTGGCTGGCTTGTTCTCAGCTTGACATCTAAAGGTAAAAGCATTCCAAGGCTCCTCCTTAAATCATTTCTCTTCTTTATCTGACCACTCTCTCCTTAGATGACCTCATTTAGTCTCACTGCTTTAAATGCAAACTACTTATGAGTAATTTATAAATATGCACTTGAAGCATGACCCCTTCTTGAATATCTTACCACTTCCTGCATATTTTACTGCCTGCTAGCCATCAGCACTTAGATGCCTCTTGGAATCACCATCATGCTACCACTGATTATCTAAACATTTCCATCTAAACTAGCTTTTCTCGAGCTTTCCCATCGCCATAAAGAGTACCACCCAGTGTTCAGCTTATATGACTTATCTGTATGTTTTTACTTACATCTGGCAGCCAGTTCATCTGCAAGTTGTGTGAACTCTATCTTTAAAGTACATCTCAAATAGAAGTTCCTGCTGTGGCTCAGTGGGTTAAGAACCTGACATAGTATCCATGAGGATGTGGGTTTGAACCCTCAGTGGGTTAAGGATCTGGCATTGCCTCAGGTTGTAGATGTGGCTCGGATCCAGTGTTGCCATGCCATGTGGTGTAGGCCACAACTGCAGCTCAGATTTGACCCCTAGTCTGGGAACTTCTGGGCAGTTCAGAAGTTCTGAACTGGAAACTATAGTAGGTGCGGCTATGAAAAGAAAAAGAAAATCCCAAATAGTTCTAATCGTCATCATTTTTCACTTAAACTAGAACAATAATCTTGCAAGTGGTCTCTGATGCAATGCCTGCCCTTCCCACCCCTACTATCCATTCTCCACAGTTAAACTCTCAGAAATGTACGCCAGACAATGTTCCTGTGCTCCCACACTATACCCAAAGCCCTCCAAAGTTTTCCATCATGCTTAGAATAAAATCCAAACTCTTTACTCTGCTCAAAATGCCCACATTAGGGTCTGACTCCTGCCCACCATACCGACTTCATCTCTTATCACCCTGTCTTTACTGTTTGCCTGTCTCTTCATTTCTCACTCTCATCTCTGGACCATTACACTAACCATTTCCTCTCAACTTAAAAGCCACTGACAGAGAAAAGGATAAAGAAGATGTGGTACATTTATACAATGGACTATTATTAAGCCATTAAAAAGAATGAAATAATGCCATTTGCAGCAACATGGCTGGACACAGAAACTATCATACCAAGTGAAGTTAGATAGTGAAAGACAAACATCATATGATATCACTTACATGTGGAATCTAAAAAAAGGATACAAAGGGGAGTTCCCATTGTAGCTCAGTGGTAACAAACCCAACTAGTATCCATGAGGATGAGGGTTTGATCCCTGCCCCCACTTATTGGCATTGCTGTGAGCTGTGTGCTGTAGATCAGATTTGACTCAGATCTGGTGTTACTCTGGCTGTAGCATAGATGGCAGTTGCAGCTCCAATTTGACCTCTAGTCCAGGAACTTCCATATGTTGCAAGTGCAGCCCCCTCCCCCCAAAAAGGAGGGGTGGGTGATATAAATGAACTCATTTACATGATAGAAAGAGATTCAAAGACTTTGAAAAACTTACGGTTACCATAGCAGATAGGTTAGGGGGCAGGGATGGACTAGGGGTTTGGGACTGGCATATGCACGCTAGGGTATGTGGAATGATTGGCCAACAGGGACCTGCTGTATAGCACAGAGAACTCTACCCAATATTCTGTGATCATCTATGTGGGAAAAGAATCTGAAAGAGAATGGATATCTATATATGTATGGCTGAATCACTTTGTTGTATAGCAGAAATGATCACAACCTTGTAAATCAACTATACTTCAATAAAACTTAAAAGAAAAAAAAAGTCACCTCCTCAGAGAGGTATTCCCTGACACTCAACTACTCTGTTACTTCAGGCTTTTTTTTAATCTGCACCGCTGTTTTGTTTGTTTTCTTTTCTCTTTTTTGGTTGCCCTGTGGCATGTGGAGTTCCAAGGCCAGCGATCAGATCCAAGCTACAGTTGTGACCTAAGCCTCAGCTGCCACAATGCTGGATCCTTAATCCACTGTGCTAGGCCAGAGATCAATCCCAGTGAGCAGAGATTGCGTGGATCCCATTTTGCCAAGGTGGGAATTCCTCTTAAGTTTTTAAATTGTTGCTGGTTTTTTTTTATCTTACTAGACCAAAAATCTGAAGTGCAGAGAGAAAGGATCTCACCTGCTCATATCTACAATTATTCCATCCGCAAATCCAGGAAAAATTCTCAAAGTACATACTCAAAAAGTTATCAATTCAATAAGTGAGTGAAAGTTGTGAAAAGCAAGTAATAGGAGAGAAATAAGAGATACCAATTTCTTGAATTTAAAAGTAAAAATTTTAAGAGTAGAGGGTAGCAGAATGTGCCACCCCAAAATATGCTCCTTTGGCATAGGGATTATTTTCAGCTGATTAGATTGAGGAAAAAGCAGAGGCTGGAGAAGCTCTGGAAAAAACAGAAGTTACCATTTTTATCCTCTTTGAAGACCCTGACTCCTTTCTCTCTCTATCAAACCGAATCCAACAATACACTAAAAGAATTGTGCATCATGATCAAGTGGGATTTATCCCAGGGATCCAAGGATTCTTCAATATCCACAAATCAATCAGTGTGATACACCACGTTATCAAACTGAAGAATAAAAACCATATGATCCTCTCAACATGCAGAAAAAGCCTTTGACAAAATCCAATACCCATTTCTGATAAAAATCCTTCAGAAAGCAGGCATACAGGGAACCTACCTCAACAAAATAAAGGCCATCTATGACAAATCCAGAGCTAACATCATTCTCAATGGTGAAAAGTTGAAAGAATTCCCACTGAGATCAGGAACAAGACAAGGATGTCCACTCTCACCACTACTATTCAACATAGTTCTGGAAGTCCTAGCCACAGCAATCAGAGAAGTAAAAGAGATGAAAGGAATCCAAATTGGAAAGGAAGTCAAACTATCACTATTTGCAGATGACATGATACTATACCTAGAGAATCCTAAAGACTCTACCAGAAAACTGTTAAGAGTTCATCAATGAATTTGGCAAAGTCGCAGGATACAAAATTAATACACAGAAATCAACTGCATTTCTATATACCAACAATGAGAGATCAGAAAGAGAAATTAGGAAAGCAACCCTGTTTACCATCACATCAAAAAGAGTAAAATACTTAGGAACAAACCTACCTAAAGAGACAAAAGACGTGTACTCTGAAAACTATAAGACGCTGATGAAAGAAATCAAGGATGACACAAACAGATGGAAAGACATACCATGCTCTTGGATTGGAAGAATCAATATTATCAAAATGACTAGACTACCCAAGGCAATCTACAGATTCAATGCAATCCCTATCAAATTACCAAGGACATTTTTTCACAGAACTAGAACAAAATATTTTAAAGTTTGTTTGGAAGCACAAAAGACCCAGAATATTCAAAGCCATCTTGAGAAAGAACAATGGAGCTTGAGGCATCAGGCTCCCTGACTTAAGACTATACTACAAAGCTACAGTCATCAAAACTGGCACAAAGACAGAAACAGAGATCAGTGGAATAGGATAGAAAGCCCAGAATTAAACCCACACACCTACAGTCACCAATCAATGACAGAGGAGGCAAGAATATACAATGGAAAAAAGACAGCCCGTTCAATAAGTGGTGCTGGGAAAACTGGACAGCCACATGCGAAAGAATGATAGAACACTTCTTAATACCATACACAAAAATAAACTCAAAATGGATTAAAGACCTAGATATAAGACCAGATACTATAAAACTCTTAGAGGAAAACATAGACCAAACACTCTCCGACATAAATGACAGCAGTATCTTCTCAGATCCACTTGTTAGAGTAATGACAATAAAGACAAAAATAAACAAATGGTACTTATTTAAGCTTAAAGTTTTACACAGCAAAGGAAACCCTAAATAAAATGAAAAGACAGCCCACAGAATGGGAGAAAACATTTGCAAATGAATCAACTGACAAGGGATTAATCTCCAAAATTTATAAACACCTTCTGCAGCTCAATACCAAAAAAAAAAAAAAGGGCAGAAGATCTAAACAGACAGTTCTCCAAAGAAGACATACAGATGGACAAAAAACACATGAAAAGATGTTCAATATCACTCGTTATTAGAGAAATGCAAATCAGAACCACCATGAGGTACTACCTTACACCAGCCAGAATGGCCATCATCAAAAAGTCTACAAACAGTGAGTGCTGGAGAGGGTGTGGAGAAAAGGATCCCTATTACACTGCTGGTGGGAATATAAATTAGTGCAACCACTGTGGAAAACAGTATGGAGATTCCTCAGAAAACTCAAAATAGAATTACCATTTGATCCAGCAATCCCACTCCGGGGCATCTATCCAGAGAAAACCATGACTCAAAAAGACACATGTACTCCAGTATTCATTGCAGCATTCTACACAATAGCCAAGACATGGAAACAACGAAAATGCCCATCGACAGAGGAGTGGACAGGGAAGAGGTGGTACATATACACAATGGAATATTACTCAGCCATTAAAAGGAACCAAATAGCAACATTTATAGCAACATGGATGGACCTAGAAATTATCATGCGAAGTGAAACCAGTCAGACAATGAGACACCAACTTCAAATGCTACCACTTACATGTGGAAACTAAAAAAAAGGACACAATGAACTTCTTTGTAGAACAGATACTGATGCACAGACTTCGATAAATTTATGGTTTCCAAATGAGACAGGTTGGGTGTGGGGGGTTGCACTGAAGGTTTGGAATGGAAATGCTATAAAATATGGTTGTGATGATTGTTGTACACTGATAAATGTAATAAAATTCATTGAGTAATTTAAAGAAATATGCTCCTTTGGCATAAGGCTTATTTTAAGCCGATTAGATTGAGGGAAAAGCAGAGGCTAGAGAAGCTCTGAAAACAATAAAAGTTACCATTTTGTATCCTCTTGGAAGCCCCGACCCCTATTTCTCTCCTTAGTATAGAAGTCTCATTAGGCTGACTGTCTTTTGAGACTCGTGTCTTCATGGGGCTCCTGTCCATATGCACTAATCAATTTTTCTGTTAATCTGTCTTTTATTACAAGGAGTCTTAGTTGAGAAGCAAGAAGAGCAGAGGTAAAGTTGTTTTTCCTCTCCCACAAGAGATAAGAGTATAGTGATTATTGAAAGCAATATGGTTTCTGAGGTATGTTTTTAAAGTAAAACATTTCCTAATAAAATACTAAAAATATAAAACTAATATATATTAAGAAACGGAAGAGAGTAAGAGATTATACTGCATGCAAGCCAATTCTTTTTCTTCACAGGGATAGACAATAGAGACTCTAAATCTGATACCTTAATAAGGGTATAGGTATAAGCATATTATTTACAGGTATGGAAGAAATAACCAGAAGAATTAAAAGCAGAAAAAGATTTAAACAAGTGTATCCATGATTATGTCAGATTAAGATTTGGGGAAGCTCAGGGATAGCTACATGAGAACTCTCTCTGTACCACTTTTGCAACTTTTCTATGCATATGCATTTATTCCAAATGTTAAAAATTATGTAAATAAAAAGCAGAAGTTGACCAAAGTATCTTGGGAATATGGTAATAAGGTAGGTAAATAGTTTTTATTTTACACTTTTCTTACTGCTTGATTTTTTTTCATGTGTACATGTGTTTAATTGACAGTGATGATCACAACACAAAGGACAATGCAGTTGATGACGATGATGAATAAAAGCTTTAAAACATATGTCATATTCATTAAGATGTTTGAGTAAAGGGCATCGCCATTAGGAAGGAGGGGAAGACGGGAAGAGGGAGGGAGAGAGGAAGGGAGGGAAGGAGGGAGGGAAAGAGAGAAGGGAGGAAGATTTCATGAACAGGACTAGGTCCTGGTCATGCTTGATGTTCAAATAGGTCTCATGTGGTGAAAACCGCAGCAGGAATCTCCAGGACTGGTTCTAGGATATGATTCATTTCAATTAGGACTGTACACTGGCTGGCTGCTGCTTTCACTGGAATAGAGTCTAGTTCCCAAATAAAAGCTCCTAAGAGGCAGGCATATTGTCGGGACCTCCTCTGAAGAGCTTGGAATAAGAGCCTCCTTCCAGGCCCCATGTGCATATACTGGCCAATATAGTAGAGATACAGGAAAAGCAAAATCTTATATCAAATGAAATAAGAATTAGGGGGACTATGCCAAGTTAATAGGTTCCCTCCTGTATTTGTTTTCTATGATACTGCAACACATACCACAAAACTTAGTGCCTTACAACAACATGCAGATTTAATACCTTAAGGTTTGTGGGTCAGAGGTCTAGCAAGGTCTCGCCTGGCAAAAATCAAAGTGTGGGCAGGACCACATTTATTTCTGAAGGCTCTAAGAGAGAATACACTGCCTCACTTATCCCATACCCAGAGGCTGCCCACGCGCCTTTGCTCATGACCCTTCCCATCTTCAAAGCCAACAACACTGAGACAAGTCCTTCTCACAGTGCCATCTCCCTGGTTCTCCTCCGGTGTCATCATAGTCTCTCTGATGAGCTACAGCTGGGATGAGGACCTATCCCAGGACCTATCACATGTGAGGAACTATCACATGCTTTTATGGATGCATGTAATTAGATTGGGACCACCTGGATAATGCAGGCTACTCTCTCTAAGGTCCATAACCTTACTCACATCTGCAAAGTGATTTTTGTCATATAAGGCAGCATATTTATAGGTTCCAGATGAGTACAATGTGGATAACTTTGGGGCCAATTATTTAGCCTACCCCACCTCTCAGCCTCTGGAACTTCTTCCAGAAACCCAAGTACATATTCATGGGGATGCTATTCCTGTACTGGTCCAGATAGTTTCAGGGTCTGGGTAGATGTCTCTGTAGGTATTCTGCATCAATCAGGTACGTGAGTGTGTTGAGAAAGGTGAGTGGGCTGACACAGAACAAGCATGGTGATTAAAATGATCATTTGCAATGTTATTTCTCTTTTATCATTTTAGAAATATAATATTTAGAAAAATCAGCTGCTACCTTTATATGAGGTGGCTTTTTATATCTAATTCTCAAAGCAACCTGGTAATTATGAAGATGAGAATCACACAATGAAATTTAATTTCACCAGGATAATAACAAGAGGAAAAAAATTCTTTTTTTTATTTCCAAGGAAGACTGGAAATTACTTCTTCTTATCCTCCTTTGCAGTTTCTAAGCTATGCTCCTATAATGGATTTTTATCTGTTTTATAAGTAATTTCCTTAATATATCAATGGTCACAGATAGTGAGAACTGCGTGTCTCTTCAGGAAACATATATTTCATCAGTGCTGTCACAGTCTAGAGTCTCTGAGCTTGTAGACTGATATTTTTGCCCATTTTTGCTATCAGACACATAGCACAGAAATAAATGTGTTTGTCTGTTGGAAACTTTAATGAAATTGAAAATGTAGCAACATTTTTCAGTGTCAATAAGCTCATTTTCTTGTTTAGATGCTAATGTTGGTTTTTCCTGAGGATTCCATTCTCTAATTGTGAGTCATGACTTTTTTCTAGGTTCAAACACCCTATTTCTGAGAACAGCTTGAATTATGGCAGGTGGTTTTTGGCCCCAGACAGAACTAGATGTTTTTATTTGCCTAAAACCTATGGACTGGAGTTAAGGATATGAGTGGAAGACTAAGTGGAGCACTTCAGCTTTAGTAAAACGTGTTCTCCACGATTTTGAGGGTTTACAAGGTGCCAGGCACATTGCAGGCTGCTGACCATAATAAGCCATCAGCAGTACTAGTTTCTTGGTACTCTTGGTCTTTCCGTGGTACTCATGAGGAAATGAGTTCAAAGAGGCAAGTAGCTTACCTAACTTTCTACAGTCAGTATGCTAGGGAGAGTTAGGGTCATATCCATATCTGACTCCAAATACCTGCCTATTTCTACCAACACTCAATCCTCAACACTACTGCCTCTAATAGGCCCTGGCGTGAAGTTTATAGAGCGAAAGCCTTTCTGTTTCTCACTCCCTCCTGTCTCTATTTCTCTTGGAAATTTGAATTCTACTGTCAGACAATTCTGCCACACTTTCATGAGGCTCAGAATAGCTTCTGTACCCCATTCCAGAGTGTATAATTTTTTTTTTTAAGCCATGATACCAGATCCTGGTGAATTCATGCTCTTTTTGGCCCCTCTGCCATTCTTTTTTTTTTTTTTTTCATTCTTTACTCTCCCCCCAGCTTACCCCTGTTATAAACATCTGTTTTATTAGTAGTTGTCTTTTGAATATCTTCCCCTTTTGAAGGACATTCTTTTCATCATGAGTCTTGGCTGCCAGAAGTACAACCTGAGCTTTTCCCGCATCCTCCTTGGATCCCTGGATCCAGGCAAGGGATCTGGGCTACACATCAGACATATCCAGGGAAAAAAAGTTTTTTGAATTTGGAAAATGAGATAGGTTACTCTTCTCTTATGGAAGGGTGGAAAAATCTACCATCCTCGACTGGTATGATGGCTCCACTCTAAGAGTCATGCAGGACACAGGCTCCTTTCAACTGATTGCTTAACTAACCCCAGGCAATTACTCATCTTCTCTGTCAGACACTGCTCTACAATACTTCTGACTGTCTCCCATCAGGCAAAACTTAGGTCACAGGGCCACACACAGCTTCAAAAGAGACTGAGAAATGTAGTTTTTACTATGCACAGCTGGCTACGTGACTGACTAAATGTTCTACTACAATGGAGGAAGAATAGAATGTATTTGGAGGTACAAACAGCAGTCTCACCTTCAGAAGGAAGCCAGATGAGGATGCAGTCATTGAATCCATCTTTCAGCACCTGGTGGTTCCCACTGGGTCCAAGCATTTGGCTCCTCAGAGACATCTAATGTCCTACCTGGAGTTTGACAGGCACAGCTAATATTTTGATGAACTGAGACATAGGCACCACATGCTGACAACAGTGGGTTTTTACTAGGGGTCGTCATGCACCGAGCACTGTCTATGACTGTGGCTCACTGGAACTCCTGATAATCCTGTAAACTAGCTAATACCCCTTAAGAAATTCTGCTTCTACCAAAACTAGTCAGAGTGGTTTTCAGCTAAGAACGATCTCCTTAGCAATTCCATCAGAAAAACAGTTACAGTTTTTTTCCACTTTTCTCAGACTCAGCTACCTGATGACCTCTTTTTGGATGACCTAATATCCAAATCTGACTGTTATTTTTGGAGTAATACTCCATAAACAGCAGCTCCTTAAGCCTTGCTTTCCATCATATTAAAATATCTTATTTTCATAAATAGTGCCTTTCCCTATTCTTCCATCCTGAGGATGAAGTGTCTGTGTTCCTTATTGAGGATAAAATCTTCAGCCTTGAGGCTGAACATAAGCCTTCCATTTCCTTCAGAACATGATCTATAAGTGCCCCCCCAACCTCCAATACACCTTATATCTTAAATCTCTTCATTTTCCCTGGATCTTTCTTTTCAGCACACAAAACTTGATTTCCTTCTTCTAATATTCCTGTCTCTCAACATAGCTTCTTCTTTAAGCTGCCATTCCATAATTTCTCCCACTGTCTATTCATTTCTTCACTTACTTGCTCCTAAGCTTCCTATAATCTGGTCTCTATACACACCAATTTACTAAAACCAAAACCACTTCCACAAAAGTCACTCACAAACCCCTAATATCAGATCTGAATGTCCCTTCCTCCTCAGTATTCTCAAATTCTTTGCCATGTTGGCACTGCTGCATAACTCCTCTTTCTTAAAACTAGATCTTCCCCCTCGATTGGTGAAGAAGCACTACACTGATTCTCTTACTTTGCCCCTAACAGCTATTTGCCCACCTCCTTTAATTTGCTTTAAACTTCCTTCAAATTCTCATCACCAACTCTGTGGACCTGTGCCCCTTCTTTGCTCCCAATGGTGTCACCCTTCAGTGATGTGTGCAAGTTAGTCTGCTGAGTGTCCTCCATGTGTTCCTTTTCTTTAACCAAGCCAATGTGGTCAGTCATCAAGTTCTACCCCTGGCTGTTTCTCAATCCTCCTTTAAAATCCCTCAATGGTTTCTCCTTGTCCTTAAAGTCCCAACTCCATATTATGACTTAAGATCATGCCCTATTTACCTTTCTCAGTGTATCTTTTAAAAACAATCAGCCCTCCTCACAGACTCATCATCTTTTCTCTAATCCTTGAGAACCTTAAACATTCCATTTGCTCTACCTGGAAAGATATTTTTCTTGTTCTTGACTTGAGCCATTCTTATTCCTCCTTTATGTTCTCAGCTTAGGTGTTGCTTTCTCTGAAATCTTTCTGGTCCTCTCCCCACTTTGACCGATATATTTCCATATTATAACACTTAGCATTATGTATTAGACTTGCCTCTTACTATCTCTGTATTTTGAATTAATAGCAACATCAGAAGGAAGTAACTGCATTATTTTCACTTGCTATCACATTCACAGTGCTCAGCAAACAGCTGTCAATGAACCTGTTCCTTTTTCATGCCTCATAAAGTCAGGAGCTATCCAGATATCTACCCTTGGTTCAATGATATTATTGGAACTTTAATCATTCTTTACATTTAGTATGCTAGAAACCCCAGACACACTTTCTACCTGCTTAGCCCCCTCAAACTATTTACCCCCTAGATCTACATTTTTCTTTGTACTCCATATAGTCCCTGTCATAAACACTCCCTGAAGTTTTTGAGCATGTTTTTGCCTCTACCGACAATAACATGGATAACTCCTACTCACACTTCATCTCTGACCAAACTTCCTTGAGTTGTCAAGACCAGTTCTGGTTCCCCTTCTAAATCACCTGGTAATAGGTGTGTATCATTATCAGAAATAGATCACACTGTATTGTAATTACCTTGTCAAGTTTCTCCAGGTCGATTTTCTTCACCACCATTCCCTAGAATGGAGCACAGCTACTGGCACATTATAAATAGTGAAAAATATGGGCATATTTTTTGACTAATTTACTAAGTGAAGTCTTTTATTCGAGGACTTTGATGTCAATATTCTTGAACAATAAACTCAGAAACTGTCTTAGTCAGCATTTTCCATAATAATGCCACTTAGCAGATCACACCAAAGCTGAGTATCTTAAAATAGCAAGACCTCATTTCTCCTTCATGAGTTTGCAGGTCAGCTTCCACTCAGCTTGGCTAATTTGGACTCTAGGCTCTAGGATCTAGGATCTAGGCTGGGTTCTGATGTGCTGCACATAATTTTCACACCCTCTGGACCAGGGGCCACCTGGCCATTTTCTTCTCGGCCTCTGATGAATGCCAGAGGTTCAAGTGCCTAATCACACGAGTGTAATTAAGGACTCTACCTGTGTCACTCTAATAATTTAACAAGCCCAGTACCAACAGGAAGTTTACTCTTCCTGCAAGGAAGTTTACTCTTCCCACAGAAGGAGTGGCAAGGGAATTAATATTTGCTGAACAGTAATGTAAGCCATCACAGATCCTGCTAAAGAATACTGGCAAGAATAGATACTAAGCTTTTTCTACTATAAAAAGCAGTAAATAGACAAAATCCAACATCTCTGATATAGTAATGCATTTGGCATTGTTTAGATTCTCAATTTCCAGTTTGTTCATGGAGGACTCCTTGGCATGCTAGTGAAGTGATGAAAACAAAGGTTTTCTCAAAGTACAAGGAGCCTTAAAAAAATCAAACATGTTGCCTAGATCTTCAAATAATTTTATCATCTGAAGTAACATTGTATAACTCAAAAATTCCTTGTAGGCATGTATTTCATCTATCTCACCAGAAAATAGAAAGGAGATTTAAAAAAATCAGTACAAGATTAGAAAATATCAAGCCTGAACATGAAGCCAAAAATATAAATCAATCTCTTCTCACAGACTCCCCTTTGTATTTGTCACCCTCGTGTAGCTGAATTTGTTTCTGCCTCTGTCTATGATGAGGGTGAGTGGAAGTAGGGACGGTTATTAATGGCTAAAAAATTAGGAGATATTATCATGGCACATGCCAAACTAGACAACTTTTGATTCAAAAGCTATCTGAATATCACAGTTGGAATCCATTTTATTTGCTGATAATCATGAGATGTCCATTTATACCAAAAGAATTACTCTACCCCTTTGCCAAGTACTCATCAGGATACGGAGATGACAGAAATATTTTAATAACTAAATAAAAGTAATAACGGTACTTAGAAAAGGTATTGATTCTTAACTGCATTGTTACATGAGGAAAATGTCCACATAACATACTTGCTAATTTTTGGAATAGGAATCTGTACTTTCTAAGAAAACCTACTAATAGCATCGGCTGGTCAGTTGTCCACCATGAAGAACACAGTTCTAGGCCAAAATAAATCTAATAACTCATAAGGTCAATTCTGACAAAGCAGCACTGAAATTTAAAAGAGCTTAATTTTTTTCAGGATTAGAGACAGGAAAATTAAAATCACAATGAGATATGAAGTGCTTGCTATCAAAGCTATGGAGTAACTGGAGTTTCCATAAATAGCTGGTGTGAAGATAAATTTGGTACAACTACCTTTGAAAAGGAATTGGCAGTACCAATTAAAGTTAAAGATAGATGCACCTTGTGGCTCAGCTATTAATACTCCAGGTCATAGATCTAACAAAAATAAGTCATATGAGTAGCAGAAATCATGCACAAAAATGTTTACAACATGTTCATGCTATCTTCCTTCTGAAAATAATTAAATATCAATCAAGAACAGACTTATCACAGTATAGTCATAAAATGGAATGTTACACAGCAATACAACAAAACACAATAATACTGCATATTATTATATGCAATAACAGTGACATATCTCAGAAATATGATGTGGAATTAAAAACAAAATATAAAAGAATGCATACAACATGACTATATGGATATAAAGTTTGAAAAGAGACCAAGCAAATCTGGTAGGTCAACTCTAAGGGAGCATGAAGAGAGCTTCTGGGGCACTGGTTAGCTATTTCTTCATCTGAAGAGGGGTAATGGGTACGCTCACTTTGTGCTGGCTCATCAATGGTGCCTTTATGGTACAATGCAACTACCTGGATGATTGTTTTACTTAAATAAAAATCTACTCATTTAGAAAAATGACAAGTAAAGAAAAACAACCCCCAAATATGTACTATGCTGGGTGCTTATATGCATTTTCATTCTCATATCTAATCGGTGAAGCAGGTATCATTATTTCCAGGGTGTAGAAGATGAATCTGAGGCTCAGAGATATTCTGAAAATACCACGGTTGGACAATACCTTGTCACTCTCATAAAATCTCCCCAACTCAGATGCCTGGGTCCTCTCACTTAATTTTGCTTCACAAACTGTTTTCAGAAAATGATTTGATAAACTTGTAACACAATGCTTAACTGTAAATCAGAAGTTCATAGTTGAAGAAGATGCCATAAAAAATGGATACAAAAGTAAGTTTGATGCAGAAAAGAAGATAAAGACATTTTTTCTAGGAGACTCCAGTGAAAGAAAAGAATTCCTTCTCCCCTTTTAAAATAGCAAATGTTCAGAGATGTGGAGGGAGATGAGGGCTAGAAGTATGCTAGATAGATAGAGGCACATCTGGGAAAGTCATGGTCTAGTAGATACATAGTGCAAGACAGAGATGTAATTCAAAATTTTCTAATAGTAAAATTAAAGTGAAATTGACTTTGATAATACATTTTATATAATTCCACATATCCAAAATACCGTTATTTTACCATGCAAACAGCCTAGAAACTATTAATAAAATATTTTATATTCCTCTTCATGCCAAGCCTCAAAATCCATTGTGTTCTTTATACGTACAACTCATTTCAAAATTTTTCATCCTTTAAATCTAAATTTTGATCTTTAAATTTTAGAAAATCTACAGTTGATAAAGTAGGTTTGCATTCTTAACTTGTTCCAAATATTCTTAAAATTTTTCCCATAGCTGGTCAATTTGCAGTTTTTAAAGTTTTATTTCAATTAGCTAATACTGAGTATAATTAAAAGTTCATGGGCAGTGATATCAAGATGGCAAAGGAGTAAGACATGGTGCTCACCCTCTCCCACAAACACATTAAAAAAATAAAACCTGTCTACAAATAGAACGATTCACACAGAACATCTACTGAACACTGGCAGAAGATGTTAAACCTACAAAAAGGGCAAGAAACCCTCCACATAACTGTGTAGAACAAAAGGAGAAAAAAAGAGAGGGAGAGAAAGGAATCAGGATCAGGACAAGACTAGCATTCCTGAGAGGGAGCTATGAAAGAGGAAGGGAACCCACACCCTGGGAAGTGACCTAACTCAGTGAAAAATCTACTGAGAAGGAGAGACCTCAAAGCCTCAGAGAAAAGTGCAGCAGCCGGGCAAAGGAAGGCAAAGCATAGACAGAGTTGCACAGATCATCAGTACCACCTCCCAGGACACCACAGCCTGACACACTCAAAAGGGGGCTGGGCACTGACACTCAAGCTCTGGAGATCAGTTCCAGATACAGGACTAGGGTTGGCTGTGTGGAGACAAGCTGAGGGGCCAGGGAGTAGCACACCATGGACTGGGGAGCAGAGTGTCATAGCCAAGGAAACCTGGGAGGAGGGCTGGGCCTGCAGGAGAAGGAAGTTGCCATTGTTGGGAAGGGCAAAATGAGGAGGAGCAGACCACCATAGCAATATCCTTCTCTGTGCATCCACTGACTCCTGGAATATGAGTCTATGGGTGACAAGGCATCTCTTGCACAGGCTATAAGCAACTGGCCCCTCTTGTGTGGGCTACAGGTGGAAGTCCCTTCTGCTCGGGCTAAGCATGGTCTGCAGCTGGAAGGGGCAAACTACCACAGCCATCTCAGATTCCATAGGTAGGCATGGCCTGCCACCACTAGGGGTCTATGAACAGATACCACCTGCAACCCCAGTCACCTCAGAGGTGAACACAGAGGAGAGCACTGAAAGCAAGCACCACCTGTTGTTGCTCTCACCCCCATGGGATTTCACAGGTGCTGCCACTGATACTGACAAATGCTCTGGGTGCCACCTACACCTGCCTGAAGGTCACTGCCACTTCCCAGGGCCCTGAAACTAGGAGAAGCCTAAGCCACCCTTCCATGAGTCCTTGCAACTGTCAAGAGCCCAGCAACCAGGCACTGGCTCTAGTCCTACCCATTGCTTCTATCTCTCTGGAAGCACAGGCAGCACCCTAAAAATAAATAGTAAACCCTCACAAAATACCCAGAGTACTTTGCATAGAAAGAGCCCTCCAAGACCATAGTAGCTGTTTCCCCTAAAATCACAGAATAAGAAGAATATGAAAAAAATGAAGAATCTCAGGAACCATTCCCAGTTAAAAGAATAGAGCATTCACCTGAAAGAGCAAACAATGAAAGAGACCTCTGTAGTCTAACAGATACCGAGTTCAATAAGGAGATACTGAAATATTTAAGGAATTAAGAGCAGATATGAACAATAATGCATATCACCTTAGAAAGGAACTAGAAAATATGAGGAGCCAAGAAAAATTAGAAAATTCATTTGCAGAGATTCAACTGAGCTGAAGGCACCAAAGAGCATAATGAATAATGCAAAGGAATGAATTAGTGACTTGGAAGGCAGAATAATGGTAATCACCCAATCTGGACAGCAGACAGAAAGTGAAATGAAAAACAAGAAAGAAATATAAGAGATTTATGGGATAATATAAAGCAAGCTAACCTACACCTAATAGGGATTGCAGAAAGGGAAGAAAAGGGGAATAGAAAATATATTTGCAGAAATTATGGCCGAAAACTTTGCAAATCTAAAGGAAATTGATATCAAGATACAGGAAGCACAGAGAGCCCCAAACAAGTTGAACCCAAACAGGCCCACACCAAGAAATACTATAATAAAAACAGCAAAAGTTAAAGAGAGGATTCTAAAGGCACCAAGAGAAAAACAAAGCACTCCTTATAAGGGAACTCCCATAAGGCTATCAGCTGATATCTCCACAAAAACACTACAGGCCAGAAGAGAGTAGCAAGATATATTCCAAGTTCTAAAAAGGAAAAATTTGCAGCCTTTAATACTCTACCCAGCAAGAATATAATTTAAAATAGAAGGAAAAAGAAAGAATTTCTCCAACAAACAAAAACGAAAGGAGTACAGCAATACAAAACCAATTCTAAAAGAAATACTGAAAAGAAAGAAGAAAGAAGGAACAGGATGGAGGAAATCATAATTGGAAAGTAATCACTAAATAAGCCAGTAAGCAGATCTAAAAGAAAAAAAAATCTATTGTAAAAGTGACGATAAGCACAAGAAACAGCAAAAGGATAAATACAAAGAAGTTAAAAAATGGACATCAAAATCTTAAAATGTGGGGAAGGAAAGTAAGAAAATCTACACTCTTTTTTTCAGTGTACTTGAGCCTATATGACTATCAAGCTAAAGAAAGCAGATATAGGAAGGGGCTAACATACTTGAAAAACAGAACAACTACAAATCAAAACCAAACATTACATTCACAAAAACTAAAAAGAAAAGGACAAAAGCATTAAATAAAATGAAATAATCCAACCAAAAAAAAAGGAACAAAGGAGAAATATAAAATCAACTAGAAAACAAGGCTTAAAATGGTGATAAATACATATTTATCAATAATTACCTTAAATGTCACTGGACTGAATGCTCCAATCAAAAGACATAGAGGGGCAGACTGGATTTTAAAAAAAAGCAAGACCCTACAATATGTTGCCTACAAGAGACACACCTTAGGGCAAAGGATATATATAAATTGAAAGTGAGGGGATGGAAAAAGATATTCATGCAGAACAAAAAGACAGGAAAGCAGGAGTTGTAATATTCATATCAGACAAAATAGGCTTTTAAATGAAGGCCATAAAGAAAGACAAAGTATGCTATTTAATGATAAAAGGATCCATTCAAGAAGATAACATTTCACTTGTCAATATAGATGCCCCTAATATAGGAGCACCCAAATACACACAACAAATACTAACAGATTAAAAGGAGAAATTCATGGGAATACAATAATAATAGGAGACTTTAACACCCCACTCACGTCAAAGGACAGATCCTCTAGAGAGCAAATCAATAAAGTAACAGAGATCCTAAATGATACAATAGAAAAGTTAGACTTCATTGACATTTTTAGGACACTACGTCCAAAAAAATCAGAACATATGTTCTTCTCAAGTGCACATGGAAGATTCTCAAGGACCGACTGCACAGAGGGGCACAAAACTAACCTCAACAAATTTAAGAGTATAGAAATCATTTCAAGAATCTTCTCTGACCACAATGTCATGAAACTAGAAATCAACCACAGGAAAAGAAATGAGAAAAAACTAACTACACGGAGACTAAACAACATGCTACTAAAAAATCAGTGGGAACAAGGAAATCAAAAGGCAAATTAAAAAATACCTCAGGACAAATGATAATGAAAAGACAACCATTCAAAATCTATGTAATGACACAAAAGCAATTCTTAGAAGGAACTTCATAGCAATACAGGCCTTCTTCAGAAAAGAACAAAAATCTCAAACTGACAACTTAACCTACCATATAAAAGAATTAGAAAAAGAAGAACAAAATCTAAAGTCAGCAGAAGGAAGGAAATCATAAAGATTAGAGAGGAAATCAATAAAATAAAGATTCAAAAAAACAATACAAAAAATCAATAAAACTAAGAGCTGTTCTTTTGAAAGGTAAACAAAACTGATAATCCACTGGCCAGACTCACCAAAAAGAGGAAAGAACTCAAAGAAATGAAATAAGAAATGAAAAAGAAGAAATATCAACAGATTCTGCAGAAATAAAAAAAAAACATAAGAGAATATTATGGACAATTATAGGCTAACAAATTCAACAACCTAGAAGAAATGGACAACGTTCTAGAGACATACTGCCTGCCAAAACCAGACCAAGAAGAAATTGATCACTTGAACAGACATATCACTAGAAATGAAATTTGAATATGTAATAAAAACACTTCCTACAGACAAAAGTCAGGTGGCTTCACAGGCGAATTCTACCAAACATACAAAAAAGAACTTATACCCATCCTTCTTCAACTTTTCCAAAAGGTTGAAGAAGGAACACTCCCAAAGACATTCTATGAAGCTACCATCACCCTAATACTAAAACCAGACAAAGATACTATCCAAAAAGAAAATTATAGGCCAATATCTATGAAGAATACAGACACAGAAACTCTCAACAAAATCTTAGCCAACCGAATCCAACAACATACACAAAAGATCATACACCATGACCAAGTGAGATTCATCCCAAATTCACAAGGATGTTTCAACATAATACAAATGAATCAACATCATATACCACATTAACAAAAGAAAAGTCAAAAACCACATGATCTTCTCAATAGATGCAGAAAAAGATTTGACAAAATCCCACTTCCATTCATGTTAAAACTCTTACCAAAGTGGGTATAGAGGGAACATGCCTTAACATAATAAAAGTCATTGATGACAAACCCACAGCCAATATAACACTCAATGGAAAAAAAGCTGAAAGGCTTCCCACTAAAATCTGGAACAAGACAGGGATGCCCACTCTCACCACTTTTATCCAACATAATATTGGAAGTCCTAGACACAGCAATCAGACAAACAAAGGAAATTAAAGGTATCCAGACTGGAAAAGAAGAGGCAAAATTGTCACTGTATGCAGATGACATGATACTATATATAGAAAACCATGAGGACTCCACACAAAAACTACTTGAACTGATCAACAAATTCAGCAAAGTAGCAGGATACAGATTAACATACAGAAAACGTTTGCATTTCTGTATACTGACAATGAAAAGGAATACAAAAAATACAATACCTTTTAAAATCTCACCCCAAAAAATTAAATACCTAGGAATAAACCTGACCAAGAAGGTGAAAGACTTATATACTGAGAACTACAAAACATTAATCAAAGAAATTCAAGAGGATTCAAAGAAATGGAAAGATATCCCATGCTCCTGTGTTGGAAAAATTAATATTGTTAAAATTTCCATACTACCCAAAGAAATCTACAGATTCAATGCAATCTCTATAAAAATACCCATGACATTTTTC
>PVHT020000521.1:13603927-13630835 GCA_004024745.2 Catagonus wagneri | reverse complement strand
TCTGCAACACTAAACCAGCTTTACAACAAATCTTAAAGGAACTTCTCTAGTCAGAAAAGAAAAGGCCACAACCAGAAACAAAAACACCACAAATGACAAGGCCCACCAGGAAAGGCATATATACAGTAAAGATACTAAATCATCCATGCACAGTTATGCTACCAAAATCAGAAATCATGAGAAGAGAGCACAAATGCAGGTCACTGGAGACACACGTGCAATTAAGAAACCAACAACTTAAAACAATCTCATTTGTATATAGACTCCTATGTCAAAACTTCAGGGTAAAAAGAAGAGCAACAAAAACCCCAAACAGTCAATACAATGGCAATAAGGACATATATATCAGTAATTACCTTAAATGTTAATGGACTGAATGCCCCAACCAAAAGACATAGACGAGCCGAATGGATACAAAAACAAGACCCATATATATGCTGTCCTCGAGAGACCCACTTCACCTCTAGAGACACATACAAATTGAAAGTGAGAGGATGGAAGAAAATATTCCATGCAAACGGGCATCAAAAGAAAGCCGGAGTAGCAATACTCCTATCAGACAAAATAGACATTAAAATGTACAACATTTTAAGAGACAAGGAAGGGCACTACATAATGATCAAAGGATCAATCCAAGGAGAAGATAGAACCATTTTAAATATCTATGCACTCAACATAGGATCACCACAATATATAAGGCAACTGCTAACAACCTTAAAAGGAGAAATCAACAATAACACCATCATAGTGGGGGAATTTAACACCCCACTTACAGCAATGGACAGGTCATCCAGGCAGAAAATCAATAAGGAAACACAGGCCCTGAATGAAGCATTAGATCAGATGGACTTAATAGATATTTATAAGACATTCCATCCAAAAGCAACAGAACACATTCTTCTCAAGTGCGCATGGAACATTCTCTAAGATTGATCATATCCTGGGCTACAAATCAAGCCTCAGTAACTTTAAGAAAATTGAAATCATTTCAAGCATCTTCTCTGACCACAATGCTATACGACTAGAAATCAACAACAAGAAAAAAATGGACAAAAATACAAACACGTGGAGACTAAACAACACGCTACTAAACAACCAATGGATCACTGAAGAACTCAAAGAGGAAAATAAAAAATACCAAGAAGCAAATGACAACAAAGACAGGACACTCCAAAACCTCTGGGATGCAGCAAAAGCAGTTCTAAGAGGAAAGTATATAGCAATACAAGCCTACCTCAGGACACAAGAAAGAGCCTACATAAACAACCTAACTTTACATCTAAAGCAGCTAGAGAGGGAAGAAGCCAGGTCATGGAAACAACATAAATGCCCATTGACAGAGGAGTGGATAGGGAAGACAAGGTACACACACACAGTGGAATATTACTCAGCCATTAAAAGGAATGAAATAACAACATTTACAGCAACATGGATGAACCTAGAAACTATCATGCGAAGTGAAACCAGTCAGACAATTAGAGAGCAACACCCAATGCTACCACTTACATGTGGAAACCAAAGAGACACAATGAACTTCTTTGAAGAACAGACAATGACTCACAGATTTTGGAAAACCTTGGTTTTGCAAATAAGACAGTCTGTGGGGTGGAGGGATGCACTGTGGATTTGGGACACAAAATCTATCGTATTGACTTGTGATGATCTTTGTACACCTGTAATTGAAATAAAATTCATTGTTAAAAAAAAAATTTATATGGAACCATAAAAGACCCAGAATTGCCAAAGCAGTTCTAAGGGGAAAAAAAAACCAAAAAACTAAAAACAAGCAGGAGGTATAACTCTCTGAGACTTAAGACTTTATTACAAACTAATATTACAAAGTTATAGTAATCAAAACAGTATGGTACTTGTACCAAAACAGACATACAGACCAATGGAACAGAATAGAGAATCCAGAAAAAATAAATAAATAAACCCAGACACCTACAGTCAATTAATCTTTGACAAAGGAGGCAAGAATATAAAACAGGAAAAACCATGCACAAAAATAAACTCAAAATGGCTTAAAGACTTAAATTTAAGAAAAGATACCGGGAGTTCCCTTCATGGCTCAGTGGTTAACGAATCCAACTAAGAACCATGAGGTTGCGGGTTCGATCCCTGGTCCTGCTCAGTGGGTTAAGGATCCGGTGTTGCCGTGAGCTGTGGTGAAGTTTGCAGACACGACTCGGATCCCGTGTTGCTGTGACTGTGGCAAAGGCTGGTGGCTACAGCTCCTGTTAGACCCCTAGCCTGGGAACTTCCATATGCTGCGGGTGCGGCTCCACATAAAAGGCAAAAAGACAAAAAAAAAGAAAAGATACCATCAAACTTCTAGAAGAGAAGAGAGGCAAAACATTCTCTGACATCAACCTTACAAATGTTTTCTCAGGTCAGTCTCTCAAGGCAACAAAAATAAAAGCAAAAATAAACCAATGGAACCTAATCAAACTGAGAAGCTTTTGCACAGTGAAGGAAACCAGAAAAAAAAAAGAAGACAACTTTTGGAATAGGAGAAAATAGTTTCAAACGATGCAACTGACAAGGGCTTTATCTCTAAAAAATACAAACTTATACAACTCAACAGCAAAAAATCAAAAACCCAATTAAAAAATAGGCAGAAGACCTGAATATAAGTTTCTCCAAAGAAGATATACAGATGGCCAACAAGCACATGAAAAAATGCTACCACTGGTTATTAGAGAAATGCAAATCAAAACTACTATGAGGTACTATCTCACACCAGTCAGAATGGCCATCATTAATAAGTCCACAAACAAATGCTGGAGAGGATGTAGAGAAAAGGGTACTCTCCTACACAGTTGGTGGGAATTTAAATTGGTAAAACCACTATGGAAAACAGTATGGAGGTACCTTAGGAAACTATATATAGAATTAGCAAATGACCCAGCAATTTTCAATCTTTACTTAAAAAAAGACACATGCAGCCACATGTTCATTGCAGCACTATTCACAATAGCCAAGACATGGAAACAACCTAAATGTCCATTGACAGACAAATGGATTAAGAACAAGTGGTATATATACACAATGGAATGCTACTCAGCCATAAAAAAGAACAAAATAATGCCATTTGCAGCAAAATGGATGGAACTAGAGACTCTCATACTAAGTGAAGTCAGTCAGAAAGAGAAAGGCAAATACCATGTGATTTCACTTGTATCTGGAATCTAATATAGGGCACAAATGAACTTTTCCACAGAAAAGAAAATCATGAACATGGAGAATGGACTTATGATTGCCAAGTGGGAGGGAGTGGGATGGATTGGGAATTGGGGGTTAATAGATGCAAACTATTGCCTTTGGAATGTATAAGCAATGAAATCCTGCTGTATAGCACTGAGAACTATATCTAATAACTTATGATGGAGCATGATAATGTGAGAAAAAAGAATGTATACATTTATGTGCGACTGGGTCACCTTGCTATACAATAAAAAATTGACAGAACACTGTAAACCAGGTATCATGGAAAAAAATAAAAATCATAAAAAATAAAACAATAAAGTGGGAAAAAGAAAATCTTTTCAACAAGTATTGCTGTAAAAATAGGACTGCTACATGTAAATCAATGAAACTAGAACACACCCTCACACCATGCACAAAAATAAACTCAAAATGGCTTAGAGACTTAAACATAAGACAAGACACCATAAAACTCCTAGAAGAGAACAAAGGCAAAACATTCTCTTACGTTGACCATACAAATGTTTTCTTAGGTCAGTCTCCCAAAGCAATAGAAATACAAACAAAAATAAAATAATGGGAACTGGTCAAACTTAAAAGCTTTTGCACAGCAAAGGAAACTATAAAAAAAGGCAACCTATGGAATGGGAGAAAATAATTTCAAATGATGCAACTGACAAGGGTTAATCATACAAACAACTCATGCACTCAACAGCAAAAAAAAACCTATAAACTAACTGAAAAATGGGCAGATTTTACATTTCCCCAAAGAAGACATACAGATGGCCAACGGGCACATGAAAAAAAAATGCTCAATATCACTAATTATTAGAGAAATGTAAATCAAAACTCAGTGAAGTATCACCTCACACCAGTCAGAATGGCTATCATTAATATCATAAAATAAATGCTGGAGAGAGTGTGGAGAAAAGAGAAGCCTCCCACACTGTTGGTGGGAATGTAAATTGGTACAAACACTATGGAAAACAGTAAGGAGGTACCTCAGAAAACTAAATAGAGAACTACCATATGATCTAGCAGTTCCACTGCTAGGCATACATCTGAACAAAATTTTCACTAAAAATGATACATTCACCTGCATGTTCATTGCAGCACAATTCACAATAGCCACCAAGACTTGGAAACAAACTAAATGTCCATCAACAGATGGATTAAGAAGATGTGGACGTATACACAATGGAAAACTATTCAGCCATAACAAAGAACAAAATAATGCCATTTGCAGCAACATGGATGGAACTAGAGACTCCTATACTAAGTGAAGTCAGTCAGAAAGAGACAGACAAATACCATTTGATATTTATAACTGGAAGCTAATATATGGCACAAATGAACATATCTACAGAAAAGAAACAAACCCATGGACATGGAGATCAGACTTGTGGTTGCCAAGGGGGTGGGGGTGGGATAGACTGGGAGTTTGGGTTTAGGAGATGAAAATTATTGCATTTGGAATGGATAAGTAATGGGATTCTGCTGTATAGCAAAGGAAACTATATCTTATCACTTGTGATGGAACATGATGTAGGATAATGTGATTTAAAAGGTGTATATACAGATATGTATATTTATATATGTATAACTGGGTCAGTTTGCTATATAGCACAAATGTACAGAACATTGGAAATCAACTATAATAAAATAAAAGGTTCATTCACTCAGTCACACTAGCTGCATTTCAATGTTCAGTAGCTACATGTGACTAGAGGCATCATATTGGACAATATCATATGGGTACTGAAGATTGGGGAGCAGAACCACCCTTGGGAGCTGCTATGAAACTAGGAAGTTATCTACGGCATTTAAGAAGCCCAACAAAAAAACAACCTTTATCTCATCCACCATCAGACAGGTGAGAGAGTCACCCTGAAATCAAAACTTTGGTAGCATGATTGAATGTGCCTTATCCATTTACCTACCACTCAATTATTATTATTTTAACTCTTCCCACTATGTCTAAGTACTAAGACTGTATATGAAAAAAATACCAAAATTATTTATTCAAAGTCTTTCACTTGAAATAGAAAAACACATTTTAGAGCCAAAGAATGCAAAAATTCACTTACGTAAACTTATTTGATAGAGTAGCAAATAGTAAGTAGACAGAAACAGCCTAACTTTTTTTAAGTACTAAGTCTGACATTATAAACTATAAATAATGCTCAGGATGCCTCAACAAGGCCTACAATAAGAATATGTTAATTATATATTCCACTTATTTGTTATATGTAATTAACATGTAGTGTTTTTTATGTATAAACAAAATCCCTATTATTTTAAAATCCCAATTGGTTGAGAAATTATTCCCCCAAACTGATTGGCATGATACAAGTATTTTCTTACTGAGCTACAAAACACTTAGAATTAAGTAACGGATATTCAAAGAATCAAACACACTACTTTTAGGCCAAATAATCAGAGTACATTGGGGATTTTATATACGTCCAATGTTTGAAGAATTTTGGTTCCAGAGTAAAAAGTAAAACTTGTAATTTCAATAAAATAAAATAGAATTTTAAGTTTAAATAATCCTCAGTCAGAAACAATGTTGAGGTATATTATGGAATCTAAATATAACTATATGTTTCAATAACTTGCTATATAAAATTTACATAAGCATATGTCAGAGGCTTGAAGTATTCAAAGGGGAAAGAAAAACACTAAACTTACAAATATGGTTTAAAATGTTTGAGGAAGTTCAACTATATTATACTTGGGACCAAAAAATAATCAAAGCCATCCTCAACAGTGATGATTAATAACTGTTATATCTTCAGGAAGAATATTAAGTTTATTAAATTGAAATTAAAAGCTTAAAAAAGCTGGATTTGGAGATTTACAACTTTAGCAAATTGAACGTTATTCTTAAATCTTTCTTTTTCTTCATAACTTTCTTCTGTGTATACCATTTTCCTTATACATTTATATATCAGGGGATTTGGGGACTAATTAACCTCTGCTTTGTATGGAGGGCAGCATAGTTGGCAAACTTTCTCTAAAAGGCCAAAAAGTAAATATTTCAGAATTTGCAGGTCATACATTCTCCGCTTCTAACTACTCAAATTGGCTGTTACAGCACGAAAGCAACTGCAAATAATACATAAACAAATGGTCAGTGCTGTTTTACAACAAAACTATACGTGCAAAAAAAGTGGTGGGCTAGATTTGACCTCTGACCCCTACTAGAGAGGACAGTTATTGTATATGCTATCACTGGGACCTGATATTGAATTCCAGCTCGGCCATTTGCCACACACGCCTGATTTCCTGCCTTCAATTAGGGTAAGTACACTGAGTTCACAGGACAAGAGAAAATATTAAATGATATAATGCATATAAAGCTTCTAGGATGGGAGTTCCCGTCATGGCACAGCAAAACACATCTAACTAGGAACCATGAGGTTGAGGGTTCAATCCCTGGCCTCACCTCGCTCAGCGGGTTAAGGATCTGGTGTCACCTTGAGCTGTGGTGTAGGTTGCAGACGTAGCTCAGATCCTGCATTGCTGTGGCTATTGCATAGGCCAGCAGCTGTAGCTCCAATTGGACCCCTAGATTGGGACCCTCCATATGCTGGGTGCGGCCCTAAAAAAAAAAAAGCCTTCTAATATGGACTTTGCCTAATCACGTTTAGCTTGGGGATTTCTTTCTAGAGGTTATGTCACTGAGCAAAGTAGCAAATTTAGAGAATAATAAGGTAATGGTTGTGTGAGATGGCTCAACAAGCAATACGGAGTGTGGCTCTGGAGTTTTAGGATATAGGGCAGGGAGAGGGCTGAGCTGGAATTTGAGGTCATCAAGTACGTCTCACCAAGAAACTGGCCTCTGAGCAAAGATGTAAAGGAGTTAAAGAAATCGACCCTGGGGCTATACATGGAAAGAGAATTCTGGACAGAAGAAACATCAGCACATGGGACATGAGGGGAGGAGATACTTTAGCTGATGGGTGAGGTGCTAGGAGGCCAGTGTGTCTGCAGCAGAATGATAATAGGAAATTACAGGAGATGGGATTAGAGAAATTTGGAAAACAAAGCACAGGAATCCTGGAGGGCATTGTAAAGACTGGCTTTGAGCCCATAGGTGTGACAGGATGTGATTTCCATGTTGAAAGTATCTCTCTGCTGACAGGGCAAGTCTATTTGGGCAGGAGGGAAGTGGAGACACTAGGTGGGAAGGATTCTGGAAATCCAAGTGAGCTCTAACAGTGGCTCTGCCCAGGTCACCCGGGAGGAGGTGTTAGGAAGTGCTCCCATTCTGGATATACTTAAACAGAAGCTAAAAAGTTTGCCCAGGGGTTGTTTCATGGATATGGGATGTGTAATAGAAAGAGAGCAGTCAGGGATGGGGATGGAGGGTGGGGGGGGGAACCGGGTCATATCTAAGATCGCTCCTTGACATATTTTATGATTCTCTGATTAGAGAGGATGCATCCTGTCTGTGATCCTCAAAACTCAGTGTTTGGGATAAACACCCTGGGTTTCAGGATTTACTGCCACAGAAAGTTTTCCTCCCTTTGGAAAAGCAGAGGTCAAGGCTAGTGCTATGAGAACCTGCATTGGCTCAAAATTTATTACTGACAAATAATACTGTTCTAAGCATCAGGACAAAGTCAGAAGTCCTCCCCTGGGATAATATATTTTAGTCAAAACTCATTAAACCATAAGCCTCAGCTTTTAAAGAAGGAAATAAAGAACCACTGCAAAAATAAAACGGTTCCTTCTAGTCTTATAGGCAAAAGGAATGAGGACTCTGCTACCTGAGTTTGGAAACTGAGAAGAAGTGTTATGTCCATCTCCTTAGATGCTCTGAAGCCAAATCTTCCTTGGCCAGCTTCCCTATGAAATACTGTGCCCCCCAAAAGCGGAGCCACAGTCCAGGAGTGACCCTTAACGTCATGCCACCAGTTCCATCTATGCCTAGAGAAAGTGTTCCCAGCAGCTCATATAACATTATGCCACCCTGGGCCAGAAGAAATAGGCTATAGCAGTCTCTCCAACTGTTTCTTCCTGGAGTGGTCCACAGAAAGTAGGTATATTTTATTTTTAACATTTTCAATATTAAATGTTTTAGATTCAGATCAAATATGTAAAATTGCTGAGGACAATTGGAATTTATTATAAATTACTTAAATGAACCCAAAGGTATTCTACAGTGTTATTTATTGTTTTTAAATAGACAAGTGGTCAGAAGCAGTAGATAACATTGAGGAACTACCATGCTTCTACTACCATGTTTCTAGTAAACTGCTGCTATCTGTTCTTTTGATAAACAGATTCCCAGGTATCACACAAGCACTATCAAATCAGAAGGCTGAGGGTTGTGTTTGGAAATGGGGGTGGGGGGTTATTTTCTTTTTGGCCATGCCTGCAGCATGCAGAATTTCCATGGCCAGGCACTGAACCCACACCATAGCAGTGACCTGAGCCTGCAATGACAATGCCAGGTCCTGAACACACTGCGCCACCAGGGAACTATGGGCATTGTGTGTTTATTTTGCTTTGTTTTGTTTAATTTCCCCAGAAGATTTTGATGCAGTTGACCTGGATCAGTTTTTCCAGAATGGTGCTTTGGGTGTTCCCACAATTACTGTGAACATAATATTTAGACATGATTTCAAAGCAGTTGTCATGAAAGAGCTGAAGGCTCTAAGAAATTACAGCCCTGATGTGATGTGGGATGGATCTGTCATTCACTGTGAACCTGAGATCTGACCATTGGAGATAATGAGCTGAGTTCCGGGGACTTATTCACAGGTCACTTGCAAAGGAACACCTACAGCTTTATCTCTAACTTTGGTTACAAAACGATCAGCTTTGTGGCCTCTTTGGAGAACGTAATGTTGTTTGTTACTTTATTTTCATCATCAGTAAATTGCTGATCCCTGCCGAAGTTCACTGAAACAGCCAGCCATACAGTCTTCAAAATAATTCACATCAATAACACGGGTTTGAAAGCCCTCTCATTCCTTTCTTGGCAGCTAAAAACTGCTGACTTGCACACCTTTCCCTGTCAAGTGTGTTTAACTTCATATTTCAGCTTAATAGTTTCATTCCAAAACAAAGACTGGAATTGGAAAGTGCAGGGAGAAAGTGCAGTATGTGAACTGAAAGTTTCAATATATGTTACCATATATAGGAATCTTAAATTACCTCTAAATAATACACAAGCTATGACAGGGGACTGAAATGAATCTGCGACAGAATATCTTATTCAGACTTAACGTCCCATCTTTTCTCCTAGTAAGGACAGAAGAACAAACTGCTTTGTGGAATGTTTCCGAATTAAGGTATTTCCATTTCAAATTCAAATTTGTCACCTAAGTTCCTAGATGACCCAGTGAAAAGAGCTGGTTCATCCATCGTGTCAGCCAAAATCCAGGATTTTTATGAGTGGAGCATGATGTTATTAAATCAGTTGCTTTTCCCAGAATGAATATGTTACAATTTATGGCCTTGGTTTGTCAAGCATCAAAAATACTCAAGTTCTGGAGTTCCCGTCGTGGTGCAGCGGAAACAGATCCAACTAGGAACCATGAGGTTGCGGGTTCAATCCCTGGCCTTGCTCAGTGGGTTAAGGATCCAGTGTTGCCGTGAGCTGTGGTGCAGGTCACAGATGCGGCTAGGATCTGGCGTTTCTGTGGCTGTGGTGTAGGCCGGCAGCTGTAGCTCCAATTGGACCCCTAGCCTGGAAACCTCCATATGCCACAGGTGCGGCACTAAAAAGACTAAAAAAGACAAATAAATAAATAAATGTTTAAAAAAAATACTCAAGTTCAAGAAAAGTAAGGGTCAATTTCTGGTGGTTATACAGTGAATGACTTCCACCCTCATTCCTACTCTGGGGCAAGATTATAAAGTTAGCAAATAAAGTTAAGGTAAACTCACATGCATTATGATTTTCTAAAGATGGTGAACAATTCTTTGTAAAGTTCTGATGAAACCATATACAATTTTTTCCTTCGATTTATTTGGAAGTCACATTTCTAAAAATTAAGTAACTGTTAAAATCATGCAACTTTGTGTTTATATGTAAAATCGAATTACATTCATGACTCAGGTTTTCTACCTATGTGATATCCGCTGGTCTTTCACACCACTTGTGATGCTAGAATTCTTTCCCGTGTGGGAATGTAATGTATATTGAGACTTTTACAGACTCCCTGGCCCCCACCCACCAAATGCCAGCAGGGACTCATCCTTGCGAAAACAAAACCCCCTCCCTATGGATTTCTAAATGCATCCATAGAAGGGGTACCATTCTCCTTAGGAACCACTGATCCAACTGATGAGGAAACAAACACCTCTCCCACTTACTCAGTGACAACAGTCCACCCAGATCTGCAAGGCAGGGTGTTAACAACCTAAGCTTATCTCTGTATTTTAAGAGAATTCTCAACCTTTTTGGACAGAGTGGTAAAGTGAAGAAAACTACAGACTGGGAATGAAATGATCCAAGCTCCAGTCTTGGTTCTGCCTTGAATTCAGGAGTTACTTGACACTGGGCAACTCACTCCTCCATCCTGAGTCTCAATACCCTTATCACTAACACTGAGGTCAAGACAATAACTGTCCTGCCTTCCTCACAGGATTGCCAAGAAAATCAAAGTCAGCCTGTGCTCTGATTTTGTCATCTGGTTGGTTGGTAGAACTACATGGTAATTCTTGATGCTCAGAGAAGCCATGAGAAGGTAGGAAGGTAGACAATGGGGGTCCAGGGATATTTACAAGCGTAGGTATTCGGGTTGTATGAACTGAGTATGAGTTCACCACATCCAGTAAGCACTGTTCACGTCAATGGTGTTCAGCCAGGAGTCTAGGTTAGATGCACTCCTATTTGCCTCTTGAGCACGTCGCCCTAGGGCACAGCTTCCAGGGCCAGCTCTTCTCTTTCTTATCCAATCTCTTCTCTACCTCTCAACTGACACTCTCCCTTTGAAGCTATCACTTTCTCAACTTACTTTGTCTGCCTTGAACCTATTCTTCCTCACACCTGCCTTTCTCTCTCCAATACAATTTTCACTGAATTCTAAGAAAATATAGCAGTAGCTTCTTACACTTACACACTGAAACCACCCATTTGATTATTCTCATAATACTTAGTTTAGAAGGCAATAATTTCCTAAGCAGTGCTACTCATTTAAGAAAAAAAAAAAAAATTTGTTAGTGACATTTAGAAAGACTGTGGGAGAACTTTAGAGGTAAGAAATTGGTTCCAACAGGTAAGAGGCAACCAGTAACAAAGTATCCAGAAGCCTGAGAAGCTATCACAGTCAGATGTACAAACAGGACAAAGAAAACCACAAGGGGGTCAATTAATCTGAGGACAGAAGCTGCAAACTGGGGCAGAAATCCAGGATTAGTGGATGAGCACAGGTTAACTTTGCAGTAAGTCTACTGGACACTTTTCCTAGGATGGGCTTCTCTTGAGGTCTTAGATTTGTCCAAGGCTATTTCCTGCCAAGTGAGAACAGTGCCCCAATGCTGGTGTGAACATTAGGTAATTCATATATTCACCAGGGAATAACTGAAATGCAGATATCTGAGATGAAACATTAAAACTCATTAGTGCTCCATGAACATTCTAAGTCCTCCCAGGTTGACCTTTTGTGAAAGACCATGCCAGAGCTAAGGCTGAGATTCAGCTCCTGAGAGTAGGATCCCAAGACCACTAGAATTACTCAGTGAAGCTCAGCAGCCAGAACCGGCCCAGGTTTCCTCCTAGGTCAAGGAATCAGAAGAATCAAAGTAATGGAGACTCTAAATCAGATGGGGAGTGTGCTCACAGTTTAATATGGTGAAGAAATCTATTCTAAGTAGAGCCTAAGCAGTATCTGGGAGGGCTGGAAAAGGACAACTTCTAGAGCATATGACATAGGACATACTGGGCAAGAAACCAGCTGAGTGGATTACAGTCCCTAGCAATGTTCTTTTCTTCCCTCTTCTTTTTCTTTCTTTTTTTTTTTTTGTCTTTTTGCCTTTTCTAGGGCCACATTCAGGGCATATGGAGATTCTCAGGCTAGGGGGTCTAATCGGAGCTGTAGCCACTGGCCTATGCCAGAGCCACAGTAACGTGGGATCCAAGCAGCGTCTGCAACCTATACCACAGCTCACAGTTCAATACCCACTGAGCTAGGCCAGGTATCGAACACGCAACCTCATGGTTCCTAGTCAGATTCTAACCACTGAGCCACAACGGGAACTCCACAATGTTCTCTTCTTAAGGGAAGTCATACGGAGTTTCCACTGTGGCTCAACAGATTAAGAACCTGACGAGTATCCATGAGGATGCAATTTTGATTCCTAGCCTCGCTCAGTGGGTTAAGGATCTGGTGTTGCAGTAAACTGCAGGTATAGGTCACAAATGTGGATCAGATCTGGCATGGCTGCGGCTGTGGTATAGGCCAATAGATGCAGCTCTGATTTGACCCCTAGCCCAGGAAATGTCACTTATGTCACAAGTACAGACCTTCAAAAAAAAAAAAAATTAAAAAAAGAGAAGTCATACTAGTGAATAATATTAAGCTTAAGTACAGCTTATTCAGGCTGAGCAATGCGCTATGCAGATGAAGGAAGAGGAACGTTGACACTCCGTGACATGCTCATGCCAGGAATAGCAGTCTGCAGATCTCAGGCACAGCTCAGGCCAGACTTGCCCTAGTATTATATCTATAGGTTCAGACACACTGTTCATGTTGGTCAAGGCTAACTCAAAAACTGGTTTGGCTGAAGTCTGCAATTTAATGGCATGTTTTGTTTGGTATGTTTGGGAATTTGGTTTGGGTTTTTTCTTTTTTTTTTTGGTTTTCAGTTGATTGGGCTGGGCTGTGTGTCTTTGGGAAATAATAAAGGCCTCAATAGGGTTTCAATTCCCTTGGTCCCCAAGGCTCGCATCCAAGCTCCCTTTGTAAAGAGCTGCTCTGGTCCAAAGCTGAAGGCATTTCCTCAATACTCTGTGGACCCCACTGCTTCCCTGTAAACAGAGCCTCGCCCAGAAGTATCCTCCTATGCTTTTGAACCTTGGCCACTTTCCCACACTCAGAATTAACAATCATCTACTTGACTAGAGAAAACATCACTCCTCACTCAAGTTCTGGGACTCATCCTCCAGTGTCTCTATGAGTTTGAGAGCTGGCCCAGCACCCTGAGCTGGCTGAGACAGTGCTGCTCTGGATTCATTCTTGAATTCATGCTTTCTCTTTCATCACTGAGGACCATATTCTATACATATTTCCCATTTTCTGGGTTTTTTTATGGATAGAGAGCACAAATTTGCATTTCCACTGATGACACAATAAGACTTTGGTGTAACCGATCTTAAACTGGGATTCAGAAGACTCAGGTTTTAGCTGGCTCTGCCACAATCAGTGTAAATTTAGATAAGAAACCTCCCTGGGCATCAATTTCTTTTTCAGTAAAATGGAAACTGGTACCTAGCTTATTTGATTCTTGAGCTGCAGTAAAAATCAAATGAAGCTCCAAGAACGACTCAATGAACGACTCGAAGCTCTAAGAAGAATGACTAAGAACTATTAATCCATTTGCCCATTCATTCATTCTCAAAGAGCTGATGAGTCCCAACTTACATAACAGGAAGAGCCAAGCACTGAGGCTACTAGACAAGTGAGTTATCCAAATGCAGATAAAACAATCATTCTGACAAATATAAGTTATGGTTCTGACAACAGCAATAAAGGAATATGGGTTTATATGATGTGGGTGAGGAATATAGCCTTCTTATGGTGGCATTTGGCGAAGCTATGGAGAATGAAGAGGACTTAACCAGGTAAAGAGGATAGCAAGAGAATTTGAGTGATCAGAAACAGCTTAATTCAGGAGAGAGCATGCCAAATATACAGGATCACCAACAAGCCAGTGGAGAGGGGGACGAGGTAGTGGAAGATGAGGCTTGGGAGGCAGCTATGTACCAGATCAGACACTGTTCTGTTTGTCACAAAAAGGAGTTTGGCCTTAATCTAAGAGAAATGAAGATGAGGGAAGGAGGGAAGGATGGGAGATGATGAGATTTGCATTTTGAGATCACCTCTCTTTCTTAAAAAAAAAAGCATTGAAGTATAATTGATTTACAATGTTTTAATTTCTGCTGTATAACAAAGTGATTCAGTTATATATATTCTTTTTCATACTCTTTCATTATGGTTCATTACAGGATACTAAATATAGTTCCCTGTGCTATATAGTGAGACATTCTTGTTTATCCATCCTACATATAATAGTTGGCATCTGTCGGTCCCAAACTCCCAATCCTTCCCTCCCCCATGCCCACTCCTCCTTGGCAAGCACGAGTCTATTCTCTACATGGGTGAGTTGTAGACATGTTCATTCATGTCATATTTTAAATTATACGTATATAGTTGATTTCATATGGTATTTATCTTCCTCTGACTTACTTCACTTAGCATAATAATCTCTAAGTCCATCCATGTAGCTGCAAATGGCATTATTTCATTATTTTTATAGCTTAGTAATATTCCATTGTATATCTGTACCACGTCTTCTTAATCTTTTCATCTGCTGACAGACATTTAGGTTGTTTCCATGTCTTGGATATTGTATATAGTGCTGCTATGAACACAGGAGTGCATGTATCTTTTCAAATCTGCCCAGATAAATGCCTAGGAGTGAGATTGCTGGATCACACGGCAACTCTATTTTTCTAGTTTTTTTGAGAAACCTCCATACTGTTCTCCTGTGGATGCACCAATTTACATTCCCACCAGTAATACAGGAGGGTTGCCTTTTCTCCACATTCTCTACAGCATTTGTTATTGGTATAATTTTTGATGATGGCCAGTCTGACCAGTGTGAGGTGGTACCTCATTGTACTTTTGATTTGCATCTCTCTAATAATCAGTGATGTTGAGTATCTTTTCATGTGCCTTTTGACCATCTCTATGTCTTCTTTGGAGAAATGTCTGTTTAGGTCTTCTGCCCATTTTTTGATTGGGTTGTTTTTTCATTATTGAGTCATATGAGCTATTTGTATATATTGGAAATTAAGCCCTTGTTGATAGCATCATTTGCAAATATTTTCTCCCAGTCTGTAGGTTGTCTTTTACATTTTATCATTTCCTTTTTGTACAAAGGTCTGTAATTTGAATTAGGTCCCATTTGTTTATTTTTGTTTTTATTTCTATCGCCGTGGGAGACTGACCTAAGAAAACATTTGTATGGTTGATGTCAGAGAATGTTTTGCCTATGTTCTATTCCAGGAGTTTTATTGTGTCATGTCTTCTATTTAAGCCTTTAAGCCATTCTGAGTTTATTTTTGTGTATGGTGTGAGAGGGTGTTCTAACTTAATTGATTTGCATGCAGCTGAGACCATCCCTCATATAGATTTATGACTGTGGTTTTTTTTTTTTTATTTCTTGATTTTATCTTTCATGGATCCTACCTCAAATCCTTTATACTCTGGTGGACGGTTAACGTCCTTGGAATTTACAATACTTGGCCTACTTGGACTTAATTTTAATTCCCCCATTTAACAACTGTGTAACCTTACAGAAGGTATTACTCTTCTCTAGGTCTCCATTTTCTAATCTGTAACATGGTGGTAATTCATTTATCATAGAGTTCTGATGAATAAATGAGATATCATTTCTAGCTCTTCAGTCAATAAATGCTAGTATCGATTGACTATCAACCCTTCAGTATTTTACACCTCTTGGACTCACACTATTTGGATAGGATACATTTTAACATGTTTTTCTTTTTCATCAAAAGGTGACATTATCTACTCTCAGCAGAAGATGCTATTTCTTTATCTCCTATAGGAGGGAGAGGGGATGGATTTGCATCAAGTTATTTACATTTGCTTCTTGGGACCTTTACAATTAGTTACGTTCTACATTACTTTATCAAAAGTTGACCCAACATCAGGAATTAATTATCCTTTTAGGATTTTGCCAAATCAAATATATAAAAATGATTCCAGACTCCAAGAAAAGGATTAAACATGAATAAATATGAGGCACACTGGTACCACCACCCATCATTAGCAGTCAGTCAGTCCAGACAATCTTTTGTCTACACTTATCTTTTTCAAGTGGCTACAGTGGCCCCATATAAAGCAGGTATAATGACTTTTACAGTGTGAAAAATTGTTCACACTACTCAATAAGCTGTGGCATGTAGGATGCTTTCAAGTTCCAGGAACTATTTTAAATGAAAATGACTGCTTTTGGAGTTCCTGTCATGGCACAGCAGAAACGAATCCGACTAGGAACCATGGGGCTGTGGGTTCAATCCCTGGCCTCGCTTAGTGGGTTAAGGATCCGGCATTGCTGTGAGCTGTGGTGTAGGTCACAGACACAGCTCAGTTCTCGCGTCTTTTTAGGGTGTGGCGCTAAAAAGCAAAAGGAAAAAAAAAAAAAAAAGAGAGAGAGAGAGAGAGAAAGAAATGAAAAGATAAAAGTAAAGGACTGCTTTTGAGTAAGACACGATGGGAAATGTTAGGTGAGGTCTGACCTACAAAGGGTTAAAACATCAAAATTAGCTTTGGGGAAAATTAAGATTCTCCTCACAGTCTTAAAGCTTTCTTCTCTAATCATAGTGCAGACATTATCAGTGAACAGAGAATCTTTGTATTATTTTGAAGTTTCTCCCACTGTCAGTCACTGTGACAAAGTGCTGGCCAATCTGACACAATGATGAATCACTCCAGACATTGAGTTTTCACATGGCTGTCGAGGGGTCTCAGTAGATTCTGGTGTCTAGAAATGCCACAGACCAACACAGGGTGCTTTGCTGGGATTTGGCAAAAATTAAACAGACACATTGGAGAGAAGAGATGTGTAATAAATAGTTACTGTCTAATTTTACCATGTCTTCATGTAGAAATTGACTTAGATGTCTATTAAGCAAATCCTCACTTTGCAAACCTCTTCTTGCCTATGCTCCATTGAAATGAGTTAGGTTTAAGAGTCCATTGAAAAGTTTAAATACTAAACAAATATGTTTGATTACTGTTTCCAACTCTGAAATAACATGTGGACTCTTCCCTTCATCCTTGAAATTTTAACAAACAATTCTTTGCCAATAATTTTTTAACTGACTAGATCTTACAAACCCAATGCTTTCGAATATATGATGGATTGATGCACAGCCCAATGTAAATGTACTTGTAACATCTACCTTAGTTTTCTGTTGGAGAGCTTGTCAATATACCAGTGGCTCAAATCCATTTTCTTGGTAAAAACGTTGCATTTTTCTGATTATTATTCACAAAGGCAGCTTCCTGAGTTATTTCTGCTCCTGCACAATATTCATGATAGCAATTTGATACCTTAGCAGTTTCAAGGTTATCAGGTGATTGAAAATCCTACTGCTTACTTCAAGGTGTAACATATACAACTGTGCTGTCATCCATTATAGCAGGATAATAGTTTCTCGTAATGCCTTTCATGAACTGCTGATTTAGAAGTGTAAGCCTAACTTCTGAAGGTGCTTATCAGTATCAGGCTGGGGAAGTATTGCTTAACTGGTAAAAATCAGTCTGGAACTCTTTGCACTGTTTAGAAAAAAGCAATACCAAGTTTCATTTCTCCTTTAGATGATGCTGGTGCCCTGCCCCGTGAAGTCATTAAGGTATATTTGCAAGAAGAAACAAACAACAACAACAACCACAAATCCAATTTATCTGGTCTGCTGAAGGGCTTGTGTTAATCACAATGAATCTAAGAAGGAAACACTGAATTTTGCAGATTGTGGAGAAGTTAGAAGCGAGGAATTACTGAGAGACATGATGGAGATTTTGCTAATTAAAAACACACAAAAGTCAAGCAAATTCATAATAAAGCTGGGAAGTAAAAATCAATCATTATTCAGTGTCGTACTTTTAAGCTCTATCCACACACTGAATTTTGGTTTAGGGGTCTCTGGTTGGAGCAGAGGGTTGCTTGACTGAGTTTAGAAGGTGGCATCTGTTTAAGTAACAGATGTCTGTGTCACCAAGGTGCTATGTTCTCACTTTTTATATATGGGGAAATTGCTGCTGAAAGAGTTTTATTGTCTTTATGCAAATGAAAATAGCATATTCTTCTCCTTAAAGGATTCCTTTTCCTGATGTGAATACACAAAACCCATAAAGGACCACAACCTCATCAATTTTTTTCTTCTATTTTGGAATATGATACTTTCTTATGAACTATCAATTATGCATGAAATGAGGTTTAAAATTGCAAACAGACTCACTCGTATTTGAAGAGGCCTCCCTAGGTAGAAGCAAATTGAGTAGGGCAAGAGATGGTGTTGACCCCTCACTTGCTGTGGCACCAACAGAGACCAAACCTGGAGAGTCACAGGGACCTTCTCAGCTGCTCTAAGGGTTGCGGGGAGGGACTGCCTTATGGAATGATTTTTTAATTAAAAAAAAAATATTTTTTAAACAATTAGTTGTTGGTTTTCTTTTCTTTTTTAATCTTTTGTCTGTTTAGGGCCGCACACACAGCATATGGAGGTTCCTAGGCTAGGGGTCAAATTGGAGCTGTAGCCACTGGCCTACACCACAGCCACAACAATGCAGGATCCCAGCCGCGTCTGCGACCAATCCACAGCTCACAGTAACGCCAGATCCTTAACCCACTGAGCGAGGCCAGGGATCAAACCTGCAACATCATGGTTACTAGTCGGGTTCATTAACCACTGAGCCATGATAGGAACTCCCTTTTTTCTTTATCTTTTTTTTTAATTTTTTTAAACAATTAATTGTTGGTTTTCTTTTCTTTCTTTTTTTTTTTTTTGCCTTATGGAATGATTTTAACTTCATTCATTTGGCTGTCAGTTTATAGAAATCTCTTTGCTCTTCTTATTTTTCAGGAGAGATGAGAAAGAGTGGGGTCATCCCAAAACACCCTCCAAGATGACACGTGGAATTAACCATTACAAATAACAGGGAAAAGATGTATAAGGAACTGCATTTCTGCTGAAGCGCAGTTATCCCAAAACAAAGCATTTGTACAAATGTTTGAGTTGCAAGCTCAATACCCATTTCATTCACGAATATCATTTTCACTTCAAAGTACAAAAGAATGACAAACCACGGCTATTCAGATCTGGGCATTTGGAAACGATCAGGAAAATGAAGTCTATCACTTCAAGGAAAATGACTGACAGTATTTGTTGCCAGTCATAAAATTCAAACTTTTAAATGAAAATTTGAATTTTGGAAAACTTCTGTCCGACACCATGATTTTGCCAGCTTCCCAATATTTAGACTTTGAGTTTGGTGGTGTTGTTAGTAAATGTTATTTTTTGATACTGTATGATGAAATATGTGAACATTTGAAAGATCTGTATAACTCAGTGAACCAATATTTTCTAAGTCATCAGTGCCTGATGTTACAGAATCGTGAGTGGTAAAAAGATCCATTCGAAGTGCAAGATGGTTTAGTGGACCATAAGAGAGTAAGAAAAGTTCATTGATATGGTTTTAGATTCCACACACAACTAGCCTTTAAGAAACTACTACCTGTTGAGTTTTGGTATACCATCAAAAAAGAATATTTACAATGCTCTAGTAAGGAAAATAAAATTCTCCTTACTTTTCCTACTACATGTCTGTCTGAGGACAGATTTTCTTCATGTATTTCTGCAAAACAACATACAACAGCTTGAATGTAGAAGCAGATATGGGAATCCAACTATCTTCTGTTAAGCCAAACATCAAGAAGATTTATACTCACAGAGATAGGTCTTCAGACACCATTGAACTCACTGGCTTAAATCTGGAAGACCTTCTGTCCAAATTATTTTCTTATCGACAGTTACAGATATTAAAGTGACTTCAGGGATTCACAAGAGTCTCGTATTTTCCAAGAACTATTGATTCTACACCCAGAGAAATCATGTAGTTGTGCTAAATCAAATATTCTGAGGTACCAGAAGCCTCGTCCCAGTGAGGACAAATTAACTTGAAGGCCCTACCAGGTTCATTCAGCCCTACCTGCATACTGTAGAACTTCAGCATAGCTCTTCTGGTTCTGCACTTCTCCCACCCCACTGGTGTTTCTGAAATATCACAGTGTATTTCACTTATGTTTGTGAATTATTTAGTCTCTTGGGAGCTTCTCGCCCTGCTCCATGCAGCACAAGCCAGAGCCAATATTGTGCCTGCTTTCCCTCAGGCTACATAAAACAAGAGGAGTTCAATGTTGAGGTCATCAAGTTGCATTTGTCAGCACCACTGTAAGAAAGCTGAGAGGATGTACTTCTTCTAGAAAATGGGAATGTAGTGAGCATCCAGCAGGCACCATGAGCCATGAAATAGGAACAGACCTGCTGCCTCTAGAGGCCATGGAGGTTAAAAAGAGATGGTGTAGCTTCCAAGGAAAACTGGACATTGATGGAGACCAGGGGTGGGGTCTAGCTTGGCTCTTGGTGGCAGGTGAAGGATGTTAGGGGGTGATGAGGTAAGGAGCTGCGGGCAGAGTTATATTAGAAGTCCTGTTTGTGAGAATGTTCTGGTAGCATAAAATTGGTCAAAGTAAAAGGTGACTCCTGTGACTTCAAGATGTCCCTAAAGTGTCTACAAAGCCACTTCACATCCTTTGGGGGATGTAAACCAAAGGCCTAATGCTCCTCCCTTTTCAAGATCTCTGAGGCATGACCATTCCCTCCCATCCTGCTTTACATCAAAAGGTAATAAAACGATGACTGTTTCATGAGTGACTTCTCTCAGAGACGAGAGGGAGGTTGTCTTCACTCAGTGGGATACACTTAAAATTGGAAATTTAAGAGGCAGGTTTGAGGTAGGCAAGCATTTTCGAATTTCTAAGAGCTAAGAACAGCCACTAACTCCACTCACTCTGAGGCAACTGCCTGATCTGAAGGTTGAACTACTTTTCTCTATTTCTTTTCTCAGTTTTAAAAATTATATTTGGAGGAAAGAAGCCTCTTAAGAATGAGAATCTCAATTCCCTCTGCACCTCAAACTGTCTACATATATTTATACGTAAGAAACTTTAATATTTCCATAAACACAGCACTCATGAAGACAAGTATGGCTTAGAAAAAGTTTTTATCATAATTAAAATTATTCAATTATAAATGCTGAAACTTATCTACATTATTGTAGACAACTATGATTGGATGGCCCTCAGAAATCAGTTTTCAGAGACTGTTACAAAGTGAATTGTATGAATTGAAGGAGGTAAAATATTCCACAAGGCTTCATAAATAGTATGCAAAAGTCAGTATTACAGATACATGATTATGAAGGCAGGGGTGGGGGCTTTGTCTAAAAATGATAAAGCTTAGAGTTTCTGTTGTAGCTCAGTGGAAACAAATCCGGCTAGGAACCATGAGGTTGCGGGTTCGATCCCTGGCCTCACTCAGTGGGTTAAGGATCCGGCATTGCCGTGAGCTTTGGTGTCGGCTGCAGACGCAGCTCAGATCCCACATTGCTGCGACTGTGGCATATGCCAGCAGTTGGTAGCTCCAATTAGACCCCTAGCTTGGGAACCTCTACATGCCATGGGTGTGGCCTTAAAATGACAAAAGTCAAAAAGAATAAATAAATAAAAATGATAAAGCTCAATCATCCTTTCTATAGCGCCTTGGCAGTTTGTTTATTTGTGGGAAGATTATTTATAGATGTCATTAGAATGGACATCATTCATTCAGTGATTTCCCAGATAATACTATGAGAAAGAGGAATTATAGTAGTTGAGTAGAATGCCAATTGAGGCATCTGGAGACTTTGTTGCAGATCTCAATTACCAGAAATGAACATCTCCAGACACACTGTATGTCTGAGTGTGGATAGAGATGGAGAGAAAACCTGTACCATCTCTCTCACTATCATCTTCAACTCCATTCCATTCACATCTTCAACACAGCAGCCCCCTGGACCTTGCATAAATAGTATGGAGGCAGGAGGTAACAGGGTAGAATAGAAAGTAAAGTTAAATGGATATGATGGTGAGAGAAATGTAGACGCTCATCACAGAGCAATCACGGTGAGGGGTGTGATTGTACCTAGAGTACTCTGGAGCAGAGAGCCCAGGTTGAGCGGGCAGGTGCTTGCTTCCTTAAGCCAAGATCACATTTCCTCCAATCTGCCTTAGCAGGCAGGTGTTTTAGGTCACTCCAGATCACAGAGAGCAAACAGATTCTCCTGGTATGCTGACACTAGGAGATGGTTAATGTTTCCAATATTCCGTATTGAAACAGATATCAAGATTAAAAGTGGGTTGTGGTGGAGAGAGGTCTTAATTCATTTACAGTACCTGCCACAGGCCTGCAAAGGGGGACCACAAGGCAAATGTGACATATTTATCCACCCTGCTCCACATGCTTCTGAGGAGCCTGCTAAAAGTGTGACTACCTTCCACAGTCTCAGGTTCTGAGGTCACATTGACACTTGGTGGCAGTCTGTTGTAAGAGAGCAGCATGTGTATGACAATTCCTGGTGGGGCATGTCTATCTTTTCCTGTTGTTCCATTTCTAGAAGACGTGAGGGATTTGAGTCTCCATGTTCATTATTCTCACAATCCTCTTCACTGGTCCTGTTCCCAGAATAATTTCCCTAAGACTCTGACAGAGATGACTTCTATCTCCACATTCTCCCAAATGAGCAACGAAGACAAAAAAGAAATAGTTTGTGAGAGAGTGAGGTCTCAGTGGGGCTACTCCCCCGGACCACTTAGATCCCTATAATAGTTCAAATGAAATGACAGCCAAATAACCTCTTTATTTGTTCCCTCCCCTTGACTAGCAACAAGAATGTGAACAGTTTGTCACGAAACCCAAGTTAAAAATTGTTTGTTCCCTCTATTTATATTGCATTTTAATGTAATTGGTGGATTTCTCCCATTTGTTTCAGTGTGGTGACATAGCTCTGGGGGCCTGGGGATGATAAAGTGGACAAAGAGGAAGAGAAGAATAGAGCATGCACGTGAAAAACCCCATTGGCAATGCTTTCTCTTATTTATAGTGACAACCCCAAGCAAAATATAAAAATATATTTTGGGAGATGACAGCTTTGTTGCTTCTTGATCACAAACCAGCACTTAGGAGTTCATGTCTGTGAGCAGATAAAAAGGGCTGCATCTAGGTAAAACAGGGTGAGGAAAAAGGAGAGAGAGAAATCAGGTGATGGCCAATCTGTCTGAGACAAAACCAGTACAGGGACCAACAAAGTGGTAAGCGAAACAGAAGGAAGATTCTCTGGTTAATGTTTGTGGGCACCTTGGACTAACATGGATTGAAAGCTCTCCCCATACACAAATTAGAATGTCAGGAAGGCAGAAATCTTTGGACTTGCCTTCCAGTACTAGGATTTATATTTGATAAATAAAACAGTCTTCAATTTGCCTCACATCAAAATATGAGAGAAGGGAAAAGGGTGCATGAAAATATTTGAAGCATTATGTATTCCTGTACTAAGTAGAGGCAGTTTGCAACTTATAGATGGTCCCATGTTTGAATAATTCATTGTAAGTGTGCTTGGTGCTATGCCCCAGTGATGCAATGATGAAGAAGACACAGATCCTGCTCTCAAGAAATTTTGGTGCAATGGAACCAAAAGTTTATTTGGAAGTTGGTTTGAAACTTCCGGTAGGGTTATTTCAACTTTCAAATGCTAGTGGAAGCATTTTTTCCTATGGTAGAAAAAATATTTTGAGCATGTCTAGGACATAAGAAACACTTTTTTGAAAGAATCCATTCAAATAACTGACTTTACTGGTATGAAGCCATTTGAAAAGAGAGAAGAATCAGGGGAGAATTTGAGGGCAGAAGGCTCCCTGTTTGCAGAGATATTGAAGTGACCCCTCGCTCTTTGTTTCTTGCATGAACACCTGACAATGGCAGCACTGACTTTGATGACATCTCACCATTGTTATAGACAGTGTCTTTGTTCTGTCCTTGCTATCCACACCCTATTGAATAGTTCTGAAAGTGTGTGAAAATTTACACAGATGTCCTTTTCCCCAGGGGACCATGCCCCAGCCCAGCGTGGTTTCTGCTGTGGACTCATCTCCCAGTCTGTCTCAGCTCTTCCCTCCCTGGCTGATCCTTACTCAGAACATCCAGTGTCTGTGAACCTGCCTTTACCCACCTTAGCTCACCGGGGCTGTGGCTGAGGCATTTTCTTCAGTATGTCCTACCTGACAGTAATTATCCTTCAACAGCCCTTCCCAACTCCCTTATGTACCCCTTGGTGTCAGAAGTGAAAATACTCCAATGAGGAATATGAAGATGAGAAAAGGGAGTTATTTATCAACTCCAGTTAACTCTCATTAGCTCTATAATTAAAAAAGGTACCTGAGTCAGAACAACCACTCACCCCTGACAACTCAGTCAACAGGTTTGAAATGGGATACTTTGGCTGATACTAGGATCACTAAATCCCCAGCTACACTTTAGAATAAAGCCTTTCTCATTAGAGAGCTGATGAGTGGGTTCTCAAACTTTGCTCCATTAGAATCACCTTGGAGCTTTCAAAAATCCCAAAGTTCCATGTAATACCAATTAAATCCAAATTTCCAGGAAAAGGACCCAGACATCAATATTTTTTAAAGCTTCCAGATGATTTCAAGGTACGACCAAGTTTGAGAATCAGTGGCTGAGCTAAAAAAGAAGGAGAAATGGAGAAATATTCTAGAGAGGGAATTAGATAAACGATCAGAAGGACTGGGTTCAGGATCTCTGTGCCTCACTAGCTCTGTTAAGACACTTCTCATAGCCTTGTTGCCATTAGTTATAAAATGAAGTCAATTACACCTTCCCAGACTAGCCCTCAGAATTCTGAGGAAGATTTAGGAGACCATGGATTTGTGGTTTTGGGTGCATTTTATAGATTGTAGGAGACAACTTGAATGTGAAGTGTTATTCATAAACATCACAGGGTGACAAGGCAGAATTTCAAAATCTCTAAATCTCTCATTTCACTCAACCACCACTGGCAAACTTGTAAGCTACATCAAGATGGTAACTGTTACACTCTCTTCAACTACATTTTTAGCCACTCTCTCCTCTCAGTATTTATGAATTGATTTTTAATGTCGTCATGATGTTCACTAACTATCCAGGACCACATCCATAGCAGCCACCTTGCGCTGCTTTCAGCATATTCAGGTTGGCGAAAGGAAGAAGGTGAGTTGGGAATCCAAGAGCTAAGCTTTGAGCCAGAATTTGGTGAACAGAAAAGTATACCATGTTTAGCTAGGATTTCAAGGAACCAAATAATACTATTTTTCTAGAACTATTCTGTTATTTCCAATATCGTACTTATTTTCTGACTGGAAACTTAACATTTATGCTACCTTGTCACCCTCCTTTCCCTGTCTTGGATTCTTTTGCAATTGCCTTAATACCTTGACTTGAATCTCCCATGCTTTAATGCTTCTGTTTAGCCCTTTCATGCAGAAACTAGTTATTATATCTCAGATTTTGGGGCCCTAGCTTCTATTTCTGACAACTATTTGACTGGCATGTTGGTTGTGGACCAACCCTACTTGTGAACCATGATTAGCCAACAGCTTGAACTCAGATAACATTCAAGAACACCAGCTTGAGCCTCTTCCTCTAACACACCTACATTATTTCTGCTCTGATGTTGCTCAATTATTATCAACTCTTATTTTTGTTCCTTTATCTACTAAAGTATTTCATGATGTGGTAAAGGAAGATAATAACAGCGTGCATTTTTACAATAAACTCTTGCATATATACTTTAAATCAAAGAAATTATGGTCTAAAAGTGAAATATCAGGCATGATGGGAACCAAATCAAAACCCCAAGCCATATGAGGGTTTATAAACTGTGTGGAAATGGCTCCTCACCTGAATCTTATGTTCTCTCTTTCCTTTTCTCATTTCCTGAATTTATTTCCCCTTAGCTCTTCTAATACATGAAGCAAACTGAGGACACATATGAGCAACATTTACTCCCTTGGAAATAATGTAACATCATCAAAGCTACCTAAATAAGAACTGAAATATACTGTATTTAGTTGTGATCTTAATTAAAATCTTAAAAGACCTATAAGAAAGCTAGTAATCTTTACTCCAGAACCTAAAACAATTCTTGAAACAAATGGAAATGAAGAGTCCTAATTCTGTGATGTAATATTTAAATTGTAAAAATATAAAATAAAATTCTACCAAATTTAAGATGGCGGAATAGAAGGACTAGAGCTCAACTTCTCTCCCAGAAAACAGCAAAACTATAACCAAATGCCGAGCAACCCTCAACCAAATGGAGTGTAAACTTCCAAAAAAGACATTCTGCTTCAGAAGACAAAGCGGAGACCACATCAAGAGGTAGGAGGGGCGATTACACGATAGAAGCAACCCCATACCTCCCAGGTGGGAAGCCCCACAGACTGGAAAGTAACTGCATCACAGAGACTCAGCTACAGGACTGAGAGTTCTGAGCCTCACGTCAAATCCCCATGCCTGGGGATTGGGCACAGGGAGAAAGAGACCATGGAGCATCTGGCATTGAAGGCCAGCGGGGCTTGTGTGCAGGAGCTCCACAGGACTGGGGGAAACAGAGACCCAATTCTTGAAAGGCATACACAGACTTTCACGTGCACTGGGTCCCAGGGCAAAGCAGTCTCCAAAGGAATCCTGGTGGAACCTTACTGCAATTCTTGGAGGATCTCCTGGGAAAACAGGGGTGACTGTGCCTTGTTGTGGGGGAAGGGCATTGGAGGTGAA
>PVHT020000521.1:13566338-13597383 GCA_004024745.2 Catagonus wagneri | reverse complement strand
TTTTTCAAAGAACTAGAACAAAATAGTTTAAAGTTTGTCTGGAAACACAAAAAACCCAGAATAGCCAAAGACATCCTGAAAAAGAAAAATGGAGCTGGAGGAATCAGGCTCCCTGACTTCAGACTCTACTACAAAGCTACAGTCATCAAAACCATATGGTACTGGCACAAAGACAGAAATAGAGATCAGTGGAACAGGATAGAAAGCCCAGAATTAAATCCACGCATCTATAGTCAACTAATCTGTGACAAAGGAGCCAAGAATATACATTGGACAAAAGACAGCCTCTTCAATAAGTGGTGCTGGGAAAACTGGACAACCACATGTAAAAAAAATGAAACTAGAACACTTCCTAACACCATGCACAAAAATAAACTCAAAATGGATTAAATATCTGGATATAAGACCAGATACTATAAAGCTCTTAGAGGAAAACATAGGCCAAACACTCTCTGACATAAATGATAGCAACATCTTCTCAGATCCATGTGTCAGAGTAAGGACAATAAAAAGAGAAATAAACAAATGGGACTTCATTAAACTTCAAAGTTTCTGCACAGCTAAGGAAACCCTAAACAAAACGAAAAGACAGCCCACAGAATGGGAGAAAATATTTGCAATGATTCAACTGACAAGGGATTCATCTCCAAAATTTACAAACAGCTCCTACAGCTCAACACAAAAGAAACAAACCACCCCATCCAAAAATGGGCAGAGGATCTAGGCAGACAGTTCTCCAGAGAAGACATGCAGATGGCAAATAAACACATGAAAAGATGTTCAACATCACTCCTCATTAGAGAAATGCAAATCAAAACCACTGTGAGGTACCACCTTACACCAGCCAGAATGGCCATCATCAAAAAGTCTACAAACAAAGTGCTGGAGAGGGTGTGGAGAAAAAGGAACCCTATTACACTGTTGGTGGGAATGCAAACTGGTGCAGCCACTGTGGAAAACAGTATGGAGATTCCTCAGAAAACTCAAAATAGAATTGCCATTTTATCCAGCAATCCCGCTCCTGGGCATCTATCCAGCAGAAACCATGATTTGAAAAGACACGTGTACTCCAGCGTTCCTTGCAGCACTCTACGCAATAGCCAGGTCATGGAAACAACCTAAATGCCCATCGACAGAAGAGCGGATAGGGAAGATATGGTACATACACACAATGGAATGTTACTCAGCCATTAAAAGGAACGAATTACCAACATTTATAGCAACCTGGATGGACTTAGAAATTATCATGCGAAGTGAAATCAGTCAGACAATTAGACAGCAACACCCAATGCTACTGCTTACATGTGGAAACTAAAAAGACACAATGAACCTCTTTGCAGAACAGACAATGACTCACAGACTCTGGAAAACCTTGGTTTTTCAAATAAGACAATCTGGGGGGTGGAGGGATGCACTGTGGGTTTGGGATACAAAATCTGTAAAATTGACTTGTGATGATTTATGTACACCTATAATTGAAATAAAATCCATTAAGAAAAATATAAAAATAAAAAAAGAATTAAATAAGGCGTTCCTGTCGTGGCACAGCACAAATGCATCTGACTAGGAACCACGAGTTTGCGGGTTCGATCCCTGGACTTGCTCAGTGGGTTAAGGATCTGGCATTGCCATGAACTCTGGTGTAGGTCGCAGACGCGGCTCGGATCTGGCATTGCTGTGGCTGCTGCGTAGGCTGGCAGGTGTAGCTCTAATTGGACCCCTAGCCTGGGAACCTCCATATGCCGCGGGTGCAGCCCTCAAAAGCAAAAAAAAAAAAAAAAAAAAAGGGAATTAAATAAAAAATATATATATACCATCCTTCAATCTTGATAAAGACTAGGTTTGAATATAAAATTCTTAGATACCTAGAGCTCTTTCCTACGTTACAGTGACAGAGAGCTGATGCCTACCTGCCAACCCCAAACTCCTCTTTTTCTATCCTCAGTGCCACACCACACTGCAAAGGACATCAAAAAAAAAAAATTCTACCAAATTAATTTGCAGGCTCAGTGTAATTTCCACAAAAGATATAAGTTTGAGTTTTCACAACTTAAATGCAATATCTATCAAATTACCAATGGCATTTTTCACAGAACCAGAATAAAATACTTAAATATTTGTATGGAGGAGTTCTCACCATGGCTCAGTGGTAATGAACCCTACTAGTATCCATGAGGACTCAGGTTCAATCCCTGGCCCTGCTCAGTGGGTTAAGGACTCGGCATTGCTGTGAGCTGTAGTGTAGGTCACAGATTTGTCTCATATCTGGCATCACTGCAGCTGCAGTGTAGGCCAGCAGCTGCATCTCCAACCTGACCCCTATCCTAGGAACTTGCATATGCCATGAGTGCAGCTGTAAGAAAAAAAAATGAAGACAAAAACTGAAATAAAATTTATATGGAAACACAAAAGACCCTGATTAGTCAAAGGAATCCTGAGAAAGAACAATGGAGCCGGAGGAATCAGACTCCCTAACTTAAGACAATACTACAAAGCTAAAGTCACTGAAACATATGGTACTGGCCAAAAAAAAACCCCAGAAGTACAAATCAGTGGGACACGATAGAAAGCCCATAAATAAATCCACACACCTATGGTCAACTAATCTACGACAAAAGAAGCAAGAATATGCAAGAGTGAAAAGAAAGTCTCTTCAATAAGTGGTTCTGGGAAAACTAAACAGCTACAGGTAAAAGAATGAAATTAGAACACTCTAACATCAAACACAAAAATAAACTCAAAATGGATTAAAGACCTAAATGTAAGACTGGATACTATAAAACCTTAGAGGGAAACATAGGCCAAACACACTCTAATATAAATGCCACCAGTATCTTCTCAGATCCACCTCCTGGAATAATGAAAATAAAAACAAAAATATGCAAATGGGACTTAATTAAAAGTTTCTGCACAGCAAAGGAAACCATAAACAAAACAAAAAGACAACCCACAGAATGGGGGGAAATATTTTCAAATGAAGCAAATGACAAGGGACTGATCTGCAAAATATATAAACACCTCATGCAGCTCAATATCAAAAACAAAAACAAAAAAAAATCAGAAAATGGGTAGAAGATCTAAATTGACATTTTTCCAAAGATAGACAGATGGCCAAAAAACACATGAAAAGATGCTCCATTCCCCTAATTATTACCAAAATTCAAGTAAAAATACCATACAATGTCACTTACATGTGGAATCTAAAATATGGCACAAGCAAATCTATCTACAGAACAGAAACAAACTTACAGACATGGAGAAAAAACCTGTGGTTGCCAAGGGGTAGGGGAAAGGAAGTAGGATGGACTAGGAGTTTGGGGTTAGTAGATGCAAACTATTACATTTAGCATGGATAAGCAATGAGGTCCTATTTTATAGCACAGGGAACTATATCCAATCACTTGTGATAGAACATGATGGAAAATAATATGAGGAAAAGAATGTATATATACATATGACTGGGTTATTTTGCTGAACAGCAGAAACTGGAACAATACTGTAAATCAGCTATACTTTAATTTTTAAAAAAATAAAAACAACACACACTATTATGAGGTACCATTTTACACTAACCAGAGTGTTGATCATCAAAAAGTCTACAAAAAAATAAATGCTGGAGAGGGTGCTGAGAAAAGGGAACCCTCTTACACTGCTGGTTGGTGGGAATGTAAATTGGTACAACCACTATGGAAAACAGTATGGAGGTTCCTCAGAAAACTGAATATAGAACTACCATATGATCCAGCAATCCCACTCCTAGGCATTTATCCAGAGAAAACCATAATTCAAAAACATACATGCACCCCAATGTTTACTGAAGCATTATGTAAAATAGCTGAGACATGCAAGCAACTTAAATGTCCATCTACAGAGGAATGGATAAAGAAGATGTGGTACATTTATAAATGGGATATTACTCAGCCTTTACAGTGAATGAAATAACACCATTTGCAGCAGCATGGATGGACCTAGAAATTACATTAAATGAAGTTAGTCAGCCAGTGAAAGACAAACATCAAATTAAATCACTTATATGTGGAATCTAAAAAGTAGATACAAACAAATTTATTTGCAAAACAGAAACAGACTCACAGACTTTGAAAAACTTATGGTTACTAAAGGGATCAGGTAGAGGTGGGGAGGGATAGACTAGGGGTTTGGGACTGGCATATGCACGCTGTAGTATATGGAATGATTGGCCAACAGGGACTTGCTGTATAAAACAGAGAACTCTACCCAATATTCTGTGATAATCTATGTGGCAAAAGAATCTGAAAAAGATTGGATGTGTGTACGTGTATTACTGAATTACTCTGTTGTACAGCAGAAATTATCACAACGTTGTAAATCAACTATACTTCAATAAAACTTTAAAAATGGAAAAAGACTAAATTTTATCTGAATGAGTAAACAAGTAAAGATAGCCAATTTTTTTTAAAAAAAAGAAGAACAATAATGAGAAACTCTCTTTGCCTTGTCATAAATCATGAAGTAATGCCTTAATCATTTTAAATAGAATGGTCAAGTGCAAATTCAACCAACAGATCAGAAAAGAACAAAGTGAACATCCCACCGACAGATGTTAGTCTACAGAACATTCTGTTTATAGAGACTGCTAACATGAATCCTCAGTTAGACATGGGTATAGGAACAAATAAAATCTCCAGTTATGTACCCCAAAATGCCAGGTAGATTAAGAGTTAAAGTAAATAATGAAATTCTACCAGAACCTAGAAAAGGGGAATATCATTACCTGATCTAAAAATAAGAACTATCTAAGCACAAAAGTGATGAAAGAAATCACAGCCAGAAGAACTATCAATAAATCTGACTACCTGAAAATGAAAGTTCTGTGTCATATATAAATTTGAGACAAAGGACACATTGGGAAAAATATTTGAAACATTCATGATAAATGATAGGAGTCATCATTCTATAATACTTTCATACAAATTGATTAAAAATGAAAAAAATCCTTAAATCCAATAGAAAAATTGTCAAAAGAACAGCAAGCAATTCTGAGAAAAATAAATTCAAATGTCCAATAAATATACAGAAAATGCTCAGCTTCACCAATAATATCATATATATGTATTAAATAGCAGAAAAAACTGTTTCCTACCCCTAAGAGTGCTAGATGTAAAAAAATGTATCATTCAATACTTCGAAGATGTTAAGTGTGAAAACTGCTACAGTGTCTAATAGAAAACAATATGCCATTATGCTTAGAGTGCCATAAAAATTCTTTTTTTTTTGACGTATTAATTCTCTGTCTACAGACCCATCGTGAAATCAGATATACTATTTATGGTGATATATCACAGTATACTTTTAATGTAAATTAAAAAACTCTAAATGCCCAGCAATCAGAAGATTTAAAATTATTACACACCCACACAAAGTATTTAGATAGCATCACCTAAATCATATTTGCCAAGAATATTTGATAATATGCTCATAAAGTGCTCATAAAGTGTCAGAGGGAAATCAAACACAATACAAAGTGAGATAGCAAGGTATAATAACGTTATACAGCAGTTTAATATGTTAAAATATTATATTTTGAAACTGCTATAACATATAGTTATTACACAATAGTATAAACCATAGTTTGTATATTCAGTGCACTTCCCTATACATCACTCATTTTATCTTTTTTGGGTAAAAAGGAAGGGGAAGCATTACAGATTCAAAGTTGAAGTTTTAGAGTTCCCACTGTGGCATAGTGGAAACAAATTCAACTAGTGTCCCTGAGGGTGCAGGTTCAATCCCTGGCCTCTTCTTGCTCAGTGCGTTCAGGATCTGGTGTTGTCATGAGCTGTGGTGTAGGTAGCAGTTGTGGCTTGGATCTGGCATTGCTGTGGGCTGTGGTGTAGGCTGGCAGGTGTAGCTCTGATTTGACCCCTAGCCTGGGAACTTCCATATGCCATGGGTGCAGCCCTAAAAAGACCAAAAAAAAAAAAAAGCTGAAGTTTTACCACCATAACCTTTATTATTTCCCTAAACACTGGTGATGAATATAAAGAGCTACTAAAAGTAATGACAGAATATATCAGTTTTCTGAAGCTGTTCTTGAATTCCTTATATCATTAAATAAATAAGAGTCAATATATTCCTTGAGTAGCTAGTATGAGCCAGGCTTTTTCCCAGGCACAAAGGAAAGGAGGAACACAGAGGAGAGGTTTGCTTCTCTTGGAATGTAACACCCACCTAGGAAAGGAGTCAGGAGACCAAAAACAAATACACAAATAAATATCATCCCAGATATCACTAAGTGATTATAAGAAAATAAACAGAGTGTCTTGGTGAAGAATCAGGGTTTGTGGAGTGATGGGAACAGGGGTTTTATTCAAGTGGTCAGGGAAGACTTCCAGGAGGAGGTAACAACTTGAGAGGAGACCCAAATGATGAGCAGAAGAAAGCCCTGGGAAGATCAGAGAAAGGGAGTTCCTGGCAAAGGGAACAGCATGTAGGGGGGGCCCTGAGGCAAGACAGAGCTTAATGAGAAATGCAATGTATTGATCTGGGTCCTCCAGAGAAACAAACCAATAGGATGGATACACACACACACACACACACACATCTGTATATAATACATTGGATATGGTTCATATAATTATGGAAGCCAAGAAATCCCAAGATATGCAGTCACAAGCTGGAAACTTGAGAGAGTCAGATATTACTCTCGCAGATAGACCCAGAATAATGTTTGACCAAATGCCCGGGCACCCAGTGGCATGGTCAAGTTGACGTGAAATTAACCATCAGACCCAGAGATTGGAGTATGGTTAACAAGGGAGAGATGGTGTGAGATGAGCCTGAAGAAGAGTGCTGGAGTCAGATCCTTCAGGGCTGTGTAGGCAGCAGCATGAAATAGATCATAAATAACACAGAATCTGTGTGTGTCCTACTGGAAGGCATTCAGAGGAAGCAGAACTAAAACTGACCAACTGCTTAGAATAATCAGGATTTATAAGGACAGAGAGGTGGGGAAGAGCATGTGTCAACAAGAACAATAAGATCATAATGGAAAGCAGATTTGTATTAGGACTCTGATATGAAATTCTTGTAGTTCCTTCAGTTATTCCATTCATTGGAGAGAGAGTGGGGCTGCCAACAGTGCTTGTATTTTAATTAGCATTTTAAGGAAGTTCAGGTATAATCAGTGTTAAACACTTTCAGCAACCCCCTTTTTCCTTTATCTTACTATCTTAGGTTTTATGGTATGAAGAACTCAGGAACAGTTCCAGATAACTGACACATCATCTAAAGTATGAAAAATTGCTTACACATTGTATAGGTTATTAAAATTAACAATCAGAAGTTGAACAATAAAAGGCATATGGCCAATACTGTCCAATCTTATTAGTCATATGAGGCTAATAATGAATACCACTGAACATAAATTTAAGAAAAATAAAATATTTATTGTGAAAGAGTAAATACAAATCTGAAACCTCAGCAATGTAACATAAATGAACAAGAAAAATCCGTTAGATTTCAGTGCCTGGTCGATTTAATTTTATTGCAGCTAAACTCATCTCTTCCCTGTGAGCAGATCGCAACATAAATGGATATTTATTATAACTATTCATAGTTCAGTGTAAAGAAAACATCTGAAAACTTTTTTATTTATTTATTTTGAAAGTAAAGGTAAAGTTGAATAACCTGCAGAAGAAGCCAGGCTTTCTATTGTGCCTTTCTTGGTTTTTGCTTTTTTGCTTTCTCTTAATGTCTCTTTATATGCTAAAGTTTAACGGACTGGAGGGGGGTAGATTTTGGAAAGTTTAGAATTAATTATTTCCTATTCAACCCAAATATTATGTTCCACATTCAACTATTCCAGATCATTCTACCTTCTTTTCCCCATAACATCCAGATTGACTACCTTGCAGAAACCCAGTTCTGGATCAGCTCAGCTACTGCTTTCTCTGTATCTCTCCCAGTCTGCTACTGAAAGGTGTCCAAGAACCATGAATTTAGGACTTTCAATCTCTATTGAGCTCCCAATGCTGTGAAAAACCTGAACTCTCCTTGTCTTTCCCATGCCTTCACTATTTCCCTAGAGACCCCTGCTCAGCTTTCTTTCTGTCTCATACTTAGAAAATACCTTTTAATGTTTCTCTGCCTTTGTCATAGAAAACAGGTATCCTCCTAAGGACTTCCATAATTTTTAAAAATGCCCTTCTCCAAACCAGACAGAGAGAAAGTCAAAAATCACATGAAAAGATGCTCAACATTACTAATTGTTAGAGAAATACAAATCTAAACTACAGTGAGGTATCACCTCACACCGGTCAGAATGGCCACTCTCACCACTTTTATTCAACATTGTCTTGGAAGTCCTAGACACAGCAATCAAAGAAGAAAAAGAAATAAAAGGAATCCAAACTTGAAAAGAAGAAGTAAAACTGTCACTGTTTGCAGATGACATGATACTGCACATAGAAAATCCTAAAAATGCTATCAGAAAACTACTAGAGCTCATGAATGAATTTGGTAAAGTTGCAAAATACATAATTAATAGAGAGAAATCCCTCACACTTCTATACACTAACAAGAAACATCAGGAAGATAAATTAGGAAAGCAATCCCATTCACCATCACATCAAAAGGAATAAATACCTAAGAATAAACCTACCTAAGGAGGCAAAAGACCTGTACTCTGAAAACTATAAGACACTGTTGAAGGAAACTGAAGATGACACAAACAGATGGAAAGATACACTGTTTTTTTGGACTGGGAGAATCAATATTGTCAAAATGACTGCACTACCCCAGGCAATCTTCAGATTCACTGCAATACCTATCAAATTACCAATGGCATGTTTCACAGAACCAGAACAAAAAAAAATTAAAATTTATATGGAAACATAAAGACTCTGATTAGCCAAAGCAATCCTGAGGAAGAAAAGTAGAACTAAAAGAATCAGGCTCCCTGGCTCAGATATACCACAAAGCCACAGTCATCAAAATAGTATGGTACTGGCAGAAATATAGATCAATGGAACAGGACAGAAAGCCCTTAAATAAAACCACACACCTTTGGTCAACTAACCTATGACAAAGGAGGAAAGAATACACAACGGAGAACAAAACAGTCTCTTCAATAAGAGCTACTGGGAAAACTGGACAGCAACAGGTAAAAGAATGAAATCAGAACACTTCCTAACACCATATACAAAAATACACTCAAAATAAATTAAAGACATAATGTAAGATCAGATACTATAAAACCCTTAGAGGAAAGCGTAGGCTAAACACTCTCTGACATAAACGGCGGCAATATCTTTTCAGATCCATCTCCCAGAGTAATGAAAATAAAAATAAAAAATAAAGAAATTGGACCTAAATAAACTTAAAAGTTTCTGCACAGCAAAGGAAACCACAGACAAAATGAAAAGACTACCCATAGAATGGGAGAAAATATTTGCAAATGAAGTGACTGAGAAGTGATTAATCTCCAAAATATGCAAATACCACATGTAGTTCAATATCAATCAAACAAACAACCCAACTGAAAAATGGGCAAAGTCTAAACTGGCATCATTTCTCCAAAGAAGACATACAGATGGCCAGTAAGCACATGAAAAGATGCTCAATACTGCTAATTATTAGAGAAATGCAAATCAAAACCACAATGAGGTACCACCTCACACCAGCCAGAATGACCATCATCAAAAAGTCTACAAATAATATTCTAGTCATATTAAATTTCCACAGTAACCAAATTCAGAGAGGCAGAGAGTGTATTAGTTGTTTTCCATGGGCTCCACATAGGGAACGATGGGAGTGGCTGCTAACAGGTATGAGGTTTCTTTGTGCAACAGTGAAAATGCTCTAGAGTTAGGGAGTGGCGATAGGTCCACAAGTTTATGAATATACTAAAAACTACTGAATTGTATACATTACAAGGGTCAACTTTACTATATGGGCATTTTAGCTTAATAAATTTAAAAAAATAAAACCTTGAATGGCCATGTGTTAAGAAGGAACTGAAAAATGTGGGCCTGAAATGAGACAATCTCTATGGAGCAAACAGATACAGGAGATTAAAAAGGTAAAAATGAACAGAGCTCTTTGATTGAATTCAAGGATTGAAGAAAAGAGTAAAAGATAATTCCCAGCTCTCAGGCTCAGGTGCCTCTGTGCATGGTGGTACCATTCAGTGAGATAAGAAATGGGAATTCAATTTGGTACCTGGATATTGGACACCATGGTAGAAAGTTCTGTCTTTCAAGGTTTTATTTTTTAAAAGGCAAGGAGTATCAGAACGTATAGACCCTGAAGAGGGTAGATGTGGTTTTGAGAGTCTATTGGAGGTTCTCTTCTGTCTGCTTGTATTTTCTCAGTGAGGTGGAAGCAAGGTCAACATCTCATTAAGAGTTTCTGGGAGCAAGGAGCAGTTTGAGAGAAGAGAAGTGACAGAATATCATATAGGGAAGTGGAGGAGTGAAGGGACATAAAGATGGTTGCTGGGCAGCACAAAGGGCCCAGAGGAAGTTCCTGGTCATAATTATAAAAGTAGATCTACCCACAAAACTTTGTGTCTCTCTCACTAGCCTATTGGCTCCACGTTTGCCTTGTTCATAGTTGGAGCCCCAATTACACAAGCAGTGCCTGGCACAAGGCAGGGGTCCCACCCCACTCTGTCACGCCCCTAGCCTCACCTCTCTAATTCCTTCTCCACTCAGCTGTCACTAAAACAATGCTCTTCCTCTGCTTACATTTTCACACATGGTAGCTTCCCACAGAACAAAGAGTAAGGTCCTAATTTATCACAGTGTAGAAGCTCCTCAGAATCTGGTCTCTGGTTAGATTTTGACCTCACCTCTTTTGTCTACGTTCATGGCCCACATACTGAGGCCAACCACAACAGCTACATGCAAGTTCCCATGACGTTCCCTGCTAGCACTTATGGATTACAGCCTTCAGCTGATTAACTCCTACTAAAGTTTCAGAGACTCAGTTCAGAAACCACCTCCTTCAAGATGCACCAGCTGAAATCCCTCTAACCCCTCCTCCTTCTAGTCTGTGATCAATGCTCCTTTGTGCCTCAATCAAAGACCACACCATATCAAAATTGTTCCTTCTCTTTGCTCTCCAAAGTATTGTATGTAAATGTAGGACAGAGCATGATATTTATCTGTGTTGTGAGCTATCACGTGTCTGGCATATAACAGGCGCTCAAAAAATGTCTGTGGAATGAAAGAAGGGAAAATTGGAGTCAATAATGGTCATCTATTGTCTATAAAGGCAGGGACCAGTGAATATTAACATATAATCTCTATCAGGAAGCTTCAAGGCAGCCATCCTTATCCTTTCTTGATTATTTGCTTAAGTTTTTGACTTTTCCCTACTCCTAAAAGTACTTTATGGTATTTACAAGAAATATTTTACAAGTAAAACAGTTATGATTTATTTAAGATTTGATTTACAGACAGGCCATCAGTAGAACATTCTGTGAATAGTTCTTCATGTCCTGGAGTCAGGTGGCTTTGGGCCATGCTCACTCTCCGACAAAGAATTACCATGGGGAGTTGGTGGGAGTGAAAAGGCACACACCCTGGAGTCTGTCAGACCAGGATGGACATCTACCTCTTCCCTTCACCTCTCTGAGTCTCACTTGCCTCATCTGCAATAAGCTTACCAGAGCAATATTGTAAGGACGGCATTTTGTGGCTGAGCAATAATCCCAGCTAGCTATTACCATGACCTAAAACTCTCACTGTTGGTGCAGCTGCCCTGAAGAAGGATTGGTTACAGAGGTGAACATAGCCAGCTGTTCACTTGACAAACTACCTCTTCTCCTAGGCTCTCAAGTCCTCCTCCCCTTTGGGTCTTAGCATAAATGTCCTCACCTTCTTCAGCTACTCCATCTACATCAGTTCTTACTACAACTGCCTCCACTTCCTCCAGCTCACCTGACCCTACTCTCCATGCCAGCTCCTGTTTTGTTATCACTATTCTCCAGCTCCTCTGTGCTGATCACCATTTGTAATTCTAGAGTCCAAATCTTTAAACTGCCTTGTTCAGAAGTATTCCCTCCAGTATCTTGCCCAGAGTTTAAATATAACTAATAAGTAATCAATAAATATCTGATGAATGGATAAATTACACTATATTTTGATCACACTAGCCAACCATTTGGGGAATTAACTTCAGTGAGATGCCTAGAAACTGTGTCTCTGCCTTCCTAATGTCAGGAGAGCATTTCTGTCATCAAATGGAGCCAACTTCAGCTGCTGAGGTCATGGTTTCTGAGACATCATCCTCGCTGCCTCCACATCTGCAAAGCCTTGACCACGGAAGAAGACTGACAGTTATCTTAAAGAAGGTTCTGTGTTTGCAGAACAATTTGTCAGCCTTCAAAGGTTTTTAGCAATGTATGGAAACAGAGAATACCGAGAAAAAGAGGTCGTTTCTCAAATGAAGCCTCTGTCAAAGAGACAACTGTAATGAATACAAAAGCTATTGGCCATGCCTTGAGATAAGTATCACAACCCAGCTGCCCGTATTTGCCCGAATGGAAGGAAGCATGCCAGAATGCGTTAAAACACTGATCATGCCCAGCAGTTGCTTACAAGCTGGTTAGAGAAGTCGAGACTGACATCCTTGAAATCTACTGAGAATACAAGTCGATATAAATTATGGGCTAAACTGTGCTTTACAGAGGAGTACTACTAAAGTTACCGGAACTTTAGTAAGGAGTTCCCTAGGAGAGGGAAGTGAAGGCAAATAGCTTCCCAAAGGGCTTGAGGAAAGATCTGAAATGTCATAGGGGAGCCCTGGCCAAGAGAAGGGGGGCGGGGTGGGGGCTGGTTAAAGAGTAGTGCCCCCTGCTGGTGGAAAGCTTGCCCTCCTTGTCTCTTCACATAAAAGGAATAAGGCAGTGAGGGGCAGTGGGCACTGGAAGCTGGCAGTTACTATAGTCCCAGGTCCACGAGCAGCTGTGGTCTGGTCTGATAAACTACATTGCACACTGAATGACCTACCTACAATAGCTGTGCTTTTCTAGCTACTTCTCTGTCGCTTCCTGCCTTCTCCAGAGCAATCAAAACTAAACCAACACCACCACAATAACTGCAACAAACAACACAAAAAATTCTCTACTCACAGGACTGGCAGTAGGTGGAAATTCCAGGCTGCTGCCAAAGGAACCATAAGGACAAGGGTTTATGAAAATGTATCTGACTGAACAGTTGTTATTGCCTATAAAGGATGAAAGATTGAAAACAAACGACAGCAGGACATGAAGCATGCCTGTGTATGAGTGTGCATGTGCCATGTGTACCTGTATGGTGTGTTCATACGTGATGCATGTGGTGGATGGGACTGAGTGTGCAGATGTCTGTATGGTACGTACACATATGTGTGTATATACTTGTATACGTGAGTATGGGGTGTGGGGAGTATGCTGGTGTGTGTGTGTGTGTGTGTGTGTGTGTGTGTGTGTGTGTGTCCGCGTGCATAGGGCACACGTTCCTTCCCTGCCCTGGCACCTGCTTGGGCATCCTCAGGTCTTGGCTCCCTAATGACTAGACAGGAGTTTGGGGTGCAGTCCCCTGCTCCCTCTTCCACTTCCAGGCACTCGTGGCATTGCCCTTGTGCCCACGGCCCATCTGCAGAGACCCTCCCTTCCACTGGTTTCTTCCTCAGTGGTGGGGGCAGGCGTGCTCTCCTGGGAAGGCAGGAAGGCAGAGGAAGTGACTTTGATGGATCGCAGCGCTCTGGAGGCCCAGCACTGGCAGATTAGAGAGGCTGCTGCTCCTGTGCGTGCCTCCATCCGGGGGTTGTTCTGATGAGATAATTTTTCTCATTAACCTTGATAACTCTCTGCTGATATATGGATCTGTTTGAACTAACACAGAACTTTTTTTTTTTTTTTCCTTCAAACCCTTTCAGTCTTCTTCGCTTTCCAGGGTGGAGAACTTGGAGCCTGGTGGTGGCCTGCTGCTGTGTAGCTGTTGGCGGGTTGTGCCAGTTTCTGGGATCCCAGACAGACCTGGACGGAGAAGCTTACCAGTTCCTATCTTAAGGATCCTGGATTTTCTCAAGTAAAAAAGCTCTCAACAAATCTAGAGAGTAATTTAGAGATTTAAGGAAGGTCTAGAGGGATGGGATGGGGCCCACTGGCTCCCATGCCCTTTCAACTGCATTCAGACTGCAGCAAAACTCAGTTGCCTTGACTCTTTTTGGTGCCTTTTTTTTCCTTTTCTTTTTATAGCCATACCGGCAGCATATGGAAGGTCCCAGACTAGGGGTTGAATCAGACCTGCAGCTTAGGCTGCAGCAACACCAGATCCAAGCTGCATCTGTGACCTGTAGATTGTGAGGTACAAGTTGTTGCCTCTTGCAGCAACTACAGATCCTTAAACCAGTGAGTGAGGCAAGGGCTCAAGCTCGCATTCTTACAGAAACAACATTGGGTTCTTAACCTGCGGAACCACACAGGAACTCCTGGTCATGCTCTTATTTCTGCTACTCTCACCTCTGCTCCAGCTGTTCCGGTGCTGGGCAGGGGTACTGTAGCACATTCATAACCATTACTGGGGGTGTCTTTCCCAGAATGCTTTCTCTTCTCCCAATTAAAATGAATTTCTGTATCATGTACACACTTCCCTTAGAGTGTTTATCATGATGACTGTACCCGGATTCAAGTCTTCTCCCTTGGTAATCAGTGAGCACACTGAAAATACAGATTGTCCTTTTATCTTTGTTTCCTCAATATTAACACAGTGTCTGCCACATAGTAAGCACTTGATAAATGTTTGACTTTTGATTTAAATTAGATAAGACATGAAATTAGGAAGTACTTTGAATGCTTCAAGGGGATCATTGTTAAGGTCAGGTTACTAGCATAAGTTAAACTGTATCCATTTGGGGCCTAATGTTGGACCTGCTCATCTAGATACCATCTTCCCAGAGTTTCTCCTAAGAGGGAGAGCCAGAGCAAGTTGATACATTGAGGCTCTTAGGCCATTATCATGAATAATTGCCAGAAGAGGGCCCAAGAATTTAATATAGTGACAAATTACCTTTATGAAAACCCAATGCAATACAATTACGCTGTCTCTAAGGTAAGTACAGCATTTGTTTATGAAATAATCCACAATACACTACAGAAAGCATAATCCACATATGAAACACAAGGGAAATGATGACTATTTTTCAAGTGTGCCTCTCTGAGTTTACATGTAATACAATCTAGAAATTGTAGCAAGAGTCTAAATTCAAGCTCCTTCATGTTATGCTCAGGCAGGAGCTTGTCATGACTCCTAGTCCCCGATGTGATCCCCAACTGCACACATACCCATTTAACTAACTTTGTCTCCTTTCTTCCCTCAACCAGGCAGAAGCTGTTTTACAGTCTTTGCTTATAAACTGAAACTTAGTTCTGGAAAGATGCCATGCTTTTCTTGGGAAGTGAATTTATTCTCCAAATTCATTATGAAGCCAACAAAGATGTTATGCTGGATCATCAGAGGCAGGGGGAGTAGAATTTGAAGAACCCTTGCTGGCTGGCAACCTCAAGGATTCCCTAGGTGAAATCTGAAACTAACCCCACACCCCCACACTCCCCGCCCAGAACACACAGGGCCCAGGAGAGACCAAAGAAAAAGGCAGACCACTCCAGGCTGGCAAGTGGCAAGATTATGAAGTCAGGGAACTTACATATGAGGCCTGTCTTGGGCAGCTCTGAGACCAGCAGATCTCTATGTCTGCTTGCCAGAATTTTAAAAGTGGATATAGAGGAGTTCCCGTTGTGGCTCAGTAGTTAATGAATCCGACTAGGAACCATGAGGTTGCGGGTTCGATCCCTGGTCTTGCTCAGTGGGTTAAGGATCCGGCGTTGCCGCGAGCTGTGGTGAAGTTCGCAGACGCGGCTCGGATCCCGCGTTCCTGTGGCTGTGGTGAAGGCCGGCAGCTACAGCTCCTGTTAGAACCCTAGCCTGGCAACCTCCAAATGCCACGGGTGCGGCCCTAGATAAGGCAAAAAACAAATAAATAAAAATTAAAAAAAATAAAAGTGGATATAGAGGCCTTAAGTGGGTTCAGCCAGGTAAAACCTCCAGATGGGCTCAACAACACAGTGCTCTCTCAAGGCTACTTCCTTGGAACAGTTTCCCACTGTGGGAATGAGGGGCAGAATGTGTCTTCTAAGGACAGGAATGAGGATGGGATGCCTCTGATTGTCCAGCTTTTAGATCAATTGTCAGTCACATTCGCCCCATGACTTCTTCTACTCTCCAAGATGTTCCTCTCTGCAGAGTGTGGGGAGGTGGGACCTGGCAGCTGCTATGGGGTTGGAGCCAGGGTTTGATATTTAAGGGAGAGGGCTGATGTTCCGCCTTTCAACAGAGGTGGTTCTCAAACTCAGTGGACCAGTTGTTGCTGATGCTGGCCCAAAGAGCCACTGTGCTGCAGGAACCTGATCCCAGGAAAATGCCAGGTTACTGCAAAATTACTGGAACTGGGAGAGTACCAGTGGGTATTACATAGCTCACAGAGAATTTGAAGCTATGAAGGATTTCATAAAGCACCTAGTCCATATCTTCATTTTATAAACACAGAAACAACGGGCATCCAGAAAGGCAGAGTGACATCATTTTAAAAATAAGCAACTCAATTTGATACCAAGAGAGACACATAATTGGTCAAAAGGCCCACTGAGACCATTCAATTGGTTGTTTCAGCTACACAAGATGTTATAAAGATTATAGCAATATATATGATGAAATGAAGAGGTAAACACTTGTTCTTTATCTAAAGATTCTGGTTCCTCAATTCTATGTTCAAAAACCATGTTCAGGTTTCACTCCACAAATTGATGTCTCCCTCCTGTGTACAAGGCACCCTGCCAGGTCCTGGGAATGGAGCTCCCCGTCCAGTGGCAGAGACACATTTTTGACAATATGGTCAGAGCTGACCAAAGACAAGTTATCAGCAAAGCTTGGCCACCAGCTTGTTATGAGGACATCAGATATGTAGGTTATGGGCAAATGGCAGAACCTGACATGGTTGTCAAGAAGTTAGCTCCTATTTGAATGTGCCTCAGCCTTTTGCAAATGTAGAGATGGACCCCAGTCAATGAAAATTGTTAGCTGCTGACTTATGCTTTTAGGAAGTTTGGCGAATTCCAGTCAGAGCTAGTGGTTCTCATATTCCACTTTTATCACATGGCTTCAACCTCTTTCAGCCCTAGTTTCTTGTCTAGCTAATGAAGTGAGGATTTAACAGAATGAGATGATGAGAGTAATGTGCCTCCCACACGGTCTGGCATGTGGAACACATTTCATCAAACTGTAGCTGATGCCAAAGTGAGAGAAAGAATATTTAGGCTAATTCCAGATACACTTTAATTATTTTATACTGTACCTCCATCCTATAAAATGAATAGCACTATTATCCCCATTTTGCTAATAAAAAACAAAAGTTCAGATATGTGGAAAACTTACTTGAGGTCATGTAGTTAGCATACAGATTATAAATTCAAACCCAAGACTGTCTAAAACTAAATTTGTTAAACTCAAAATGACTTAAAGACTTATTAAGACATGACACCACAAATTGCTAGAAGAGAACGCAGGCAAAACAAATGTTTTATTTTAGGTCAGTCTCCCAAGGCAAGAGAAATAAAAAGAAAAATAAACAAATGGGACCTAATCAAACTACAAGCTTTTGTACAGCAAAGGAAATCATAAAAAAACAAAAACGCAACTTACAGAATGGGAGAAAACACTTGCAAATGATGCAACCAACAAGAGCTTAATCTCTGAAATATACAAACCACTCATGCAACTCAGTAACATAAAAACAAAACCCAATGGAAAAACAGGAAGAAGACCTAAATAGACATTTTTTCCAGAGAAGACATACACATGGCCAGTAGGCACATGAAAAGATGCTCAACATCACTAATTACTAGAGAAATGCAAATCAAAACTATAATAAGGTACCACCTCAAATGGGTCAGAATGGCCACCATTAATAAGACTAAACAACAAATGCTGGAGAGGGTGTGGAAAAAGGGGAACCCTCCTTCACTGGGGGAATGTGAGTTGGTAAAACCACTATGCAAAACAGTATGGAGGTTCCTCAGAAAACTAAAAATAGAATTAACATACGATCTTCTTTCATGTATATTATCTGTCCCCTCCCCTTGGTGTATGAACCTTGGTCCTTTAATATTTCTCCTTGCAAAAGAGCCCTGATATATCTACACAAAGTTTGTATAGGTAAGTTTATAGCATCTTTACTTAAATAGCAAAATAAAACCACCCAAAGTGGAAACAACCCATATGTTCATTAACAAGTAAATGTATGAAAACACTGTGCCATATCCATAAAATGGAAATTAGTAGCACTAAAATGAAATGAACAATTAATACATGCAAGAACATGGCTGAATCTTAAAAATAATGTAAATGAAAGAAGCTGGACACAAAAGAACACATAGTGTGTGACTCCATTTGTGTAATATTCTAGGACTGTACTTTTATAGCCAGACTAATTGGATAGAGACAGGGAGCAGATCAGCAGTTTCCTGAGGGCAGGATGTGAAGTAGCTGGAAGACTGACCTTAAGAGACATAGGGAGCCTTTTGAGGGGGTGATGAAAATGTTCTACATCTTGGTTGTAGTGGTGTTTGTTACACAAATCTGTATATCGTCAAAATGCTTTAGACCAGGAAACAAATCCGAGTAGGAACCATGAGGTTGCAGGTTCAATCCCTGGCCTTGCTCAGTGGGTTAAGGATATACAAACAACTCATGCAACTCGTGTTACAGTGAGCTGTGATGTATGTCACAGATGCTGGCGGCTCGGATCTGGCATTGCTGTGGCTGTTGCATTGGCCAGCAGTAGCTCTGATTACACCCCTAGCCTGGGAACCTCCATATGCCACAGCTGAGGCCCAAAAAATCAAAAAAAAAATTTTTCAAAAAAAAAAAATACTTTACACCATATACTTGATTTTTTTTAAATTGGCTCTAGCTTTGGCCAACCAAAGGATGAATAACAGCACAAGGCTGAAAGTACTGGATAATGGCTTAAGGTCAAACTTGGCCCACTTCGCAAATGTGCTGAGAGTTTGAGGATGGCAAGCTTCCTCGTTTCTCCGAAAATATCTACTGGGGATATTTGACAAGGCCCAAATCTGAAGAATTCCAGTCCCAGCATCCTGAATTTGTTTCTCTAAGATAATACAAGAAAGAAACATAAGAAATGTCAAAGTCTCACACTATAGTGGAAAACATTTAAAGTAACCCTCCAAAAAACTTTGGCATGCCAAGAGTCTAGGAATTCTATCAGGAACTTAGCCAGTGGTGGGAAAGGACTAATGCAGAAATGACAGAAAAAAGAAAGGAAGGAATGGATTGATTCTGAAAAGTAGCTGGTATAAGTGGACAAAAAAAAAATTACATTATTCTTCACTTAAAATATAGAAAGAAAATTCCCAATATTTCTGAATGAAGAGTTCAGATTGGGTAAAGTTCAGATTAGTCCTCTCAATGAACCACAACACCACAAAAACAACAAAACACCATCAAAAAGCCCCCATTGGAACCAAAATTTAAAACTGGAAAATATCCCACATGGGAACTTTTTTTGTGATATATGGTCTGCACCTTGACATCTCGTCAAGATGCAAGTAAAGAGGAAACCTGAAGATAAGCTAATGAAAATGTAGGAAGTTGTGTATAAACCTGGAATCTACCAAAAATGCTTTATTTTACTGATAGCTCATACAAATTCCCCAGTGTGGTACCTGGCACAGAGTGAGAGCTAAGTAAATCTTTGCTAGAAGGAAGAGAGACAACAGAGGACCATATTTTAAGTTGTAGCTGAAATCTATATATCTAAAGACAAAAAAAAATAGTATCTGAGAAATTCAGTAAGTGAAAGACATTAATGTTTTTCATTTACACTAACCCCCCCCCCAAGTAACCCATTGATTAGTGACAAAAAATGTTTATTTAGAATCATTTCAGAAGTCCGCAATTACAAAAGGCATACATGGGGATGGCTAATTAGAATGGATTCCTATCTCTATTTCTCCCTCAGCAAACTCAGGGTGAGGAAGGAGGAAACATGCTTTGATGGTTCAGTGGATGTCATGCCCTCAACCAAGCATTTAACTTCAGGAGCAGCAAATGCGCCATGGTTACTGAGCAGCCATGGCAGTTCAACTGAAGGATGATCAATGAACTTCAACTCAGATGCAGAGTTTGACTGACACAAGATAATTCTCATTCAAGCTAATGGGGAACTGGAATTAGACTCACGGTATTAGAAAGTGAGAAAAGGATAAACCTTCCTAAAGGAGAAAAATTGTCTCTTTGGTGAGCCCATCCTTTAACCCAAGGTCCAATGATAGTCCATGACATAGAAGTTTGCATTTTCAAATGATCTTTTTCAGTTTAGATTCTTATCACTGTTCTTTGTTAGAATTACTTAGTATATTTTCTCAGAAAAAGGTTAGAAATTGCCTTCTTTCCTCCAGGAGAGAGTGAGCATTACAAAGGTTTTCTGCCAAAAGCATGGAGCCTCAGATAAGCAATCTCATCCTTCACCCATGATAAATAAGCTATTAAAAATCAAGGAGGAAAAAAAAAGCTAACAGTTGGAATTTCTGAAATGCACAGACGATGTTGTGGAAACCTCATTTATAAGAGCACGGGCCTTCTCCATTGTTTAGTCACAATATTGGAGTCTTCTCTATTTATATATTTGTTTGGGGATTTTTCTCTTCCCCAGGCTGAAGTGCTCTGTGCATGAGACTGAAAAGCTGCCAGGACTAGTCCATCTGGCTGGCCAAATGGATTGAGCTCACTGGAGCACTGCCAGATGTATATCAGTAGAAAGTTTAATTTCTGGACAGTCTAAGCCCCCACTTCCTTCCTTAGTTTAATGGAAACCACATTTCTATTTTCCAGAAATTCCTTCCATTGGCCTGAGTGTCGTCAACTAGTTTTGGTCCCTATAAGCCTGGTCCCAGTCTCCAGAGATCACCTGGCTCAAGATTGCAACCTCTCCTCTTCATCAAGTCCAAAGCAGTAAAATGAGTTTGACAAAAAGGTTTGTGCCAAGTGAAAAATCATTGTGTTACATTTGATTACATTTGTCTGACCTTGAACAATCTTAGGAGCCAGAGTAGTCATTTCAGTTAAGTAATTTAGTTTAAATTGCTTAATTAAGAAATAAAATTTCATGGAATTCCCTAGATTAATTTGCACTTATACTTAAGAGCATCAACATTTATAATCAATTTAAAGAGGAAATAGGCCTAGAGTATTTTATAGTTTACAGTGAAACCTAATTGGATTCATTTGGACTGAAATGGAAAATATAGAGAGATCTGATATATTTTTAATTTCCCACATCTTAAGGATGATAATGGGCATTTAATCTTTGTGAGACACCAACTTTTAGACTTGAAATTATAATCCACAATTAGTAATTAGGGATTCTGAAGATAAACTGGCTGATTCCCCTGTGTTCTTACCTTTCAGGGAAGGCACGTGGCAGGGCTAGGTTTTAACAGGAACTCATGGGCAGAGCTGGCCTACATATAAGTCCTGAGTAGGTGATAAGCAACAGAGGAGAGTGCCTGGGACCAGCAGGGGCCCTGTCAGCCTCTGGATGTGCTTTCTGCCCAAACTTTTCACACCTCATTTATAAAATGATAGTGTCAGGACTGGATCTGAATGTTTAGGAAGATTCTGTCTGAGATGTAGGAAGAGATCTGAGGAGGAACAGACAGAGGGAGAACATTTTTGAGCCCATGTCTCTACCCTAGTCAGAGATCCTGAGACACCTAGAAGTAAGACAGCAGTATGAGAAATGGAGAAGATATATTCTGGGTAACAGTAAAAAGAACTTGGTCATCTACTGGGAGAAGACAAGGGGGGGTGGTGAAGGATGAGGAGCGAGAGAAGAGGGACACAGGTTTCTGCCTGGGGAGACGGCTAGGCACCCACCCATCCATACATCCATGTTTGTGTGGGGATATGCTGGTTAATGCCTGTACCATCCCCTATTCTCCACCATGTCCCAGTTGGGTAGATAAGTTTACATGACCACTCTGATAGAAGAATGAGTGGCAACCGCAATGACAATTCTAAAGAAGAGATTTGTTTAAGGTAGTCTGGGTAGTCTGGGACGTAATATGTTTTAGATATCTGTCATACAATTGTATTTATTCACTCACCTCTTTATAAATATCCCTTTCTCAGTGAGGTTCCCCTGATCATCTTATTTAATCCTTCAACCTGCCCTTTGATCCATTCCTGACCTCCCTTACCCTGGCCTTTTTCTTTAATCTAAATACTTAACATCAATCATCATACTGCATAATTTACTTATTTAGCATGTTTATCGATCACTGCCTGTAAATGCTATGACGGATCTCCTTGAGGACAAGGACTCTGGTCTCTTCTGTTCCCTGCTGTACTCCAAGCCCTTATAACAGTGCCTGCTATTTAATAGGTAATCAACAAATATTTTTGAATGAACGAATGAACTGGATAAAACTGACAAATATGTATCAAGCGCCTATTGCTTTCTGAACTCATGTGTATATCCTAGTCTAAGATGTTCAGCAAATTCCAGCATGTTCAACAGAAAGTGAATACAGATAATTTTGAGCTCGAGAGAGGGTCTGGACTGGAGTTGTGAAAGTATGTGTCAGTAGCAAGCATATCATGTTTGAGCTGTGGCATGATTAATATCCCTTGGTGAAATCATTTTAAGAGAGGTAAGAAGAGGGCTCAGGACAAAGCCTGAGATTCATCGTGATTAGGGGAAGATATAGGGAAACCAAGTAGGAGTAGCCAGTAAACTAAATAAAATATGCAGAAACAAGAAAGCAGTGTCATGGAAACTAAGGGGGATTAAGCAAAAATCTTTTCAAGACTGTCAAAAGCATGAAGTAAACCATCTTATTCAAGTAAAGACAGATTTGCCATTCAATTTATTAGGAAGATAGTTGCTATGACATGGTGTGCCCCTGAAATTCGTATGTTGAAGCCCTAACCTCTAACATGACTGTGTTTGGACAGAGGGCCTTTACAGAGGTAACTGAGGTTAAATAAATTCATAAGGGGCAGGGGGGGCAATGCAATAGGACTGGTGTCCCAATCAAAAGAGACACTTCCTCTGTGCCCTTACAGAGGAAGGTCCATGTGGGACATGGAGAGGAGGCAGCCATCCTCCAGCCAAAGAGAGAGGCCTCAGGAGAAACCCACTCTTCCAGTATTTTGATCTTGGACTTTCAGCCTCCAAAATTATGAGAAATAAATTTCCGTTGTTTGAGCCACCCAGTCTGTGGCATTTTTTTAAGGCTTTCATAACCCTGACCAGACAAATACAGTGGTCACTACTGTCCCTGGAATAACAATATGTTCAGAAGTAATAAAGGCTGATACCACAGAGCAGCAGGGTCGAGAGTGAAATAGGTGATGGGGTGAGTATAATCCCACTTATATAGAACTGCAGCTATGTGGGAGGAGAAAAAGAGCCCAGGAACCAGAGGGGCAGTGTTGAAGCCCCAGGAGAGCACTTTTAAAATGTAACTACCACAGATTTCCAACAGACAAGCTGACCATCTTCATACTATAATAAAGAATGCAATATGTGTAATTATACTTAGCAATGAGAGCATATTTCTTTATTTTTCAACTGAAGAAGTCTTGGGAGAGTTTTTAATTTGCATCGGGCAGGAGAATCTTAAAAGAACATCAGTAATGAAGTGTGCACTCTTTTGCTGTGATTTTTTAGTATCATTAGGTCAGCTGGACCTTCTAATATAAATTGTATTGTGTTGACGCTATGCCCCAAGCTGTAGTAAGTTTAGGGCTGCACGCGCTGCATATAGAAGTGCCCAGGCTAGAGGTCAAATCAAAACTACGGCTGCTAGCCTACGCCACAGCTACAGCAATGTGGGATCCAAGCCATGTCTGCGACCTATACCACAGCTCACAGCAACACCAGATTCTTAACGGACTGAGTGAGGCCAAGGATTGACCCCGCATCCTCATGGATACTAGCAAGGTTTGTTACCACTGAGCCACGGTTGGAACTTCCTCAGATTCTTTATTGAACTTCTGGTCATTTTTTTTTTCCTCAGAGTTTATCATTGACAATTGAAAGTGAGAACAGTTTTTCTTTCGAGAGGACATAATTTGCTCCTACTAATAGAACTTTCCTGAATTGGAGTTCCCGTCGTGGTGCAGCGGAAACGAATCTGACTAGGAACCATGAGGTTGCAGGTTCGATCCCTGGCTTTGCTCAGTGGGTTAAGGATCCAGAGTTGCCATGAGCTGTGGTGTAGGTCGCAGACGTGGCTCGGATCTGGCGTAAGCGGGCAACTGGAGCTCTGATTAGACCCCTAGCCTGGGAACCCCTAGCCACACACCACTAGTGTGGCCCTAAAAAGCAAAAAAACAAAAAAATAAGAACTTCCCTGAATTAGCACATTATGATTTTCACAGTGAGTATGAGATCACTGTGTCCTAATTTCTCTCTTTTTTAGGGAACCCACTCCTGCAGTTACTCCACATCTTCCCTGCATCACCAGTTTCCCATCATAACACCAACACACTGGTTGTCTCCAAAACTGAAAGATAATGGAACGTACCTTTTACTCACTTTAAGGGTTCAGCCCTTTGACTTCTTATCTTCTCTAGAAAACTAACATCTTGGAAGGTCTCAGGGTGATTTCTCAGAGATACTTATCATCTCTAAGGTGATGACTTCTAAATGTTTCCCCAGGCTTCAGTCTGGTAAACCTAGGCATTGAAAACTAACATGTCAAAAAAAGGAAACTTCTCACCACTATCTCCAACTCAGCTCCTATCCATTAATATTCTGTGCAGCAATAAATGGCTTAATTCACCCAGGTGTGCAGGTCAAAACATAGCAGTCACTCTTGAAATTCCTTTCTATTTTCCAATCCATCACCAAAACTATGTTTGCTCAAGCTTAAAACAAAACAAACAAACACGGTGCTCAGAAAGGCCCCATCGGGTAGCTGGGGGGTCCGAGATTATTCCAAAGCTTCCTAAGGGTTCACTTACTCTGTGTGACCCCACTGGCCCCAACACAGGCCCCACACCTCCACTTAAAGCAAATGTGAATTCAAAAAGAGTCAAGCTTAGAAGATAAATTCTCTTCCATTTTTGCCTCAAATCCCCTCCCTCTCTGAATAACTCAAAATCGTGCCAACAACTGATGCGGGGTTCACCATTTAGCTATCTGGAGGTTCCCTGCCAGCCCTTTAAGGTGTACAAAAGGGGTGAAAAGTCTTCTATTACAAACAAAAAGAGAGCCAGGCCTCCCAGGTCCCCAAGATACAGCTCCCTAGAGGCTGGGCTTGGGCCAGGCAGGGCACCTCTGACCACTTCTAGTGCACCCCCCAGGGGGTCCTGGCTTGTCCTGCCAAGACCCCCACTGTACCCCAGTGCATCCCACTGTCCTTCTGTGGACATCACTCTGGCTGAGACCACCAATGTGCGCCCTCACGCTTCCCAGGAGGGGCGCTGCGGCCAAAATCTTCCTTACATACAGCACCTGTCCAGGAGCGGTCCCAAGCGTGACCCTCTCGAAACGAGCCTGGACAGGGTGGGAGGACAGGAGGTAGGGCAGGCTTGGGGCTGGGGTGGGGGCTCATGGACTCTGACCTTTGAAAGCCGTGGACCTTGCTGCAGTGGTGCTTGGCCCCGCTGGTCAGTGAGTAAGAGTGCCTGTGCATCCTGCACGCAGCTGTCAGTGGAGAACTTGCGGCCGCTGGTTGATGGTGGCAGGCTGCGGGAGCTTGTCAACGAGGTGCATGTCGCAGGAGGTGTTGGCCTGGCAGCAGAAGTTGTGCAGGCTGAACACTCAGCTAGGCCTCCAGCGCGTCTCCAGGCCGTCTGTGTGAGTGCAATGGGGGACAGCTGGGTGAAGTTTAACTTTGAGTTTGCACCGCCCATTGACCCTGAAGGTCACACATGCTTCCCCGCTCAGGCATGCAGTCTGCTCTGGAGGGCCTTGTCCTGAGGCCAGGTGCAGGGGATTTGCAACCAGGTCATGCTCCATGAGCTCCTCCATCCACAGTTTGCTGGAGGGTTGGTGAAGTCCGTCATCACTAGGACGCCCTGCATGCCCTGATGTTGGACTTGAAGATGGTGCAGAACTTGCCCAAAAGTTCCAGAGCTCCAGCCTGACCTGCTGGGCCTCCCTCAGGCTAGTGCTCGTCTTGCAGACAATCCAGTTGCTGTAAGCTTATGGGGACTCGGCTGTGCCATCCTGCATGCTCTCTAGGATGTCCCCTTGACCATGTCCTCTGGTCGCTGGAGAGGAGGAACTTGAGCAGGTGATAGTATGGAGGCAGGGTGGGCCGGGGCTGGATGAGGCCCTCAGACCGACTTTCAGGAGCCACGGTCAGGATTCCCACCTGCGGTTCCAGCCTCTGCTGATTACCCCCATATCACTGGCAGCTGGTTCATGGACAACCGAAATGTTCCCTTGGTTGATATTCTTGCTTCTGCTCTTGCCACCCTAGTTTATTCCCCACATAATAGCCAAGATATTATTCTCCTAATATAAATCCTATCTGGGTGCCCCTGTGGTTGTCATTAGTGCCACCTCCTGACTATTCTTCTCAGTGTCTCTTCGGCTACATCATAATGTGCTAATTACCCGCCTGCTTGTGGGAGTGTGGGTCCTTTGGCTTGTTCTGGCCAATAAGTAGTAAGCAAAAAATGATTAGCTACATTAAGTCGGAACATTTAATTGCTGTTTCCAAACCCTCCAGACCATATAGTTCCCAATGCCACCAGGACTGGTATGATCTTGACAGTGGTGACTCCATGTGTCTGGGTCTCAGAATGAGGATAAGGATGGAAGGACAGCCAATAGGTATACTACTACTTCTCTCTCTCTCTTTTTTTTTTGGGGGGGGGGCATACCCACAGTATATGGAAGTTCCTAGGCTAGGAGTCAAATTGAAACTGTAGCCACCAGCCGACACCACAGCCACAGCAACTCAGGATCCAAGCCACATCTGTAACCAACACTACAGCTCACAAGGCGGGATCCCCGACCCACTGAGTGAGGCCAGGGATCAAACCCACATCCTCATGGTTACTAGTCAGAAGCACCACAATGGGAATTCCCGATACACTACTGCTTCTCAAAACGTTCCAGGCTAATTTTGCCCTCCTCAGTAAAGGGAAATGGGGTTTTTCTCCTAAGCATGCACTAAGATAAAATACTTGCTCTGTCTTGCAGGTACTCAATCCAGGCAGGGCCCCATGTCCCCACTGGTGTAAAAGTGTTGGTTAAAATTATTTATGCCTCAAGAGAATGTTACACCAGCAAGTATTCATGTGGTCTGCACCACTTAAGAAAATGTCCAGAATCTGGGCTCTAGGACACTCCTCCTCCAGTCACTAAATACAGAATAGAATCTTTATCTGACAGCTCTTCTTTAAGAAATCTAATGATACAAAGTGATATTGAGAGATGATCATACTACAAGTGTGTACTTTATATTCTAAGCATTTGGACCTTCATACTCCACTTTCTCCATGGACTTTCAAGCAACCTTTGTTCACAGAGGCCTACTTATGCTTTTTCCTTTCCTCAGCAGGTGCCACCATGTGAGACCACCCGGATGTGCACTGTACCATCTGAATTAAAGTTACTAAACTGCACTGCGTTATCAAAGGTCTCTGTAAGAACTGTCATGATTCTTCTGAATTTCATGTAACAGCGTGGCTGAGAATTTTTACTTTTAGATCGTATATGTCCCCCTTTTAATGTAGAAAATCTTTGGCAAGTACGATATGGAGAAAAACTATCTCCTGGAACAAAGTGCTAGTGCCAAGATCACACTATACTTTCCTCTGCATTTTGGTGGCTGAGAAACTTTGTGGATTTTCTATTTAATTCCAGAAGCTGTATTGACTCCTATTGTTGGAGTACTGCCTTTATCCTCTTACCTCAAACCTCTCTATGCCACCATATCTTCCGGCCAGGGAAGCCACATCATCACCAATGTGTATGTGTGACCACATGAAAGAGAACAGAGGAGAGAGCTTGCGAGGGTGGGAGAAACAGAAAGAGTGAGTAGTACCAGGAGCCAGTGAAACCACATGGCATAAGAGTATGGGCTCAAATCCCATGCTGGTCATTTTACTGTCACAATTACATATCCCCTGTAAGCTTAGGTTTCCGCATCTGTAAGATGGTAATGGTAACTGCTGCCTCAGAGAGTTATTGGGAGGATCAGTAAAAACACCTAAACAATGGGTACAATGCCTGGTTCTCAACAAAATCTTAATAAATGGTAGCTCTGTTTGTTCTTATTATTAATGTCACTGAAGAAGAAAGATGAGGGGGAAATGCCAGCAAAGAAGACAACTACTTCAAAATGGAATTATCAGTGAGTTGTCTGTAGTGCACTTTTCTCTATGATGTGTGCAAAGCCTCAGACATCCAGGAAAACTATCACACAGTGATGTTCCTCCAAGAATTTTGTTCTTTCTTTCTCTTTCTTTCTTTCTTTCTTTCATAATTCATGACATTATGGCCACTGCTTTGCTCAATTGCATGTATTTGTTCATTCATTCCAAAAAAAATGTATTGTGAATCTGCTTTGTGCCAGATACCGAGCTACGTGCTCGGAAATAATAGCAGGGGTACAGCCCTGCCTTTATGGAGTGTACAGCTTAGACAAGGAAGCAGACTAAAGACTATTACAAAAAGTAATTATGTGCCTCCTCTTGTCACAAGCAACAGTGACCTGATGAGCTATTTCCCACAAAAGTCTTCATGAATCCTTCTAAGATTATTTATAACTATGAAAAATTCCTCAAGAGGTGAAAGCTTAATCCACATAAGCAAATCTCTAATGGCAGAAGTTAGAATAATGTGGCACCAAGGGTAAAACAGATACTTAAATCCAAAGCTCTGCCAAGAATCCCTCAAACCCCACCACATGGTTAACTCCTATTCTGCCAGAAAACAAGGCTTTGACATTCTTTGCACATGGTGACTGTTAGGGATGTTAGCCCCATGCCCCAATCAGAATCTTTTATATTTTTCCTGAAGACTAGTCAAGAAAAAGTCTTCTGGACTAGATGAGCAAAGAAAGACTCACAACTGAAGGACCAGTAGACACTTTTCATTCTGAACCATTTAAACATAGAAATATAGGAACTAATTAAATCATAAAACAGAATATGATGAATCAAGATGAATTAAGTATAATCTTGCTGCCCATTAGAAACACCTGGGGACCTCTAACCATCCCAATGCCCATGCTCCAACCTAGACCAATTAAATAAGCATGCTTGGGATCTGGACACTGGAATTTGTTTTTCCTTTTAAATCTCCCAGGCAAATCTCTTATGCAATAGGTTGAGCACTACTGGAGCAGAGGAAGAGAGCCCCAGAGACTGGAGATAAAGCCTTGCCCAGATTTTGATACATGGAACATGGGAGGTGTGAAAATGGCAGCCTGGCACCAGACCAATGTGAAAACAGTCACACTTGAGAATGGCCTCAGATTGGCCTGTGTAGAGAGCGCCTGACCTAAGCTAGGGCCTCTTTGTTGAGACAGCAGAGGGTAGGCTAATTTGAGAGTTTAGGGATTCCTGCACCACAAATACCTTTAAGTTCTACTTTAGTTCATGAAGGTTTCTTTAAATTTCTTTCAGGGAACAATGAATATTTTAAGTTCGGTGAATTTGGAAGTAATACTTTTGGCGATGTCTAGAAACAAGGGAAATAGGGAATTCAGAAATTTAAAATAAAAGACAAAGTTTTGGCTAAGAGGTGTTTTTTTATTTGTTTTCTTCACAGGTCTCTTCTAGAGGGGAGAAAGCACTGACATAATTAAATGAGGTACTAAACCTGGGGTTACCATCCAGTGCCTCCAAAAGCCAGGCTGGTAACACAAATGGTGGTAACACTACTGAGAATGGGAAGGCCCAGGAGGCTCCCCTTATGTAGGGCCCTTACCTCAGGAGCTTTGTTGGCCTAAGTGGTGACTTCCCCAAAGAATCCTATGAGAAAGTGATAGTAAGTGAAAACGAGTGTGTAAATAGTGAAAATAAGTGTATGTTTTTTTTTTCTTTTTTTTAAAAGTAGCTAGATGATAATATACCTTAGCTGGTATCCTCTGTTGTATCATCTACATTGTTTTATTTCAAAGAATCTGAAAATATTTATAAGTCCTTACAGTTTCACTTACAATGTTAATGCCCCACCTTAATTTCCCTAAAGGATGGTATATTCCCCAACCTTGAATTCTACCAAAATGAGGCTTCCTGAAACCAAAATCAAGGAGTTAGAAAGAGATACCTGTGTTGTCAGACGCCCTTCAAGGGAGTGTTTACAAAAAACCCAATACTAGTCAAGGCTCCTACCCATCCTAATTCTTTGCATTGCCAAGTTTAAAGATCTGCTATCTAACCATAAAAGCATAGCTCAATAGGAGATTGGATTAAGATGGCAGAATAGAAGGACTAGAGCTCAACTTCTCTCCCAAATAACAGCAAAACTATAACCAAATGCCGAGCAACCCTCAACCAAATGGAGTGTAAACTTCCAAAAAAGATATTCTGCTTCAGAAGACAAAGCGGAGACCACATCAAGAGGTAGGAGGGGCGATTACACGATAGAAGCACCCCATAACTCCCAGGAGGGAAGCCCCACAGACTGGAAAGTAACTGCATCACAGAGACTCAGCTACAGGACTGAGAGTTCTCAGCCTCACGTCAAAACCCCACGCCTGGGGATTGGGCACAGGGAGAAAGAGCCCCCAGAGCATCTGGCATTGAAGGGCAGTGGGGCTTCTGTGCAGGAGCTCCACAGGACTGGGGGAAACAGAGACCCAATTCTTGAAAGGCATACACAGACTTTCACGTGCACTGGGTCCCAGGGCAAAGCAGTCTCCAAAGGAATCCTGGTGGAACCTTACTGCAATTCTTGGAGGATCTCCTGGGAAAACAGGGGTGACTGTGCCTTGTTGTGGGGGAAGGGCATTGGAGGTGAA
>PVHT020000521.1:13484131-13565338 GCA_004024745.2 Catagonus wagneri | reverse complement strand
TACACACAATGGAATGTTACTCAGCCATTAAAAGGAACGAATTACCAACATTTATAGCAACATGGATGGACTTAGAAATTATCATGCGAAGTGAAACCAGTCAGACAATTAGACAGCAACACCCAATGCTACTGCTTACATGTGGAAACTAAAAAGACACAATGAACCTCTTTGCAGAACAGACAATGACTCACAGACTCTGGAAAACCTTGGTTTTTCAAATAAGACAATCTGGGGGGGGGTGGAGGGATGCACTGTGGGTTTGGGATACAAAATCTGTAAAATTGAGTTGTGATGATTTATGTACACCTATAATTGAAATAAAATCCATTAAGAGAAAAAATAAATAAATAAATAAAGGAAAAAATAAAGAAAAAAATTAAAAAAAAGCATAGCTCAGTTAAGAGTACAGTCTTTTGCTTGGGAGTTCTGTCAGACTGCTTCAATATCATTGGGAGTTAAAGGAAGCTGAAGGGAGTTATAGGAATTTGAATTTACTAAAATTTGTCTTAAGATGAGTATCACCTGTGGTTAAAGAACTATCTTTATAGGCTATTTTGGGATGATGAGGTGTAGAGAGTATAACTGAGTAACAACAGATGGTCAGTAGACCCGCATTCTAAAGAAGGCGTTGGCAGTTAAATGAAAGAATTAATTTTCATGAGTGAGTTTTGAAACTAGATTGCTGTCTTCAGCATTCCCCCCCCCGCTTTTTTTTTTTTTTTTGTCTTTTTAGGGCCACACCCACAGCATATGGAAGTTCCCCGACTAGGGGTCTAGTCGGAGCTGTAGCCACCGGCCTACACCACAGATGAGCGGCATCTGCAATCTACAACACAGCTCATGGCAATGCCGGATCCTTTAACCCAGTAAGCAAGACCAGGGATCAAACCCGCATCCTCATGGATACTAGCCAAGTTTGTTACCACTGAGCCACGATGGGAACTCCTCTCAGCATTGTTTCATCTCTTTCTTCTCCTCACATGTCTTCACTTCTCTCTATAAATGTGGAGTAAATATTTTTAAAATATGAGTTTAGAAGTGTGTCACACGTTAGTCTTCCTGGGCTGGCCACATTATCGTTTCCATCTCTGCCCTGAATCTTACCTTCTTGAAAAGCATTGGTTGCCCCTGAATGTTCCTTTACCTCCTTCTTAATGTCTTACCTTCTTTACCTTTTGTGTTGGACAGATTCTAAGTGGAGTCACCCCACAATGCTTCCTGTCTTCTGGTATTTATGCTCTTGTATAATCCCTTCCCTGTGTGTGTGTGGGGGGGGAGGGGAACCTATGACTTGCTTCTAACCAATAGAATTTCGTAAAAGTAAAAGATGTCACCTCCATGATTACACTATTAAGACTGTGACTTCATATCAGACGTGGCCTAGAGACTGCCTTGCTAACATGGAGTTAGCAGCCATGGTGGGCAAGTCCACATGTCAAGGAACTGCAGGCAGCTTGTAAGACTTCAAGGCAACCTTGAGCCTCCAACCAGTAAGAAGCTGGTCTCTCAGCCCTACAACCACAAAGAAGTAAATTCTGCCAACAGTCAGAGTGAGTTTGGAAGGGGACGATTTCCCCTATGAGAACTCAGCCCAGCTGACATTTTGATTGAAGCCTCAAGAGATCTTAAGCAAAGGACCCAGTAAAGAGGTGCCCAAACTAAAACTGAGACAGTAAACTTGTATTGTTTTAAGCACCTGTATCTGTGGTAACCTGTCACACAGCAATAGCAAATGATTACATTTATCCACAAACACAAATCAGAAGGGTACTAAAGATTAGGCAAGCTGGGACCATGTGTAAATTGTAACCATGTTGTCTGTAGCATTCTCTCCAAGGCTGGGTCTTCTGGCTTTCAACAACCCATTTATAAAAGTTTGGGTCTCTGTGAGTTATTACTGACTCAGAAGACCCCTTCCAAGCTGAAATACAAGTGGGAGTCAGGCAATATGATGACACCTTAAAAGAGTAATCATTTACTTCATTAAAGAAAAATGGGTCAGTGGAATTCACCAGTTCACCAGCATGAGAAAGAGAGCACATCACTTTACCATGTGGATGCTGGTTTGTTAGTGTAGTTACTATAATCAATATGAGAGGGATTGAAAATTCCAGCATTTATGCCAGATTAGTTCATGTCTTCTGAAGGAAATTTTATTTTATTTTTTTGTCTTTTTGCCTTTTCTAGGGCCACACTCGTGGCATATGGAGTTTCTCAGGCTAGCGGTCTAATTGGAGCTGTGGCCACAGCCACAGCAACGTGGAGTCCGAGCCACTTCTGCAACCTACACCATAGCTCACGGCAACGGCAGATCCTTAACCCACTGAGCAAGGCCAGGGATCCAGCCCGCAGCCTCATGGTTCCTAGTTGGATTTGTTAACCACTGAGCCATGATGTGAACTCCTGAAGGCGATTTTACTTATCTGTAAAGGTTTTGATCTCTCCTTCAAATCTGAATGTGAGCCTTGCAGAGTAAAGCAATCTTGGTTGGAAGTTTTTCCCTTTCATCACATTAAGTATATCATGCCACTCCCTTCTGGCCTGCAGAGTTTCAGATGAGAAATCTGCTGATAACCTTATTGGGATTCCCTTATATGTCATTTGTTTCATTTCCCTAGTTGCTTCCAAAATTTTCTCTGTCTTTAATTTTGGTCATTTTTGATTAATATGTGTCTCGGGTTGTTCCTCCTTGGGTTTATTTTATATGGTACTCATTGCACTTCCTGAATTTGACTGAGTGGTTCCTTTCCCATATTAGGGAAGTTTTCGGCTATTATCTCTTCAAATATTTTTTCTGTCCCCTTCTCTCTCTTCTCCCTCTGACACCCCTATAATACAGATATTGGTGCGTTTAACATTATCCCAGAGTTCTCTGAGACTCTGCTCATTTCCTTTCAATCTTTTATCTCTTTTCTCTTCTGCATTAGTGATTTCCACTAATCTGTCCTCCACCTCGCTGATTCGTTCTTCTGCCTCCTGTATTCTACTGTTGACTGCTTCTAATGAATTTTTTATTTCAGTGATTGTATTTGCATTTCTTCTTGTTTAATTTTTACAGTTTGTATTTCTCTGCCCAGTGTTTCCTGTAAATTATCAATCTTTGCCTCCAGTCTATTTCCAATGCCTTGCATCATCTTCAGCATCAACAGTCTAAAGTCTCCTTCTGAGAGGTTGGTAATCTCATCACTGAGCTGTTTTTCTGGGCTTTTCTCTTTCTCCCTTATCTGAGTTAGAGTTTTCTGTCTTTTCATTTTCATAGATTTTTGGTGTGGCGACCTTTGTGTCGACAATAGAGTTGTATCCTCTCTTACTTCAGGCGTTTGCCTCCCCTGTGGCTAAAGTTGGTATGGGCGGGGCTTGCTATAGGCTTCCAGATGAGAGGGACTGATGCCTGCCCACTGGTAGGTGGGGTTGATTCTTATCCCTCTGATGGATGGGCCTTTGTCTCTGGATGAGATTAGAGGCTGGCTGTATGCCTGAGGGGTCTTTAGGCAGCCTGTTTACTGATGGGTGGGGCTGTGATCCCACCTGGATTATTGTTTGACCTGGGGCTTCTCAGTGCTGATGGGAGGGACCAGATTTTCCCAGAAATGGCCCCCTCCAGAGAAATGCAGGCTGATGAATGTTCCTGAGAGCTTTGCCTCCAATGCCATTCCCCCACAACAAGCCACAGTCACCTCTATTTTCCCAGGAGATCCTCCAAGAATTGCAGTCAGGTTCCACCCAGATTCCTATGGAGACTGCTTTGCCCTGGGACCCAGTGCACGTGAAAGTCTGTGTGTGCCTTTCAAGAGTGGGTTCTCTGTTTCTCCCAGTCCTGTGGAGCTCCTGCACACAAGCCCCGCTGGCCTTCAATGCCAGATGCTCCGGGGGCTCTTTCTCCCTGTGCCAGATATCCCCAGGCGTGGGGTTTTGACGTGGTGCTCAGAACTCTCAGTCCTGTAGCTGAGTCTCTGTGATGCAGTTACTTTCCAGTCTGTGGGGCTTCCCACCCAGGAGGTATGGGGTTGCTCCTATCATGTAATCGCCCCTCCTATATCTTGATGTGGTCTCCTCTTTGTCTTCTGGAGTAGAATATCTTTTTTGGAAGTTTACAGTCCATTTGGTTGAAGGCTGCTCGGCATTTGGTTGTATTTTTGCTGTTTTTTGGGAGAGAAGTTGAGCTCCAGTCCTTCTATTCCATCTTAATCCAATCCTCCTGAAGGCAATTTTAAAATAGATTGATCACCCGTAAAAAGCAACTGAAAAGTGCCAATCAACTCAAAACAGTATTCATCATTTGTGCACACTGATGAATCCCATCTAAAATTCTTTTACTTTTTAAATAAAGGATCCAGAGAGTTCTTGTATATGCACACATCTTTGAAATGATGACATGGAATCCAGCTTCATGAGTTTCCTTTGAAGGGAATAAGTGGCAGTCCTGGATGACAGATGACATTGCTTAATAGAAATCAAATATAGGGTGTAGAGAAGAGAACTCTTAGAAAATTCACCAAATGCAAGAAGGTGCAATACGTTTACCTAGTATTCGCTATGTGGAGCACTTTAGGAACATTAACTTTTCTTCAATTACTACTTTCTAGGACAGTCCAGAGTTGAACACAATTTACAGCCAAGGAAAGCTGGAGAAATTGTGATTTAGAGTTACAGATCTGCAAAGATGATTACATGAATCTTCCCCAATAACTTAATGCTTGTATGTAGTTTTATAAGTGTGTTCATATTAATGATCTTTGAAATGTAAGGCTGAGAGAGTAAATTCTTTATTTTCATTTGGAGAGAGGGAGAGAATGAGAGAGAAAGAAGGAGAGGAAGAGACAGGAAGAGGGAGGGAGGGAGAGAGAAGCCAAGATGACGGGATGAAAGTAGAAGTTTTACACTTTCTTCCCTAAGGACTTATCATCATTCTGCCCCATTTTATGAACACCTGTACATATGTGGAGATGGAACTTTTGCCCATTCCCCACCCCAATCCCCAGGGAACACCAAGGAGAAGGAGGAGATTCTTCAGCTTTTGTTAAGAAAATCCTGATTCTTTACAACAGTTCTCCTTCCCTACACATAAGCACTAAGTTCTGAGTCTCGGAGCACTAGAATTGATTCTTTGAGGAAGAACCCAGGGCTCCAAAAGGTCATACAATTTGTCCATTAAGAATGAGTTGGCCAGTAATAGTAGCTACCTACCTTTTTCTTGAATGCTTCCAGGGACGTTACACATACGAGGAAACCAAGGCTAAGAGAGTTTAAGGTACTTGCTCATAGCCACACCATTAATAAATGGAATACGAGGGGCTTAGAGCCAGGTCTGTTTAATTCTGAAGACCATAGTCCTTCCATTAAACTAGGCCACTTCTTGAGAATCCAGGATTTTTTTTAATACCGGCTATAGTAACTTTCTTAACAATGAGCCTGAGCCTAGATTTCTAGGTCAAAGGTAAAGTCAAAATTCATCTTTATTTTATGAGGATTTATCTAGAGATTGTTTCTCTTCCACAAATAGCTAAAGCTTGGGCTTGTGAAAAGACAGGAGAGAGCTGCTCTCTTATGGAGAAGTGTGTGTATGTATGTGCGTGTGTGTGCACGCGCGCACATACCTGTACTCAATGTGAACACATGGTACCATTATAACAGGTACAGCAAAAGTTATATGCTCTTTCTGATGTTTCTGCATTGTAATCTATTTTTATTTTTATTTTTTGGTGTTAATTTGAAGTACAGCTTTCCATTGTCTCTCTTTGCAGGCCTTCATTAGCAGCATTAAAGACGCCTGTTGGAAAGTCACAGTGAGCACACAATGGTCAGCATGAGCCATTTCAATCCTGGCTAGACTGTGCATCCTTCCAGCATCGGTCTGGCATAGAGCCTAAGCTTCCTTGCTGTTTCCCCTCAGGAAAGGCAGTGGAAGTTCACAGGCACTGAAGGACCCTAGCAAAAACACCAGACTTTGGGTGGAGCCAGAGCACAACGTGGCTTGGTTCATATTTACATGACAAATGGAAGCTTTCCTTGGGATTTCAAGAACAGAAGGTGCAGACAGACACAACAGTCTCTCAGCAGTATTTTAATGAGCCCTTGGCTGGATGGATGCTCAGTAACAGGACAGTGGTGCAGTGAGAATACAAGCAAAGGATGCTTGGGCTTTGCTTGGGCAGGTGTCTCCAAAGGGAGGGAAAAATGACTCATGACATTTGAGATAAGTTGAACCTGCTGCCATCACCCTTGGAAAGCAATTTGTGGGCAGGGATCTAGGCTGTTTATAAAAATGACATGAGCAGCAGCTTCAACCTCAGGAGGCTTCATAGGGATAGATTAATAGAAGGATTACAGAAGCCAAATCTTTTGTTTAAAGAGAGATTACAAAGCATTTAGTTCAGCTCAAGTCAGTCTGAGGATTAGCTGTTAGAATGTGCCCCCTTTCTCTGCTCTGTCATGAGTTTTGCTCTACCTTAGTGCTCAAATGTGAAGATGAAGATCAGCCCTTATTTGGAATAACCACAGATGAGGTTGTTGGTCTCTCTCCTTTCTATTAATATGAATTCAGATAACATGAGGATTAGAAGAGATTCTAATCAACTGCCTAATATTAGTTTTTCAAGTAACAACGGCAAGTGATTTCTAAAGTACTTGAAGGTGAAAAGGAAACATGCAGCAGAAGTGGATGCAACAAGGTCAACACCTACAGAGATTTTCATAAAGTTATGGCATCTGTGTTCAAAATTGTCTAAAGTACCAACTTCCCAGGTTAGGAGAGTAAAAAATACAGGTTTAAACACACTCAATCTATTTCCTCCTCCTGAGACTGAATTGGATGGACTGCATGGCTGATCCATAACTGCAAAAGCCTACACACTCAGGAAGTGATTTTAAAAAATGAATTGACTAAATCTCAGCCAATTTGTCAACTATTTGTAGAACCGGCCTTTGTTCAGTTAGGGACCACTGCTGATCTTCTCTATGTCAGAGAGCTTTTCTGCATCAGTGAATCTTTCCCTTTCTTTGGGAATTAAAATCTAAAGAAAAATGATACAATTCCAATGGAACCATATAAAAAATTAGCACCTGGTGAGTCTTCAGGCGGTTCAGCTGAAAAATTGAAAGCAGATGGCCCTGGAGGAGAGGCTTCTGTTGCTTCTGTGTTTCAAGGCACCTTGAGTGGAAGACTCAACAGTCAACAAACTGGTATGTCATGCTGATTTCATTACCATAACATAGCAGCTCAGGGGAAAAAAAAAATGCTTTCATAGAAAGTGCCCCCGGACACTTTAGAGTCCATAGCAGCAGAGATCCCTAAGTCAATGTTATTTTTTGAGTTTCTTTGGAAAACATTATCCTTTAAGGGCTGGATGAAATTTTCCATGTTTCATAAATGTTTTCACTATGAATGAGATGGGGCATGGCTGTCACATTTTATTTTAACAACATGTGTTCATGCCATCTACCTACTAGGCACTGGTGGCAGATGCAGAATATAAAGGCACAAAACCTCTTCCCATGAAGCTCATGAAATAATAAAGCAGTAGTTCTCAAAAGATGGGACGGGGAATTCCTGGACCAATGTTTAAGACAACCTCATACGAATTTGTTAGAAACGCCATTTCTCAATCCTGAGCCCAGACCTACCGAGCCAGGAACTAAGGTAGATGGGCACATCAGCAGGGTCTTAAAAGGCTCCAACTGATCTGATGCAGGTGCCACTGAAACAGAGAGACCAGATATTGAATTAAAAACTATAATGCTGCAAATATAACAAGCAGGCAAGAAAGGCTAGTATGGGAACTTAGAAAAAGTAGAGTTCACTTACAGATAGCGTATTCCAGGTGTTAATTTTAAAGGCATGAGGTCATGGGTAGTTGTGAGTAGAACTGATGCCTTCCATAGCAGCAATGTTTCCTCATCATGGTGTGCATTGTCTACTCTGTAAATCAAATATGTGATTACTATGGTCCTTCAATGCTAAATGGTTTCTACTCCACGTTCAAACCACAGCTCCAGAATCACTGATAGGGGTAACACTTTTTACAAGGAGGTGATGAGGTGTTGAGTCTGTCTCAGGGCCTGGTGAGAAGCCATCCCCAATTAGGGAGGTACAACAGGTAGAGACGCCTCCTCCAGGCCCACGTGAGCCATAGAGGCCCTGCTACACACACTATTGCTTTCTGAAGCCTGGGTCTCATGTTCTTTATGTTACAGTCTGGGCTTTACTAATACATTATTTTTAGAAAGATCATCTAGGGAGTTCTCCCGTGGTGAAGCAAGTTAAGGATCCAACATTGTCACTACCATGGCTTGGATTGCTGCAGTGGTCTGGGTTCGATTCCTGGCTTGGGAACTTCCTTATGCCATGGCACAGCCAAAAAAAGAGATTATCTGATACAAGGTGGAACCACTTGCCTTTGTATCTAAAACACTAGAGCATTTCTTAACCATGGCTCTACAAATAAAGATCACTCTGGGAGCTTTAAAACAGTACCTAAGCCAAGGACTTAAACCCAGAGATTCAATTAATCTGAAGAAAAGCTCAGGCATCATTATTTTCAGAGATCTTCAGGAGAATCTCACATGCAGCTGGGTTTGCAAAGCACTCAGCCTTGCAACTCAAATTGTGCATCACGTTACTGGGAAGTTTGTAGGGACTGCAGAATCTCAGGGCCCAGCCTCAAACTGCTGAATCAGAACCAGCATTTTTAACAAGGCCTGTAGCTGATTGCTATGTGCATGAAAGCGTGAAGTGCTCGTCTGAAGAGTTTGTGATTAATTTCTCTCTTTTAAGGTATCTGTCCCCTAATGTGAAATCATAGTGCACGTATTATGCAGCATAGCCTGAGTGACTTGGTATATGCCTCAGGCATCTGTAGTTTGTACTGAAACATGTATTTTTTGTGTGTAGATTAATGCCAAGAAGAGTTCTCTGAGTAGATGAAAATGTTTGTTTAGTTTAGGGGGCATATAGTGATATGGTCCCATGGCGATGAGACCTCACATGCAACTTGTAATTTGAGGAATACCATACCAGAGTATATGCTCTGTTTGGGGGCTAAATTATTGATTTCACTGACCCTTACAGTCAGGCTTAACTTTACAATTACTATGCAAGTAAAATATTATTATGACCATTTTTACATAAGGCAGCCAAAGTCTAGAAGGGTTAAATTGCCCAAAGTCACTCAACTAGTAAATGGCTAAACGGTCATTCAAACCTAGCCGCTGAGACATCAACGTCTAAGATCTTTTCATTATTCCAACTCGCTTGTTTTAATTCTGAAAACTTTAGTAAAGCATCACTCTTCTCTTTTATACAGCAGAATAAAAGACTGCAAAAGCCGTTCACTTATCTTAGTATGAATAAATGATAACTGATGGTAACTTTTCAAAACTGTCCTCCATCATCTGCCGAAATGCCAGCTACTCGGTCCTTAGTCCCACCATGGCCTTCATCTAATCAAAAGGGCTTATTTTTGGAGCAGTCTCTTTTAAGTGTTAATAAACTATAGGCAAATTTGATGGAATCTGGCATATTCTGGAAGCAGATAAAAAGCACCTGTATGCCATCTTTGGTTCTTTCCTTAGCTTTACCAAATTAATTCAATTATAGCCCTTGTTGAGCAGCAGAATACTGAACTGTGGGTGCCTGCCTCTTTTTATAAATTAAAGGTGTGATTTTAGAGTCGGTTCATTACTCTGGGCTTGAGGTATACAGGAAGAAGGCAGCAAAATTAAAGTAATAAGGCATGTCTTAAAAAGACATTTAGTCACTGTAGTTCTCTTTGGTGGAAATGACCTTGGCTGCATCTTTCATGCACCCTTGCATTTGGCTTAGGATGCATAATTCATACAGCAATCAATTAGCTGACTGTAGAGCCTGCAACAAGAGAGAATATTTCACATAAATCATTGCTGGCTAAATTGCTGGGACAATTAATAAAGTAGGAAATCTGTGGACATCAATTTGTAGGCAACACAACTTCATCAAAAGCAAAATCAGTTCTACCTCTTGGAAAGAAACTGCACATGAAGAAAACACCAGACATTTAATCACTATTTCTTAGGAAGGCCTTGATGAAGATAATATTATTTGTTGTTTTTATGAATGTGAACAAGTGCCTAATACAAGTGGCTCATTTATTTGACTTGGGACATTCAGTCAACAATGCCACTCTATGAATTAAAGTATAGCAATCAAACAAGTATTCCTGTTTGTGAAGCAGCTATAATCTAGCGCAGGGGGCCTCAAAATGAGATCTCTGGGAGGTCCTGTGGGTCCAAAAGGTGGCCTGTAGACTTCTTTAAAATGCAGATCATCTCAGCAAGCATCTGAGTGTCAAATGCTATTTTCATTCATTATTTCTATGTGTGTCACATGTACTCTAGAGCTAGAGCACTTCCGTTCTTCCATGTTTCTTAGAAGTACAGCAAGCCTACTTTTGGCATTTGTGCTAGATAATGCTATTCCTTTTTTGATTTTAAAATATATATTGCTCTGCTGTATAGTCCTGGGAAATATATCTAGTCACTTATGATGGAGGATGATAATGTGAGAAAAAGGAATGTATATGTGTATGTGTGACTGGGTCACCTTGCTGTGTAGTAGAAAACTGACAGAACACTGTAAACCAGCTATATTGGAAAAAAATAAAAATCAATAAATGAAATTTTTTTAATTAAAAAAACATTTGAAAAAATAATATTATTAAAATTGTCTCCCCATCCACAATAAAATAAAATATATATTGCTCAAAAAATAACTTGAAACCAAGTTAAGAATACAGAAATACCATGTGTTTTGTTTTTTGCTTTTTAGGGTTGCATCCACAGTATATGGAATTTCCCAGACTAGGGGGTCGAATCGGAGCTATAACTTCTAGCTACCACAGACACAGCAGTGCAGGATCCAAGCCATGTCTGCCACCTACACATAGCTCACGGCAACGCTGGATCCTTAACCCATTGAGGGAGGCCAGGTATCAAACCCAAATCCTCATGGATCCTAGTCAGGTTCATTACCACTGAGCCACGAAAGGAACTCACAGAAATACGTTTTTAAATGGCTGATTGTTCAGGTAAGAGTCACATATATGTTATTTTTATTAAACGGGAGACAACGTTAAATGTGGTAGCATCTGTGGTTACAGACTGGCTTCACATTGCAATCATCTGGAGACCTTTTTAAGTCCAGCTATGTCTAACCCTGTCTCCTCTATACTTATTCAAAAATAGAGTCAAGGAGTTCCCGTCGTGGCGCAGTGGTTAACGAATCCGACTAGGAACCATGAGGTTGCGGGTTCGATCCCTGCCCTTTCAGTGGGTTAACGATCCGGCGTTGCCGTGAGCTGTGGTGTAGGTTGCAGACGTGGCTCGGATCCTGCGTTGCTGTGGCTGCGGCGAAGGCCGGTGGCCACAGCTCCGATTAGACCCCTAGCCTGGGAACCTCCACATGCCGCGGGTGCGGCCATAAACCTGCGGCCATAAAAATGACAAAAGGCAAAAAAAAAAAAAAAAATAGAGTCAAATGCCTAGCAACAGCATTTTTAAAAAACTCTCAAGTTGAGCTGAATGTTCAGACAGGTTTGGGAATACAATTATCGACAGTACTGTATAGAGCAGTGTGCCTCAAACTCGAAGGTGCATGCAAATCACCTGGGGAATCTTGTTCACTCTCAGATTTTGATTCAGTAGGCCTGGGGTTGGGACTGAGATGCCATTTACTTAATCACCTCACAAGTGATGCTGATTTTATTGGTCCTTAGATGACCATTTGAATTGCAAGGGGTTGGGGCTGTGGTTCTCACACTTGGCTGCCAACTGGCACCAACTGGAAATTTTGTAAAGTACTGCTGCCTAAGATCCACCCCCAAAGATTCTAAATTAATGTTTGTGGTGTACAGGCTGTGAATTTGTTCTTTTTTTAAACTGATGTTGTTGTTTTTTAAAAAAGCTTCCCAGATGATTCAAGTGCATGCAGAGTTTGAGACTTACTGGTACAGAGAAGTGATTCTCAAACTTGTTCAAACATTAGACACTGCAGGAGAGTTTTAATTATAAATGAATACTCCAGACACAGACTAAACTATCAAATCAGAATTTCTGGGGAGTGGGACTAGGCATAAAAATATTTAAAAAGCACACCTTACAATTTTTATGAAGGACCAAATCTCATGAGGCTGGGAAGTATGTTAGAGTCCAGACTTTGAAGAAAAGTCAAAACAAGTTTCTAACTCGTCCTGTGCCATTTTCTTACCTGTTCACAACAGCAATGAAAATATAAAATAAAGGGAAAAAAAGCACACAGAGGGTCTTATAAAATGAAACAAGACATGAAAGGAGACTGCAATAAATAGAAAAATCTCACAGTATTTCTGGATTATTAATTCCCCTGTTTGACCAAATAATCTTTCATTTTAAAGTCAGTATAGGATGACTTTCTACTTTTTTTTTTTAGGGCCACACCCATGGCACATGGAATTTCCCAGGGTCCCAGGGTAGGAGTCCAATTGGAACTACAGCTGCCAGCCTACACCACAGCCATAGCAACACAGGATCCAAGGCACATCTGTGACCTACACCACAGCTCACGGCAACACCAGATCCTTAACCCACTGAGCAAGGCCAGGGATCGAACCCACAACCTCATGGCTCCTAGTCGGATTCGTTTCCGCTGCGCCAGACAGGAATTCCAGGATGACTTTTTAAATAATGGAAATATGCTAGACCAGAAGAAAATTTTTGTAAAAGGAAAATGATCTTTCAGATATCAAAATAAGACATGAGACCATAATAATTTAAAACATTTCAATCTGGGAATTCCCTGGTGGTGCAGAGGTTGTCACTGCTGTGTCTCAAGCTGCTGCAGTAGCACAGGTTCAGTCCCTGGCCCAGGACTTCTGCATGCTGCAAGTATGCACTGCCCCCCAAATATTCCTGTTTGGGCAGAAGAATAGAAAGTGAAATAGAACAGAAAAGACAAAGATGAATCTACATACAATATTAAAATTTTCTAAAGATAGTGCAGCAAATTAAGGATCTGGCATTGTCACTGCAGAAGCTTGAGTCCATGCTGGGGTGCAGGTTGAATCCACATGCCACAGATGCAGCCAGAATATTAAAAAATAATAAAATAAAAAGTAAAAATAAAATTTTCTAAAAAGTAAATTAGTTGGGAAATTATTAGCTACTTAAAAAGTAGAGTTGAAGCATTTTGAAAATAATAAAATGGGATCTCTACCTCACTTCATAGACCAAAATATATTCCAAAAGGAGTAAAAGCTGAAGAAAAAATATGATTGTTTTAACCTTGACGTAAGGAAGGCCTTCTCAAGAAATACCCAGAAATATATTGAAAAAAACTTGGTAGATTTGGATGCACACACACACTTTTGTTCCCTGAAAAACAACAAAAACAGGATTTTAAAGACAAGCAAGTTTCCAAATAGACAGGAGATTGTACATGTACATATATAAATTCACTGTCTCCTAAAACCTCGAGTACCATAAACATATATTTCTTTTTTAAAGATTTTTATTTTTTCCATTATAGTTGATTTACAATGTTCTGCCAATTTCTGCTGTACAGCACATTGACCCAGTCATACATATATATACATTCTTTTTCTTACATTATCCTCCATCATGTTCCATCACAAGTGACTAAACATAGTTCCCTGAGCTATCCAGCATGATCTCATTGCTTATCCATTCCAAATGCAATAGTTTCAATCTGCTAACCCCAAACTCCCAGTCCATCCCACTCCCTCCCCCTCCCCCTTGGCAACTACAAGTCTATTCTCCAAGTCCATGAGTTTGTTTCTTTTCTGTAGATAGGTTCATTTGTGCCATATATTAGATTCCATATATGTGATATTATATGGAATCTGTCTTTTTTTGACTTACGTCACTTAGTATGAGAGTTTCTAGTTCCATTCATGTTGCTGCAAATGGCATTATTTTATTCTTTTTTTATGGCTGTGTGGTATTCCACTGTGTATATGTACCACATTTTCTTAATCCATTCATCTGTTGATGGACATTTAGGCTGTTTCTATATCTTGGCTATTGTGAATAGTGCTGCAGTGAACATGAGGGTGCATGTGTCTTTTTCAAGGAAAGTTTTGTCTGGATATATGCCCACTAGTGGGATTGCTGGGTCATATGGTAGTTCTATATTTAGTTTTCTGAGTACCTCCATACTGTTTTCCATAGAGGTTGTACCAGTTTACATTCGCACCAACATACATTTCAGTGTGTTTAATTTCATAAGGAAGAAGAGAATCAGAGAGAAGCGGGAATTGGCAATACACTACTTCAGTCGAGAAAACAGAAGAATGAGTATGAGAACTGAAGCAGAAAACAAGCAAAATGCCAAAACAAACAAACAAACAAAACTAGTGGCTAAACGTGAAGGCTAAAAATTAAGGCAATATTTTAAATGACATGATCTCCAAAGTCTCAGGGGTTGATGGCATGGGTACTTCCTACTGTGGAGATGAATGACAGGGAACTAAAAAAAAGGAGAACTGTCCCAAAAGTAGGCAAGAAGCAGCAGCAGATGCCCTCTTCCACCCTGCCTCACCCCCACCCCAGCAAAGGGCTGGGAGTTTGCCTCTGCCTTGAACAGAGGGTCTCTGGGTCACCATGTGTGCTAGGACAGAGTACTGAAAATGGAGATTCAAGGGATGAATTGTTACTGAAGGCCGATATCCCCTCAGTGCCCTTCTTTTTCCATCAGCTCCCGGAATATGGGCAGCCATGTCTTTATCCTGCAGGCAGAAGACTGGGTTGATCTTCCCTGGGGAATCTGACCAACAGAACTGAAAAGCCTTGAGAGATGAATATAAGGGGCTCTGCAATAAAGCAGCCAAACCACATTTTCCTGTAGCGAGTCCCACAATCAATCAGTCCTACCCATTTAAAAATTTCTATAGCTTCCCCCTACTCTTATATATAACAGACAATCAAGAGTTACAAAACAGTGGAGGAAGACTTTGATAGGAAAAAGAAATTCTGAAATAAAAGAACTGAACAAAAACAAATTTGAAGCAATAGCAGGAAATGTAAACAAAAACATACAACTATGAAAATTCTCAGAGATGGATACAACATCACAAGCACAGGCAACAAAAGCAAAAATGTAAATGGGCCTATATCAAACTCTGCTGAGTGGGAAAGAAAGCAATCTAACAAGAGACAAGACAACCTATGGAATGGGAGAAAAATTTTGCAGATCATATATCTGACAAGGGGTTATTATTTACAAGGAACCCTTACAACTCAATAGTAAAAAAAAAATTAAAAATGGGCAAGTGACCTGAATAGACATTTTTTTCTAAAAAAATGACAAAATAGTGGTCAACAGGTATTTGCAAGGATGCTCAACATCACTAATCATCAGGGGATTGCAGATCAAAACCACAGTGAGATATCAGCTCACTGTCCAGGATAGCCATTATCAAAAAAAAAAAAAAATCAGAAAATAAAGGTGTTGGAGAGGATGTGGAGAAATTGGAATCCTTGTGCACTGCTGGTAAAAATAAAAAATGGCATGGCCATTACAGAAAACAATGTGGAGCTTCCCTAAAAAATTAAAAATGGAACTGTCACATGGTCCAGCAGTCATACTTCTAGGTATTTATTTAAAAGAATCAAAAACTGGATCTTGAAGAGATATTTATATAACTAAGAGACAGACCATGGAAAAGGTGAATGAGAGTAATCCCCAAGACCCTTCTTATTTAACAAAACTTGAATATCCTAAAATAGGTAGATAAACAGCAAAGGCAGAAAAGAACTAAGACAAACAGTTAAAGCAGGATGCTCTCCTAGTTTGCCATATGGATGATATAAGCCACGATGTCTTCAATGCCTTTACCAACCCTCACTTTGTTTTGCTTTCCTAAGACCCTCCCTCCCTCAAAAGCAATGCATCTTGAAAAGGTTGTGGTGAAAGATGCAGCAGGATGCATTACCTGCAGACATGTTATTAAGGCAGCTCTTTCTTAAGAAAAAAATCCATGTGGATATTGTGGATCTGGAAACTGACTCTTAAAATTATCAGAAAAATAGAAGAAAGAAAAGGAGTTTCCGTCGGGGCTCAGCGGTTAACGAACCCTGATAGCAACCATGAGGACCCGGAATCAGTCCCTAGGATCCGGCATTGCTGTGAGCTGTGGTGTAGGTCACAGACGCAGCTCAGATCCAGCGTTGCTATGGCTGTGGTATAGGCCGGCGGCTACAGCTCCAATTGGACTCCTAGACCGGGAACCTCAATGTGCCTAGGGTGTGGCCCTAAAATAAATAAGTAAACAAACAAATAAATAAATAACAAAAGCAGGCAAATTGTTTTTTTAATTTATTTTAGACTATCTGGAATTTAAAATCATGTTTACCAGGTGAACACAGATAAGATAGTAAAAGGAGGGTTTTTTTAAAAGAAGACTAATATTTAATAACTTCCAAACTGTGTTTTTAAAAAAGAGATGTTGCACTGCAAGTGTCTTGCCTCTGAAATGTAATACTGGCCATTTCTCCAGAGTCACCCATGCCAGTACCTCTCTATTGTCATCCTCAAAGTGACACCATGTCTCCAGTGAACAGTAGGGCTCCCATCCTCAAAAATCAGCTCTGCACACCACAGAGAAAGTAATTGAATTCAACGCCAGTATTACTTTTTGACCTGTGCATCTTTCACCATATGAAAACTGAAAATAATACTGTATCATCAAATTCTCCACTTTCTTACATAGTTTATATGGTCAAAGGGAATCAAATACCACATTGCTGAAACACCATCAATTCTCCTGTGGTGATTTTACAGATAAAGTTCTTTTTCTCTACTTTTATATAGCACATAAAATTTTCATATAGTTGAAATGAACTGTGCAGAGAGAAAGGTAAATGCCAGCAGGCATCTAAATATTGTAGCATCTGTTATATTTTACACTCTGTAATCACAAATCTTATAAAGCTTCATTGCATTTGAGGCTGGATTCTTCACAAATTATTAAAGATTGATGGCTGTAGTAATTGTCATTACACCTTTATTTTTATTATGTTGAATTATACAAACTTTCTTCCATCTTTTTTCTTTGTTGTACTGTCTTTTCTTTTTCTGGAAAACAATTTCCAATGTCTGCTTTGTATTTTCTTGTCAAAGTCTAAAATGTATATGATGGAAATTAACATTTTTAAATTAAGTATTCAAAATCTGCACGCTGTGTGTGTGCACATATTTGTGTGTGTGTATGCATACACACAAGAGTAGCATTGCTAACCATTAAGAAGTTTCCTCTAGAACACTTAGAAAAAAAGGCTTGGAATAGACAGAGTAACTTGAATTACTTGGAAAGAATTTTAAAACTGAAATGGGAAGTACCACCAACTCCTTGATTCCATTTTGCTGTTTGTCATGAGAGATAAGTAGCACTAGTTTGAAATGTTAGAAGGTTTCAAAACTTCTGATAACATGCATATATCCATTCTGTGTCACCTACTCTCTCAAAGCCCGCATTCAGTACAACGAACAGAACTCAGGTGCCACATAAATGCTTAGGCCATCTTTTAAGATTGATTTCCTTTTTTCCTTTCTTTAAGTTTTAAGCCGTAAGTGTTTTCCACTCTTTTAATCAACTTCTTGGATTTCATCTTATTTACCTACTCTTGGGGCTAAGTTATTAAGCACCTACTAGGTGTTCAGTACTACGTTAAGTGCTCTTATGGGAATAAACCCTTGTAAAACCCTATTGTCACAGAAGAATGACATCTGATTGGTAGATTCTTCTGTAACTGACAAAAGAACCATATGTGATAAGTAAAATTATCCCCATTTTATAGACAAGGAAATGAAGGTTCAAAGAAAAACAAGAACTTTGCCCAATACTATTTAATCAGGCCTCCTACATTACACAAGGCCACCGTGTATGGTCAGCCATATACACTGTGTATGGTCAGTACACACTGTGTGTGTGTGTGTGTGTGTATGTGTGTGTGCATGCATGTGTGTGTGTGTGTGTGTACTGCACAACTTGGGGGAATGCCACTCACAGAACCTATTACATGAATGGCACCCCTTGAAGCTATCCAGTGCTACAGCCCTCTATCTCAAAATTCTAATTTCTTTTTACTGCACTGCATTTCCACCTCACTAACTCATTCATGTTAGAGTAACAAGAGTAAACAGGAGTTTTTCATTGTGCTTCTTGAAAACACCACTAATATTTCTACAGAATTATTTAAAATAATTTGATCCTTAAAGCAACAGCTCTCTCATTCTCCCATTCTTACAGAAAATGTAATTTAAGATCATTTGTAAATAAGCTAAGTACAAGGTACACTATCATTATGGGCTGTCTTCATAAACTTTATACCATGTAATTTTTTATTATGACTGCATGAACTAACTAGGGAGCCTGAAATGATCTTTTGATACTCAGAATTAATCATATGTTGATATGCAGGTTGACATCATTTGAGGGGAAAGCATGTCTCTTTAGCATTTTAATCTACTTATAAACTCCATTTATTCAGAATTGTACATCTCTAATTGATTTTACAAATAGTGCACTTTCCAAATAAAAGACATATTAAAATAGTGAACATCTGCAGAGACATGGTTAAATGAGCAAAGACAATTCAAAGGCATTTGCTGTCCTGATTTCTAGCAAGTTGACAGACAATGCCCCAAAACTCTCTATCAGATCCAGAATGAACTAATAAGCTAATCAGAGCATAACAAGTCTGCCTAGTGTCTTCATAAGAGAACTGTAAGTACATTTAAACAACACTCATGGGTATTTCCTGCTAATCATGAAGATCTTTTCTGAAAAATATTGGTAAATATTGGTAAATCCACAGAGTATACTATTTTCACTAGTGATTAGGGCTCCAGGGACAGTGAAATGAAGAGATGTATTAATTTTTCCTCAGAACTGCAAACTCCCAGACTATAAAGTCCTCATTAAGTCTGCTTAGAACTTCTTACTCTTAAGCTATACCACTGAGGTTCCCATTTACTTAGTTATGCGAGGCGGTTGATCCTGCACAGTTTGGTCATGGTTCTGTTAGGCTGTTGAAAGTTCTCTTCTCAGGAAAACCCTTTCCTTTAGTTCAAGAGTTTGTAGAATGCCAGGTTTCTGAGGCAAATCTAGAAAACTGCAGCAAGAGAACAATTTGTTAACCAAAGCCATTATCTCACGCCTAAGGGAGCACGTAAACTATATAGCTGTCAGGATTAATGACAATTGGTAAATAGAAAATTACTCTCATAAATAAATATCAATGATTTAGAAATATAAAAAGGTTTTTGTAAACTGTTCCATTTGTGACTGCCCAAGCATGTTAAACACACTTCAATCTTATTTTCTATGAGGGCACTTTATTTCCCTTCTGGGAATTATTAGCTATACCAACATAATAGTCACATATGGAAAAGAAAGCTTTCTAGATCAAATTAAGAGTAATTGGGATGGTCTATCTCTGTATAGACAAAATCAGAATCACAGAAGAACAATACCACATAAATTGTGCCTGTTTCTCTAAACTAACAAAAAAGAAAATCTTCAAAAGAATTAGAAAAATCTATCAAAATATTCCACTTTCCCTCCACCTCCTTCCTTCTCTCTCTTCTTTTTTTAGTTTTAAATTCAAGTTACAAACCAAAAAGAAATAAAAATATTTCTACTCCAGGAGTTCCTGTCATGGCTCAGTGGTTAACAAAACCGACTAGGAACCTTGAGTTTGCAGGTTCTATCCCTGGCATTGCTCAGTGGGTTAAGGATCTGGTGTTGCCATGAACTGTGGTGTAGGTTACAGATGCGGTTCAGATCCCACGTTGCCGTGGCTGTGACGCAGGCCAGTGGCTACAGCTCCAATTAGACCCCTAGCCTGTGAACCTCCATGTGCCACGAGTGTGGTCCTAGAAAAGGCAAAAAAAAAAAAGACAAAAAAAAGATATTTCTACTCCTTAACAATCATATAGAATGTGACTGCCTGGTCTGTTATATTTTCATTATTCAATACTCAAAATGGCAAAACATATTAAGATATTTTGCAATTAGTAAATTAGGTAATATTACAGGTTTCAAATTTTTCCTTAATGTTTATTCTTCCTTATTTGAGGGAAGAAAGACAAAAGTAGATTATATCCTGTGAGCATATTAAAAATCCCAAACTTCTCAACATAAAAATTCTTTTTAAAAGCTAGAAAAATCTCTTAGAAGCAGATTCAAGCAGTCACATCCAAAGCTGTGTCCACTTCATCCACAGGTATTTTGTTCAATGTGTCTCTAAAATTTTCTGAAAGGATTGTAATTTTGTTATTTCTCAATGTTCTTTGAATCATCACAGAGCATTTTCATCTAAACTTTTTTGAGTGCAAATATTTAGAGAGTAAATTCACTTTAAACCTATGGATATCAGTTTTCATGCTGAAAATCATCCAAAGCATGTCCAAATCAATTCATTTTCCTATTCTTGGCACAAGGTGGGACAAAGGCACACTACCCATCTGTATGAGGAAACCTCGCTGATGGCCAATTTACAGAGTATACACTGCAAACAGCTAATACTGCGTTTGTGCTTTGTCTCTTTCCAAAGGATAGAAGAATCTAAAAAAATAACCTATCCTGGAGACAAGACACTTTTTACAGAAGATATACCTCAGTAATGATAAAAAATCACATCAAAACCCTGCAACTTTGTTCCATCTAGTAAAATAACCTTATATTCTTCTCCACAAACCAGAGGTCACATCGCTACAAACTCAGGAAGGGTGTTTCTAATGGATGTGATACATATTTTCCTCACTATTTATACTTCTCTCTTTCCCTTATCTGAAAAGACACCCAGAGAAGATCTGCTTAACTACATGCACACATAAATAAATATGAACATGTAGGTTGAAAGGAGAATGAGGCAGTTTGTATATACATGAAACACAGACATCAAATCCAGCATGTCCCAAACTAACATACACTAAAATAACTCATCACATCCCCATCACTGCATCAACCTCCCATTCCAAAGAGACTTCTCTAGCATTGGCATCACCATTTTATCAACCACAGTGAACTAAAATGAGGAGCAGGTAGCATATTTACTGTATTCACCACTGCGATCCTAGCTCTTAGCACAGTGCCCACTGCTGATATTATCATGTAGATGACCTTCAACAAAATACTGAATGGCAGGCCAATTTTCTCGATACCTAGAAACATATGTGACTCAGGTTTTGGTGGCAAGACTATTGCCCTTAGTGCCTAAGAATTTGGTTTCTTTTCAAAGGCTTTGTAGATGTGTGACAGAATGGGCAAATCACTTATTTTCAGTGGGCCTATGAATTGGAAGGTGGGAGGACGGGACGGGAATGGGCAACTGGATAGTTTATGGGGAGAAAGAATTCTTTAAAATATGGACTCTAAGACTTATTCTCTTCCTAAATCCCCTGTATCTGGACAAGGTTTATATACTTTATCTTCAAGATGTTCTAAAGATCCATTCTTTGTTCCTTGTTCCCACTACCACACCCCTTAGAGCTGGCTTTCGCCAACTAACATTTGAATCAATAAACTGCAGAGGAGGGGTAAAGTGGGAAGTTGGAATTAACATACACACACTACTATATATAAAATAGATAACCAACAAGTAAGGACCTACTTGACAGCAAAGGGAACTCTACTCAATATCTTGTAATAAGGAGTTCCCATCATGGCTCAGTGGTTAACAAATAAGACTAGCATCCATGAGGACACAGGTTCAATCCCTGGCCTTGCTCAGTAGGTTAAGGATCCGGCATTGCTGTGAGCTGTGGTGTAGGTCGCGGACGCAGCTTGGATCCTGCATTGCTGTGGCTGTGGCATAGGCCGGCAGCTAGAGCTCCAATTCCACCCCTAGCCTGGGAATCTCTATATGTGGCCCTAAAAAGCAAAAAACAAACAAACAAAAAAATCTTGCAATTAGCTGTAAGGGAAAAGATGTATAGATAGACACACACATAAACACACACACACACATAAAACTGAATCACTTTGCTGTGCACCTGAAAGTAACACAACTCTGTAAGTCAACTATACTTCAGTGCTTTTTTATATGTGAGAAAAAAATAAATAAATAAACCACAGTAGGTATTTCTAACTTGAGTCTTCTGGCTCTCTTTTCCTTTCTCCATAGTGCAACAGAACAATCTTCCTTAGACCTTATACACAATGGTTTTCTATCTTTACTGTGCACAAGAATGAGGCAGCTTCTTACAGAAATGCATTCCCAAGACACATCTCCATGTACTCTGCTGGGGCGTGCCCTGAACCCTCCATTCCGCACCAGGTGGGCTGTAGGCCACATATTGACACACTTTCTCATTGCATGGATTTCAAAACTCTTGATTTTATAACCTGAGTAGTAACATATGCTGATGGAGACACCTTCAAAAATACGAATATTTATAATTGAAACATGTCTATGTACATACACATGAACATATTTCTTTATTTTATTATTGAGTTGTGACTGATTCATCTCTTGTCCTCTTTGGTGCAAGTCTATCACAGGATTTTGGACACATGACCCATAACCTAACAGTTCAATTAAAAACTTACCCCAACTCAGAGTTCCCACTGTGGCTCAATGATAACAAACCTGACTAGTATCCATGAGGACATGAGTTCAATCCCTGGCCTTGCTCAGTGGGTTCAGGATCTGACGTTACCATGAGCTGTGGTATAGATCACAGACATGGCTTGTATCCGGTGTTGCTGTGGCTGTGGCTGTGGTCGGCAGCTGCAGCTCCAATTCGACCCCTAGCCTGGGAACTTCCATATGCCCTAGAAAGACAAAAAAAAAAAAAAAAAAAAACCTTACTCTCAACTCAAAACAGGAGGATGTCGGTAAATTGACTCTGTGTTCATGGCTACCGCTCCTCTGTGTTCCTGTGGAATACTACGCACACCTTTATCAACGCATGGTAAGGTAGTGTTTATACATGGTAATCCTCTTTAAAAACAACTTTGTATTTCTGTATTCTTTTTCCCTTTCCCCCACTTCAAGCAGATGTCAGGCTCTGTGCTCACAGCCTCAGCAGAAGAGTGTAATGGGAGGAAAGAAGTCTCATTGAATTTTCATTTAGAAGCCCCTGGGGTCGTAGAATTTGTTGCACAACAAATCATCTTAGCCAGTGGGAATGAATAGGGTTTAGTGGCAGCCACAACACTTAGGGAACCCAAGAAAGAGTAAAAATGGATGCCCTCATATCATATGTGGAAATATGCAAACATTATAACTTAATCTATCAAAGTATTTGTTCAACATTCTTTATCCTACTTTGAAAATTGACCTTTATGATGACAACTGTGTAAATCTGCAATTTTTAAGTGATTGAATATTTGCAAAATATCAAAGATAATTATATAATTTTGTGAATACCTGGTTGTTCTATTGATGTGCCAGTGATATTTAGATCAATAATATAATATGGATACACATAAGTTATTAGATAATTTTTTCATAAAATTCATTTTTCTTGCCTTGAGTTCAATACAATCATTAACTGTTATTTTAATCAAGATTTTTCACAAACCCTCTGTTCTGCTGGCAGTTATTTAAAAGTGAAATGTAATTGTATTCAGTCTACAAAACTTGAATATATTTTCATAAAAATATAAATTTAATAGTTAAAAATGAAAAAATAAATTATTTTTATTAAAAAAATGGCCAAAAGCCCTGAATAGACACCTCATCAAAGAAAATATACAGATGACAAATAAGCATAGGAAAAGTTATTCATTCATCAGCACATGCTGTTAGCTAATTGCAAATTAAAACAACGATGAGATGCCTCTACACACCTATTAAAATGACTGAAATCTGAAACACTGGCAACACCAAATGCTGGTGAGGATGTAGAGGAACAGGAACTCTCATTCACTTCTGGTGCTCACTTTGGAAGACATCTTGGTAGTTTCTTAGAAAACCAAGCAAACTCTTACCATACAATCCAGCAGTTGTGCTCTTTGGTAATTTATCCAAGTGAACAGAAAACATATGTCCACATAAAAACCTGTGCAAGAATAATTACAGCAGGTTTGCTGCCCAAACATGAAAGCAACCAACATATTCTCCAGTAAGTGAATAAACTCTGGTACATTCAGACAATGGAATATTATTCACCTTAAAAAAGGAGCCATCGAGCCATGACAACATATGAAGGAATCTTAAAGCATATAACAAAGTGAAAGAAGCCATGAGAAAAAGTCTACGTATGTATGGTTTTGAATATATGACATTCTGGAAAATACAAAACTTTGAAGAGAGTAAAAGGGTTAGTGGTTGCCAAAGGAGAAAGAGATGACTATTTATTGCTGAAGGAGCCATGGATCATACTTGTTTTCATGTTTCTTTAAGGACAGAATCAAAGGCAAAGTAGTGGTGGTGATGGTGAGGTGCTAGTTTTACTCACACTTGCTTTCCTTCTAGATAGCAGAAACCAACTCAGATTTTGAGTTCATCTTACCAACTAATTCCTGGGGCTTCTGTAAGCTAAGGAGTCTCATTCCCTGACAGAAGGCAGGCTCAATATCCTGCATAGAGCTTATCTCTAGTCTCTGGACAGCTGCAAACCTGACAACATACCCATGCGGGCAAAGAGCATTTCCAGGTGGGGAGGAGAGGAGATCCCCAGGTACAGTCATTCTATAAACAGCTCTGTAGCCAACAGCCTCAATTTTATTCCTCTCTCATGTGAACTCTGCACAAGCTAAATCCAGGAGCCTCCACCCTGAACTCCCTCCTCAGCTGAGAATTTTCATCTGTGCTTGCTCTCAATGGTGGCTCTCTCCTCTGTGACTCATCTGTCAATATGGTTCTACACACCTTCTGTCTCCCCAAAGTTTATCCAAACCTTTGCTGTGCTTTGTCATTCCTCCTTTCATTTTCAGCATTTCAGAGTGAGTTTCTCACTCTCTCTGCCATTTTGAACAGAAAGTCTACAGAGAGCTCTCAGTAATATTACTTTATTTAGCTCAGGAGACACAGTAGTACATCCTGAAGATAAATTGTTTTCAGCTTTGTTTTACTGCCCATTAAAGCTCCTAACTATCTCATTATTCCTTCCAAAGCCTCACCTTATTTTTAAACTTATCTCAGAAATCTGAGTAAAAATTGCAGACTGAGGTATCAAGAATGAGGCAAGGCTCAATCCAGGATACAACTTCATGACTGGGTAAACTGAGGTGTGGGGTGAGTCTGTTTATTAATTGTTAAAAAATTAAAAAAAAAACCTCATTATTTGTTTGGGAGAGGACAATAAATATGTGAGACTATCATAGTGTTAAAATGGGTTACATAAGAAATTAAGCTGCCACGTGTAAACTTTACCTATTAACATTATTAAATTTCCACAAAAACCATATCAACAAAGTATTATTTTCTTCATACTAGAAATGAGAAAGCTGAGCTGAAGGGGCAAAACAACTTGTCCAAGGTCACACAGCTTTAATAACTGGCTTAGGCAGGACTTGATTGTGCAAGCATGGCTGCGTAACTTTCTCACTTCATTATATGGCACCCAAATATTTGAATGGCCTCCAGAACACACAGAGGAAGAACGGAAATAAAACATCCAGGACACAGTGGGAAAATGGAAGTCAGAGTGTGGTGGGGGAGAGGGGACAAGAGGTCTGTGAGGGAAACATCACATAAAGAAATTTTTTTTCATGTTTCACAAAGAATCAAAACTCTTACATGAAAATCAGGGCCTAAAGGTATTACCATACAATAAAGCCAAAGAAGTGCTACAAAATGCCTAGCACAGGAAATATCCTCTCACCAGAAAAATACAAAATAAACTGGCAACCACATAGAAGGGGGTGAGAATCTTTATTTTGTAAGGATGATAGCAGGTATAGCAGTTTCAATACTAACTGGTGCAATCGCTTAAAGATGGATCCAAGGAAGCCACATCCTGTAGAATCCCAAATATTTGGTATTTTTAATAGAAAGACCTGAATATTACTGAGTCCTAAATATTTGCAACGCTGTGGGTCAGGCATCATGGAGAAAGCTGAACCAGAGAAGCTACCTTGTAAGCATTTACCAGCTGAAGAAGGATTTAGGAAAATCAGTGCATACTTCAATGGTAACCAATATACAAATATACACAGCACCGTGTAACAATCTATAAAAGCGTGGAGTGACTCGGGTTATTCTTGGTCATTGCTCACTTTCTCTTTCCCACATGAACCCTAATGTACTGATTTATGTTGGTTTCTTCAATTTTTAAAATATTAACATATACGAGACTAATCATATTTTCAGTTCATCATGCTTTTATCATCAATATGTTAAAGATCATTTCTCATTCAATTTAATTCTTATTTTATTTTCCCTTTTATCACTCCTCCCCCTTTCCTATCCTTCCAACCATCCATCGTTTATTCAGACAATATTGTGTCCTTGGAAATTGAAGAGTGTTGCTTTTAATTTGCATAAACACTAGTGTTACACATCATGTTTCTTGCCATTTTCATTCACCACTGTTTGTGAGGTCATTCCATGTTGTCCAGTATAAATCTAGCTCATGGTTTCTGACTGTGTTTCAACATAGGCATATACCTCATTTTACTTGGCCATTTTCTCAGGCTGCCCACCATTTCCTGCCAATACAAGCAGTGATGCTGTGAAAATCCTCCATAACACTCTGTCATTTTCATGAGCTGGGCGGTAGGGTTCAGGCATACTTATCTCACGAGGTACTGTCAGCTTCACTCCAGTATCGTGACATTTTACCCTCCCACTAGCCGTCCATGTACATAGATGGCTCTGCTGCCAGCCCCATCCTTACCTGCCTTCCAACTTCTGCTAATTTGGTGATTTTAAAGTAGTATTTTATTGTTGCTTTAATTTTCGTTTCTGTAATTAGTAGTGGGTTTGAGAATCAATTTACATATTTATTATACACTTATGTGAACTGTCCTTTCAAATACTATACTCATCTTCATAGATGTCACTTTTCTTGCTGAATAGCTTGCATTTTAAAAAAAGTATTAAATATTAAACAGTTCTCACGTTGTAAATTCTATATGCTAAAATTTCTCAGAATATGTCTGAGCATAAAAATTTTATTGTGATTATAGTAAAAAATTCTAATTTTTGTGTTTGTTATTTTGTTTCTTTGTTTTTTTTTTTTCTTATGCCTGCACTTCTGTGGATTTCTGAAATACTTATGATTCCCTAGATTAAGACAGAACATGACATTCTTCTACATTCCCTTCAACTTCTTTTTCTTCTTTCTTTTTGCTTTTTTTTTAGGGCTGCACCCATGGCATATGGAAGTTCCCAGGCTAGGGCTGGAATTGGAGCTACAGCTGCCGGCCTACACCACAGCCACAGCAACGCTAGATCCAAGCCATGTCGGCAAACTACACCAAAGCTCTCAGCAACACCAGATCCTTGACCCAGTGAGCAAGCCCAGGATCGAACTGCCATCCTCATGGATACTAATTGGGTTTGTTTCTGCTGCACCACAATGGGAACTCCCATTTTTCTTCTTTTTTTAATATCTAAACTTGTTAAATATCTATTTTACCAAACAAGGACAATTAAAAATTCTACTTCATCATTGACTGTCACCACTGCATAAGATAGATATTTTAACACCAAATTATAAGGACATAATTTCACAATAATGAATAGTCACTTACAATTGAATAAATTTAGGACGCTGAAAAACTTCCTACCTGCCTGATTTTGTTTTTTTCATTTCACAGCACACTGGTTTGTGAACCAAGAGTTGTGACCTACTGAATTAGAACATTCCCCATCTTTAATCTTTAAGTCTTAAAGGGACCTGGGTGAAGGAAAAACTTGCCTGAAAATGAATGGAAACCTAACTACTTTGGTAAAGCTCCTCTCTGACGCCCTCTGTACCTTCAAGTGTTGGCTCAGGGCAAGCCCCTGGCAACTGCTGATGTGCTCCTTGACACTACATATTAGGTTTATCTCTTCTAGAGTTTCATATAAGTGAAATAACACTTTATGTACTCTGTAGTGTCTGGCTTCTTTTGCACGATATTTTTGAGAGTCATCCATGTTGCTGTGTGGATCAGTAGTTGAATGAACATATCATAGCAATTATCAACTCACCTGTTACCAGCATTCAGAGTTCTTCCACCCTGGGGTTTTAACAAATAAAGCTGCTATGTGCACAAGCCTTTGGTATTCCTTTTCCTTGGATAAACACCTCAAAGTAGGCTTTCTGGGTTACACGGTAAGGGTATATTTTACCTCTTCAGAATCTGCCAGTTCTGCAAAGTGGTTGTACCATTTTACATCCCAACATTGATGCATCCATGGTCCAGCTGCTGGACGTTCTTTCTTTATTATTGAAGTATAATTGATTTATAATGTTATGTTAATTTTGGAAGGTTCTTAACAGTGCTTAAGATTGCAAATATTTTTAACTTTAGCCATTTAGAGGCTACTTAATTATGGTTTTAACTTGCATTTTTCTAAGAACCAATCATGTGGAACCTATTTTCACACGGGTATTGGCTGTTTGCGTCTTTTGGAAAGTTTTTGTTCAGATACTTTGACCATGTTATTATATTCGTTTGTCTTGTGATTTAGTTTTAAGAATTCTTTTGGTTACAAATCTTTCTGATATACATGCAGGCATGGAGAATTTTTTTTTTCCAGTCACTGACTTGACTTTTCAAATTCTTAATTTTGTCTCCAAAAGAACAGACTTTTTACATTTTGATGAAGTCCAACTTATCAATTTTTTTAGAGATTAAGTTTTTAACATTATAGTGGTTATACAATATTATGTTTGTTTCAGATCTAAAATATAGTGGTTCAATATTTTTATACATTACGAAATGATCACCACAATAAGTCTACTTACTGTCTATCTCCATACAAACTTACTGTAATATTATTGACTGTATTCCTATGCTGTAAGGATGGATGTGTTAGGGCATACACTGGGATTATGATGTAGAATTCCCTTATATGCCCACTCCTAGCTGCAAGAGAGGTGAATATTCTGCTCTGCCAAAATATATAATACATAAAAATTGCTTCCTGACAAGAGAGAGGGAAGAAGCAAATTTAGCCAGCCAGCCAAAACCCATGCCACAAATACTTCCTCCAAATGTCTTACTAAATTGTAACTAGATTTGTTTTTTCTTTGTGTCTCAATGAGCCCCTTCAATAAGTTCTTTCAATGATTTAAGGAAAAGTTCAGGGGCCAAAACTAGAGAGCTCTCCCACGCCCAGCCTATCTCCTCTCTACGGTGTCTGCCTTTCTCTGGTTCTAAACTAAGCATGTTTTCTACATCAGGACTGAAATAAGTTGAATATTGCAAAAGTTAATGGCCACCCAGGACATTAGAAAATGAACTAATATTAGGAAATAGGGTCTTTGCATTGGAACCTGGCTTAATTAGCAAGTTTTTAGGAATTCATATTGGATAGGATGGGCCCTAATCCAAAGACTAGTGTCCTTATAAAAGAGGAAAAAAACAGAACCACATAGCATCACAAGGAGACATGGGGAAGAAGGCCACTGGAAGACAGAGGCAGAGATTGAAGCAATGCAGCTACAAGCCAAAAAAAAACAAAAAATGAAAAAAACACCAAGGATGCTGGGGCACCATCAAGCTAGAAAGAAGTAAGGAGGCATTCCTCCTAGAGCCTTCTGTGGGAGCATGGCTCCACTGATACCAGCTTCCAGAAGCATAAGAGAATGAATTTCTGTTGTTTTAAACCACCAAGTTTATGGAAATTCTTTATGGCAGCCCTAGGAAACTAACACAAGGACCCAGCCTAGCCACATTTTGCTGTTGTTGTTGTTAAAGTCTAAAATTCTTCAACATTTTAAGTATCTCTAGAATTAGATTTGGAAAAGGTAACCAGAAACTTGTATTGGCAATATTGGCTGAATATATTATCTTCCACCCTGGTATGCCAGTTAGCTGTAAGCTACTAAACCTTACCTAGTTTTCACATGTTAACATGAAGCATTGGAACAGAGGTTTCACAACACCGCTAACCACTCAAATCCCTTTTCCATTCTGCACCAAATTCTCAGCATGCGGCTTTTGTCACCATGCCTACAGAATGGCTGCTCCATGTCTAGGCAAAAGCTGAATTTCAAGTAGTAAGAGGTGCGAAGTACAAAACACAAAAGGAATGTTAGGTGAATTAATCTGTGTGAAAAGTAGTTGTTTTCCCAGACATTCCAACTAGTATACTTCTACTTAACAGCACATCAGAGACAATGTGCTATGTGGCCACCCTAGCCACAAGGGAGCCTGGGGAATTATATATTATTAACTTGGCATATTTACTTCTTTTAGTAAAACAGAAAGGGAGAAGAGATATTGAAGAAGCAAGTAACATTGTCTGCCACAAATGGAAAACTTGACAGAACTTCATTTTGGTGAGAAACCCTCCCTAGCTGAGAGAGTTAATTTGCAAAAGCAGTGCAAATATGATACTAAATTTCCCAGATCTGCCTTTGTAACTCCTGAATGGGAAGGGCAGGAAAGACCAAGGGCATTAGCCTGTGACTGTCCTGGCTCCAATCCTCATGTCTCCACTCTCAACTGGACATACTGGTCGCTTTTCTTACCCTAGTTCATTATCTATAAAAAAAGTGCTTAAGCCACCTTTTGACACTGTGACATTTGTGTAATCATCTGCTACACTGAAGGAACCCAACAGTAGTTTCTTGTTCTTCCACCTAAACAAAATTCTACTGAAATGAAAAATTTTCTCTTTACTGAAGCCTTCCCCTTATCAAGATTCCAGCCTTCACTGTCTTCTTCTGAGAAGTCAGGTATTCTAGAACACATTTTTATCAAACTGAAATATGCTACAACTTGAAAATATCTTATAAATCTGTTAGGCCACACATATTTTAGTAATACACATGGTCACTGAATTAAGTCAAAGAGAGAGTAGAAATGGAACCCAAGTATGAATTCAGTCCAGGACACTTTGCATAATTCAAAACTAAATTACATTCTTCTTCTTTAAAGACTGCTGCTGCTTCTCCATTGTGTTGCCTTCACAACCAAGGTATAAATTCACCAGGGCGTGATTAATTCATTTGTTCACTCACCCACTTATCCGTCGATTAGTATTGATCATGTACATAAATCAGGCACTATCCTGGATTCTGGGTATACAAAGATGAAGAACGAATGGAGCAGCTATTGTGTTTTATACAAACCCAATTATAGCACTACTTACAGACCGAGCACGTAATTACTCAATAAATTTACTTGTTTGATTGATTGACCTCCAGAAACAATTGTATCTAGCAAAAAACTAAATAAGCAATGATTTATAATTTGGGTTTCAGGAAGTCAGGATGAAGATGGTGGAATAGAAGGACTGGAGCTCAACTTCTCTCATAAAAACAACGAAATTACAATGAAATGTTGACCAACCGTCAATCAAATGGACTGGAAACTTTCAAAAAGATATCCTACTTCAGAAGACAAAGGGGGAAGTCCCATCATGGCCCAGTGGTTAACGAATCCGACTGGGAACAATGAGGTTGCGGGTTCAATCCCTGGCATCGCTCAGTGGGTTAAGGATCTGGCGTTGCCGTGAGCTGTGGTGTATGCCGCAGGTGCGGCCCTATAAAAAGGCAAAAAGACAAAAAAAAAAGAAGAAGACAAAGGGGAGGCCACGTTAAGAGGTAGGAAGGGCGATTACACAAGATAAGCAACCTCATACCTCCTGGGTGGGAAGCCCCACAGACTGGAAACTATACCATGGAGACTCACTTACAAGAGTGAGAGTTCTGAGCCCCACGTCAGGTCCCCTCACCTAGAGATCTAGCATTGGCAGAAAGAGCCCCTGGAGCATCTAGCATTGAAGGCCAGTGGGCCTTGTGTGCAGGAGCTCCACGGGACTGTGGGAAATGGAGATCCCATTATTGAAAGACTCACACAGACTTTCATGTGCACTGGGTCCCAGGGCAAAGCAAAGGCTGGGTCGGACCTAACTATAGTTCTTGGAGAATCTCCTGGAAAACAGCAGGTGACTGTGGTTCATTGTGGGGGAAAGACACTGGAGCTCAGGAATATTCATCAGCATGACTTTCTCTGGAGGTGACCATTTTGGGAAAATCTGGCCCCACCCATCAACACTGAGAAGCCCCAGGCCAAACAATAATCCAGGTGGGATCATAGCCCCACCCACAAGTACACAGGCTGCCTAAAGACACCCCCAGGCACACAACCTTCTCTAATCTCACCCAGAGACAAAGCCCCACCTACCAGAGGGATAGGAATCAGCCCCACTTACCAGTGGGCAGGTACCAATCCCTCCCATGAGGAAGCCTACAGAAAGCCCCCATACCAACTTCAGCCACAAGGGAGGCAGACACCAGAAGTAAGAGAGGCTTCAACTCTATTGTCTGCAAAAAGGACACCACACTGAAATTTATAAAAATGAAAACCAGAGGACTAAAACTCAAATAAGGGAGAAAGGGAAAACCCCACAGAAACAGCTAAATGATCTGGATTTTATCAGCCTCCAGGAAAAAGACTTTAAACTATTGATGCTGGAGATGATGCAAGACATTGGAAATAAACTGGAGGCTTAGATTGATAAAATTTGGGTTTCAAAGTGGAAGAACAATCAGTCCCTTCCTCCAATGTCTAGTGTTTTTTTCCCTGAATCATACTACTTTTCCTCTTTTTTTTTTAATTTTCAGGATAAGTTTTCTCCTAAGAAACATCTTTAAGATTTAAGCAAATAACCATGATTTGTGCTTCTCAACCTATCTGCAAGACACGTTCAAACATCTGAATCCCAGAAATGTGTATAAGCTGGGCTGAAGCTTGAGATCCTTGATAAACAAGCAAAACAGAAAAGGTACTTTAAAATGGCAAAAATATGTAAAAGCGGTTCCATACCTCATATCATCTAAGAAATGTGCTGGAAGCGATATTTTTCACTAAAAACTATTATAACCAAAAATGCTCCCAGGCACACTGACTTTTCATTGTATTTACTTTAAAGGAATTAATTTAGGTTAAATGAATCTCTAGAAAATGGACTTGGTAGAGCAGCAAGAAGCTCCTTCATTGAAAGGATCCCCACTAAATTCCTGAAATATGCGAAACTTTAAAATCTGGTATTTGTGTTCTGCAAAAGTGAAAAGTATCTGGTAAGAAATCCATGTACCTTCTAAGATCAAGATAATCTTACCCTCATTGCACTTGACAGCAGAACAATCCGCTAAATCCTGAGAATCATAAAACCAACTTTTTTTTTTTTTTAATCTGCAAGAAGTGAAGAGTGAGAGTGGTATGGCAGAAAGAGCTCAGGCTGAAAACATGTAGGTACACATGTATATCCATTGTATGGTATCTTCAGAGACTGTCTGGTTTCTAGTTCTACCATCTGATATTTAATATCTTCACCTGTAAACTGTGGTGTGTGGCTCATCACAGAAGCTCAGTAACTGAGAGCTACTACTTCTGTCACCATCATCATCACTAACATCACCATCACCTACCACCAGTGAAGAAGATGAAAGAGTCTAAAGCAGAGCTATTGAGAATAGTGGCTCCATGATCAAAAACTATCTTGCACAGGTGAAGAGGTATGCACCTCTGTAAGACTGTGTCCCACTGACCTTAGAAAACTTGCCAGAGCCGATTAATAACCTTCCTCCAAATTCTACCCTTAGCCTTACTTAAGGCGGGTGTTGCCTACTCAAGGACCTGAGTCTACAGCCTGGATATTTCTCTTTCCGTTTCTGTCCTCACCTCTCCACACCTCTCCCCTCACTTCCTCCTAATACTTTTATTTATCTCTCTTTAGGTTTCTTTCTTCTTTCCTATAGCATTTAACCCAGGCTGGAAATGCCAGCTGAATCACAGCCAAGACAGTAGATTCCCTTCTCTGAAGTGATCATTGTGATGGTTGTGAAAATAGGAGGAATTCACACTTTGAGCACTTAACATATGCTAGTCACTTTTAAGCACATTTCAAACATGGTCGAATTTATTCGTCACAACAGCCCTATAAGATGGCTACTGATAGTTTCCCTTTACACAGATGGAAAGACGAGGCTCAGAGAAGTTAAGGTACTTGAGATTTTTAAAAAGTTATCAATTAAGGAAAACAAAATTCTTTAGGTCCAGAGTTCACATTCAAAGAAATTTCATGCCTCTTTCTCTGGAGCACATAGCGTAGGAGTTTTGGAACGTGTTGGCACGAGCCTCTGACATACAGCAGCCCACAGTGAAATACCGCAGTCCAAGCATTTTATTACTTATGAGCAGGATCTTACTTGAATACAGCAGTAGCTGAATTTGCGGCTGCTCACAGGGAAGACTGGATCACAGATAGCTTGCAATGTTTATTTTGTGTTCATATTATTTACCAAGAGGAACCACGCTTGGCTGTCCCCAAATAAGATGGCGATGACAAGTTCTTACACTCAGCATTTGATGAATAAATCCATAGTCTATGTGAATCCCATTGCCTTGGAACTGAGGGAAATAAAACCAGCGAGGGCCTCATTGACTTCAGAATTATGGGAAGTCTCTGACTATATTACAGGCTATTTATCCAAATAAATTCCTGATCATTCTACAGTATGTCAATTCTAAGTGCCTACACACACGCTTCAGTTACTCCTTAGGGGCCATTTTTCTCTATCGAACATGTTCCTGGAAAATGCAGTACGTGACAAGAGAGCCCTGCCAAGCTGAGCACGATGGGGTTTGTGGGTGGGCAGTTATTCTTCAGGCATTCAGGAAATTCTGAATATAGAGTCTGAGCCACTTAAAAATGACAGTCAGTGATATGGGCTTGGCTGTCTGTCTGCGAGGGCCTGGTATGGGTAGAATTCCACAGTAACCCTGAGCAAACTAGGAATGAGATCTGAGCATCTTCATTTAAACATTAGAAGCACCTCAGACAAAGTAGGTAAAATGGTGATTACTGATTTGCTAGGATATGATATTAACTGAGCAGCTTTGTTTTCATTATTTAAGAAAAATTCTTATTACAAAGTTTATGTACGTTTATTGCATAAATGAAATACAAATAATAAAAAGAAAAACATGAACTGCCATGACACCAAACAGTGTTATCATTCTGCCATATGTACTTCCAGATTTGTTTCAATTTTCTTGTTCAGTGTTACTTATTTATTTTTAATTTTTTTTAGGGCTGCACCTGTGGCATATTGAAGTTCCCAGACCAGGGGTTGAATCAGAGCTGCAGCTGCTGGTATCCAAGACATGTCTGTGACTCATACCACAGCTCACAGCAATGCTAGATACTTAACCTGCTGAGTGAGCCCAGGGATTGAACCTGCAGCCTTATGAATAATAGTTGCATTTGTTACTGCTGAGCCACAATGGGAACTTCCCGTTCAATGTTATTTAAATATTGCTTATAAGCTAAGTACAGATCTAAGCTGGGAATACAGATGAGACTTTTATCCATAGGTGTGATATATAGAGATTTTTTTTAAACAAAAATTAGTGTCATAAGGTATATATATTTTAACCTTCCTTTTTTTTTTCAGTAAACGATGTATCATTAACATCTTTCCATTAAGAGAATAATCTTATGGAGGTAATTTTAACGGCTATGAATCATTACATTGCCTATGCAATAGTTTATGACTCATACTTCTTTTTTGCTTTTTAGCTATTTTCCAATTTGCTCCATTAAAAATACCCTGATGACTATCTTTGTGATATAATTTGTCTACATTACATTGGACAAATAATCAAATATAAGTTTTATGCATCAACTTAATTGCAAGGGTCAAAACCCATGGATCACTTTCCATTGTGGCTCAGTGGATTAAGAAACCGACTGGTATCCATGAGGATGCAGGTTCAATCCCTGAGCTCACTCAGTGGGTTAAGGATCTGGTGCTGCCACAAGCTTCAGTAGAGGTCGCAATGCAGCTCAGATCTGGTATTGCTGTGGCTGTGGCGTAGGCCGGCAGCTGCATTTCCGATTCATCCCCTAATCCTGGAACTTCCATATGCTGTAGGTGCAGCCAGAAAAAAAAAATTAAAAAAAAAACAACAACAAGAGTCAAAAACACAGTGGGCAGGGTTTTAAGGATTCAGACCGGTTCCAAATTTCCATATAAAAATATTTTCCAAGCTGCATAATTCCTAGGATAATACGAAAGGGCTTATTTCACCTGATCTTGACAATCCTGGGTAACAAAAAAATTCTTTTGATCAATTTTATGAAAAGGTACTATCTCATTTGGTTATATTTTGCCTTTCTTTGATTATTAATTGGATTAAGTAGTTTTCATAAGTATATTGCTTATTTGTATGCTATTTTTCTATTTTCTAATGTTTTTCTCTATTTGCTAACATAAATTGTTAGTGGTCATTTTAGGAAATTTTTAGTTCTTTCCATCAGGATGCTTCAGATAAAGAATTGAAGCTTATTTCCCTTGAGAAATGAATACCTGATTGGGGAATAAAAATCACCGCAGAGTTTAAGAAACAAACAAGTACAAAAAGCAAAGACTCCTCATATCCAAGCTAATACTGTAAAAATTCAGGACATAAATAAGGTGACGCACAGCTGAGGTGTACAGAGGGCTGAGGCAGTTCACTGGGCGTGACTTCCCAAGGGCAGGAAAGGAGGGACCTGGATCTCCTGATACAGTGGAACATGGTGAGACTGGTAGTCAGGCAACCAGGCTCTTTCATGTGCCAGGGCTGTTAGCAATAAGCAAGTCAACAGAGGTGTCTGGAACTCCATTTTCTCATTTCTAATACAAAGGCAGACAAGATTCCTTTCCTCTTTGAAATTCTATGTAGCTATACATAGAAGAGTTGACAAAAATTCAGAAGAAAGGAGTATGGCAGCAGAGTTGGGGAAATTAGACTGATCATAAACGGTTAGCCCATGCTTGTACACTTAAACGTCTTTGGCACAGAATAGTGTTTCCTGATGCGTGTTCCACAGGACAGTCTTTGCACAAAATGTTGGAGATTGTAATGAAAAACAGGAGTCCGGTGGTCATGTAAGACCAGGAAATTATGAGTTCAACAAAGTTAAATGCATTTATGCACTTAACTTTTCAGATTCTTTAAGATGTTTACACGTGTATGCAGCCTCTAAGAGGGAGACAGAGTTTGTGGCATTTGTCAAGTTTACATGACCAGAGAAACCTTTTTGGAAGCATATTTCAGGACTAGGATCCAACAGAACACACTTAGGGAAACAGGTATGAAAAGGATGAGCAAATAGCCGTTGGTTTCACCTAACCATCATCTTGGTTAAGCAACAATTAGTCCTACTCATGCAGTTATGTCACTTCCATGGCTTAAGACACTGTGCCAGCGAGCACATCGCCTAAACTATCTTTAATGGCAAAGCTCTATGCTAAGTTGGATAGTAAGCATCATTTTATGCTGAGATGTTGAGAACTTCCATAGCTGGGCCACTTTTTCCACCCTCACAATTCTCTCATTAGAATTATGCTGAATTGAAAAGAGTCTTCTTCCAGGGACAAGAAAAAAGTTAACACACAGCATCATATTTTTTGAAGGTTGAATCTTGAGGATCAGAAAACATGATTTCAATAAAACAAATTCATTTACAGACATTTATTTGGTACCAATTAATTGTTAGTTACTACGCCTTGCTTTGGAACAAGACATGAACAGGTTTGATTTCAGTTCTCGTGAAGCTGGCTCACAGTTTAATTGTGAGTAGGAAGAATGAAGCAAAGAATGAATGGATAGTTTAACACAAGAGGATGAGAGCTATAACTGAGGCAAGGAAATGTTATCGTGGGAACCCAAAAATAAGAATTATAAACCCTAGATCACAGATGCTTATGAAAACCTCATAGAGAAGGAGATATGGATGAGCAGAAGATCACTAAACAGACAAAGTAGAGAGAGGCACTCCACATAGAAAGACAGTGTGTCAACCAGATAGAAACGAGAACAAGATTTGGACATAGCAAAGAGTCCTAATCCAATGGACCAAGTTTTTTGCCAAGGAGTAGTAGGTGACAAGACTATGGGGAAAAGTAGGACCAGATTATAAAAGACCAAATGCAGAAAATAAATGATTGTGCTTTCTTCTGTAGATTATGGGAGAATTATTGAAATGTTTTAATTAAATGAGTCATAGGAACAAATTTGAGTTTTACGTTAAAAATAGTAACTTCAGCAGTAATGAAGGATGTGATTGGAATTTTGGATGAAGGGCCCCAGGGCAGAAGCTGTTTATTGCTAACGTAGTTAAGAAATAATTAGGGCCAGAGCAAGGCAGTGGCATGAACTGCAAATCATTACCAAGACTAAACCTTCCCTCTAAATTAAATGAACTTTTCCAGAAGGATGATGTTAGAATAATTGGGCAAAACTTTGATATGTTAATTCCTTAAAATTGCCATTGATCAAAATAAACAGTGTGCGATACTTCAGGCCATTTTAGTTATATGCTCAATCAATTTTATTTAAACTAATTGTTGCTGAGATTATCAGGAGTAGTATTTTAACAGCCATATGGGAGGTAGGAGAATTTTCACAGTGTGTAAGGTACTAATTTGAGTGCTATATCAACACTAACTACTTTGAAGTTCTACCAGTCAAGATCATTGTCTCTGGCTCAGGAAGGAACTGAGTTAAGTAGGAAAATGAATATGGTGGGAAGAATCTGAATATTCCTCTAACTTGGGGTCCAGAACCCACTGAAATCTTGAGGGAAACAGAATCTAGGCCCTCCTCTTATTAGCAGACATGGTTCCTAAGAGGTTTGGGTGGGTGAAAATTCTTTTTCTCTCTAGACTTTGGAGCAGATCTGCACTTTTTTTGATCCAGAGGGTCAAATGCACAAGCAATGACTAGCTGCCTTCCAAAAAAGGCCCACTTGGAGTCACTGTTGGTGTTGGTCTGGAGTTGGCTCCAGCATCACCCCTGAATTCTCCACCTTCACACCTGCCTTCTTGAACAAACTTTCTACTAGAATATCCTAGCCTCTCAATAGTTATTTGTACAAGAGTCCCAAATAACCTCAGTAATAATAAGCAGCTTATGTAATTTAACTAATTTAGGTGTCACTATAATCTATGAGGTGGGTATTATTATTATCCTCATTTTAGAGATGAGAAAACTGAGGTCCAAAGAAGCCAGTTAAATTGCTTAAGGTGACACATCTAATAAACAGCAAAAGCAGGGTGCGAACCCAGGAAGTCTGGCTCCAGAGCCTGTGTGCTTCAAATGAGGGTTCTCCACCCACTAAGCAGCAGGCCCATTGCTGTCCTGTCATGGAGAGAGAGGATGGTCCATTTCAAATAGTCACCATAAATATCAGTTCAAAATTTCAGTTCGACTGATAATTCTAAAACAAGCACCTGCCAATATGAATTGTAAAATACCATTTCAGAGTGCTCACTTTCAACTTCCCAGAATATTCATGACCCAGATGGTCTCAGGTGTCCAATAAATTATTGAGAGACTTTTTCTGAGAACCCAGAACACCTACCTTCTCACTACACCGACCTTCAAGAAAGAGAGTAATGTTTAACTTTGCAAGGAGATCTTTAATCTAGATATACATTAGATTTTATTTTAAATAGAATAATTATATAAAGTTCTAAGACACCCAATCATTTCATTGTGTTAAGCATTAAGACAACAGTTATTTATTAAGTGCCATCAGATTAAAGTCTGTTTGCCCTTACATTTCTTTTTCAAGGATGTAACAGCAATAAAGTCTCAAAGCAGAACTCAGAAAAGAGTTGTAAGTGGGACAAATATGGAGGGAAGGATCTTTATGGTCGGCAGAAGGAACAAAAGCTTAAATATATATATACACTCCTCAGGACTTTTTGGTGAGACAGTGATCTGTCACACCTAACACCTAAGATAGATACACAGACACACACACACACAGACACACACACACACACACGGGCACACACACTCCTACACAACTCATCTGCCTCTGTCACCCATGAGGACAACTGGACACTTCCACTCCAGCTTATTATGGTAGAATAGGTCTAAAACATAACGCTAAACATAAAACCTTGCAAAACATATGGCTTCAGTGATTAGTGAACTGAATGTTCACTTCAGGATTTGAATAAGATTTGGAATCCATGAAAAATAAAAGTACTATGGATATAAGAATTATGGAATATGAGATATTAAAAGCAAAACAAAAAGATTCTTTTGATGAACCATTTCTAGCATATATAAACCTTACATAGAGAGGATTTATTCGCTCAGAAAGTGGTAATTTCCATTTTAAATGCATCTGAGATTTCAACTATTTTTAGTGGTATGAAATTTTTGCAACCTTTGACTCAGTACCTCCTACTAAACGCATCCTTTCAAAAGCATGAAATGTTGAAGGTCTGTCTATATTATTCAAACCAGCAATTAGAACCAGATGTTACTGCACTTTATATTTAGACATTACATTTCAATATCTAAAAAAGAAAGAATGCTCATGAAGGACAGAGAGAATAATTTATAAACGCAATTAAAGCATATTGTTTAGATTCCTTCTCACTAATTTACCTGATTGCAAAGTAAAATTAAATGAATTCATATTTAAATGCAAAATTGCGCCAATGAGTAATGAAATTTTTTAAACTGTGTGTATAGGAAAAGAAGATACCAGGTATACTATTGTTGTGTCAGATATATTTCTTTATCAATTTTATACCTTTACTGTAAAGTCTTTCACCTTTCTTCATCATGAAGTCAAATTATAGGAAGCATAATTTTGGATATTTTTTTTTTGCTTTTTAGGGTTGCACCTGCTGCATATGGACGTTCCCAAGCTAGGGGGTTGAATTAGAGCTGCAGCTGCTGGCCTACCCCACAGTCACAGCAACACAGGATCCCAGCTGCATCCTGATACCTACACCAGAGCTCGTGGGCACGTCAGATCTTTAACCCACTGAGTGAGACCAGGGATCGCAAGTGTGTCCTCATGGATAGCAGTCACGTTTGCTACTGCTGAGCCACAACAGGAACTCCTAGGAAGCATAATGTTTAAATTTATATTAACTTTAAAGAAAATGTATAGACTAGTTGGAAAAGAGCAATTTGAAACTAACTGTATGCTCTACATAGCAGCAAGAATATTCATAGGAATCTACAAACATTGCAGATATCACATGCTTTCCCTAAAGTCTGGCATGTTCTTCATTTGAGGAAATAATCGAATGGAAATCGTATGTCCCTTTCAACACTACTTGAAAAATTATGTCATACATATGGAGTAAAAACAGCACAGCATACAAAATAGAACTCACTCTTTTTTTAAGATTTTTACGTTTTCTATTTTAGTTGATTTACAATGTTCTGTCAATTTCTACTGTTCAGAAAAGTGATCCAACAGTATATACATATACACATTCGTTTTATCACATTATCCTCCGTCATGTTCCATCACAAGTGACAGGATATAGTTACCTGAGCTATCTACTCCAAATGCAATAGTTTCTGCTAACCCCAGACTCCCAGTCCATCCCACTCCCTCCCCTTCCCCCTTAGCAACCACAAGTTTGTCCTGCATGTCCATGAGTTTGTTTCTTTTCTGTAGATATGTTCATTTTTGCCATATATTAGCTTCCACATATAAGGGATATCACATGGTATTTGTCTTTCTCTTTCTGACTTAATTCACTTAGCATGAGAGTTTCTAGTTGCATCCATGTTGCTGCAAATGGCATTATTTTGTTCTTTTTTATGGCTGAGTAGTATTCCGTTGTGTATATGTACCACATCTTCTTAATCCATTATCTGTCAATGGACATTTAAGTTGTTTCCATGTCTTGGCTATTGTGAATAGTGCCAAGATGGACATAAGGGTGCATGTATCTTTTTCAATGAAAGTTTTGTCTAGATATATGCCCAGCAGTGGGATTGCTGGGTCATATGGTAGTTCTATATTTAGTTTTCTGAGGTACTTCCATACTGTTTTCCACAGTGGTTGTACCAATTTACATTCCCACCAACAGTGTATGAGGATACCCTTTTCTCCACACCCTCTCCAGCATTTGTTATTTGTTGACTTGTTAATGATGGCCATTCTGACTGGTGTGAGGTGGTACCTCCTTGCAGTTTGGATTTGCACATCTCTAATAATTAGTGATGCTGAACATTTTTCATGTGTCTGTTAGCTATTGGCATGTCTTCTTTGTATAAATGTCCATTCAGGTCTCCTGCCCATTTTTTCATTGGGTTGCTGTTTTTGTTGTTGTTGAGTTGTATAAGTGGTTTGTATATTTTAGAGATTAAGTTTTTGTCGTTTGCATCATTTGAAACTATTTTCTCCCATTGCATAGGTTTTCTTTCTGGGTTTTTTTTTTTTTTTTATGATTTCCTTTGCTGTGCAAAAGCTTGTAGTTTGATTAGGTCCCATTGGTTTATTTTTGTTTTTATTTCTGTTGCCTTGGGAGACTGACCTAAAAAAACATTTGTAAAGTTGATGTCAGAGAATGTTTTGCCTATGTTCTCTTCTAGGAGTTTTATGGTGTTTTGTCTATGTTTAATTCTTTAAGCCATTTTAAATTTATTTTTGTGCATGGTGTGCAGGTGTGTTCTAGTTTCATTGATTTACATGTGGCTGTCTCTTCAGCAACTGGTGCTGAGAAAACTGGACAGAATTCATTTTTAAAGTTTAGCTTACCCCAGGGTTCCCACTGAGGCACAGAATAAACAAATCTGACTAGGAACCATGAGGTTGCAGGTTCGACCCTGGCCTCATTTAGTGCGTTAAGAATCTGGCATTGCTGTGAGCTGTGGTGTAGGTTGCAGATGCCACTTGGGTCTGGTGTTGCAGTGGCTGTGGCATTGGATGGCAGCTGTAGCTCTGATGAGTCCTCTGGCCTGGGAACCTCCATATGCTGCATGTACGGCCCTAAAAAGCAAAAAAAAAAAAAAAAAAGTTTAGCTAGCCCCAAATTATTGGTGCTTGGAAAGATACAGGATGGCTAAGCACCCTTTTTCTTAATTATGGATAATCCAGTAAGTATTTCTTTGAATTCAACACATTAGGGCATTTCTTGGCAGTGGATTTTCCACCTAACCATGGTCTTCCTTTGGCTAATATTAAATGAATGGGCTCTTCCTCAGTGTATGCCAATGGCTGGTGGCACAGGGATAGCCTGCCATACGTGCCAGCAGCAGAGGAGCCCACAGTGGGTTAAGAGCCCGATGCAATGACAGATGCATGGGATTGAAAACTGAAAGCAGTGACCGTGTGAAAAGTTGCTGAACTAGTGAATGGTGAATGTCCACTGACTCCTAGGGCTCAATGTCAAAAGGGCACTATTGTATCTAGTCACCAGAACAAAAAGTTAATGGGTTTCCTTATAATTCAATGTTAATGAAGGCTGCAATGTTCTTTAAGGTCACTTCTCAGGTTATTACAGTATGTGAACTTAAAGGTAACAGACATAGTTCACTCATTCATTCAAAATATTAATTAAGCCCCCACTTCATACTGGGCACTATGTATATGTATCTGAGTATCTGCATTCACTAGGATTAACTTCTGTGATCATAAAAAAATGTGGCTATAATTGTGGCTCAAATAATATTAATTATTATTATTTGCATAGTGTTATCCATCTGCCAGACACTGCTCTAAGCATTTTATATACACTATTTTATTTAATCCTTACAGTGACCTCATGGGTTAAGTGTTTCCATTAGCCCATTTTATAAATGAGGATATGGAAGCACCATTCGTTACTTTAATTTGCTCAAAGTCACAGAGCTATTAAGAAATAGTCCCAAGACTCACCCAAACCCAATCTTGTCTCTAGGCCTTTATTCTTTACATGATGCTAAATTTCCCTCAACTAAATAAGAGTGTACTCTGTTCCATGCATAACTGCAGGTATGCAGGCCTGGCCAACCTGATACATAAGTACACAATCTCCAAGACCAAAAATTCCTTTATCTTGTTGTTCTGCTATCTTCTATATATAACTTCTGCATCATATTCCAAAACAGCTGGTCTAGCACCAATCATCTAGTTAGCTAGAAGATGGAGAAAAAAAACGGAGGTGGTTAAACTCTTTCCTTTTAAGGACTCTCCCCAGAAGCTTCAAAAGCAACTCTGCATACTCCACTGGCTAGAACTTAGCCACATGATCGTAATAGAGTCTGGGATGTGCAGGCTTTATTCTAGGTGACCCACGCCCAGCTGTTATTTGAGAATCTATACTGGGGAAAAGGAAAGATCAGTATTCCTTATCAAAGTATTTTAAAAACCTGTCTCTAAGTTATACTGGTAAACTGGAACTAGCAATAGCACCAAGCTGCAGATTACCAGTACTTCCCTCCACCTTTTGTTCAAAATCTGATTAAATAAATTTTCATTAGGATAAAGTACCTCTATCAGACTGGGAAAAATGGTTTCTTTGTTGACTAATATTATATACGTACATGTTTTTATTTCTGGGATATTACAAAAATGAAAATGAGAACAATGGAGCCTTTGATGAAGAATTCAGAAAGAATATACCTATCGGATTCATGATAAAAATATTCAGGGTACAATACAACGCATTTTAAAAATGCTACTGGTTTGGAATGTTATGGAGTTTAAAATGTACCAGATCACCACAGGGAGACATTCACTAGAGAACATAATTTCTCTTTTTTTCTGTTTACCGAAAGTCTCTAATTCATGTTCTCCTTGAAGTTGAAAGGTAATGAATAGGAGTTATTGATACCACAAAATAGGACGCCAGCCCTCATAATTCCAAGTCACTGTTAATAACAGGAAGCAATGTTCCCTCTTCTTTCCAAAAACTTAAGAAAGGAGTTATCCTCAAAGAATCCTGGTAATTTGTGGATGAACTTGGAAACTTCAAATACTGCCTTGGAGACAACACTAACCTTAGTCACATGTATGAAATGGACCAGTTTGGGTTTTGGTAGTCCTTTGATTTCCGGAACACTTCCATGCACCTGCTGTCTTCTGCTTCCCTAATCTCTCACAAGCTCTTTTATGCATTCTTACTCCTGGTCAGACAGAAAGCACCAGAAGCCAGCAATACCTTAAGTACTAGTTTCACATATTCACAATGGAGAGACTCTTATAAAAGCATTTTCAAAAGAAGAATCCAAATGATTGGCTGTTCCAAAGAAAATTTTTAGAGTTCTAGAACTTACAAATAGAAGGTATTTAAGTGACTATATACTCCTAATATTATCTTCAAATTTCTTCATGAACCAGGTACTCAATACTTGGCTTCCATCAGAATCACCTAGAAGCTTTCTAAACAGTGATTCTCTGGCTCCCCCTAGAACTTAACCAAAATAAAACCCTTAGGAGTAAAGCCCAGGAATCTGTATTTTTAAGAAATTTCCAGCTTTTAATAATCTATGATCCGTCTGAGTGATTCTGCTTTAAAGCCAGATTTGGAAATCATTAACATCAGCTAAGACAGGAGTTCCTGTCGTGGTGCAGTGGTTAACGAATCCGACTAGTAACCATGAGGTTGCGGGTTCGATCCCTGCCCTTGCTCAGTGGGTTAACGATCCGGCGTTGCCGTGAGCTGTAGTGTAGGTTGCAGACGCGGCTCGGATTCTGCGTTGCTGTGGCTGTGGCGCAGGCCAGTGGCCACAGCTCCGATTAGACCCCTAGCCTGGGAACCTCCACATGCCGCAGGTGCGGCCATAAAATGACAAAAGGCAAAATAAAAAAAAAAAATCAGCTAAGACAGAGCCTATGGAAAATGAGGTGTCCTTGCTTATAGAATGACGAGATTCGATAGAAGATTTGAATATTCTCTGAATCTACAAAAGAATATAGCACTCAATTTTGTCATATGCAAATCTATGTATTGTCTGGTATTAATTATCCTATTAATTAACAAGAACACTAAAATGAATAGAATTCCTTTGTTCAATACTGTTTAATGACAATCGAGGTTTACAACAAAACCTTAAGCTACTACAAGATACTCAGTTACCTCTAGAATTACAGAAAGATTAAACTCATTCAGTACTATTTTATGTAGGTATCAATGTATTCTAGTTTTCGGACTGGTATACATGTACTCTGGTGACTTTATTACTCATAAGCTATGTAAACCTGAGCAAGCTACTTAACCTCTCTGAGTCTGAGTCATATCTGAAAAATGTGAAAATACATGTCACAGGGTGAAATTTCATATATAATGTTTGTAAAGCACTTGATAGACAAGTTAACATTTAATGCCTGGCAATATAACTATTCAGGGGAAACACATGAGAAAACCAGGAGGTGCAGGACACAGGGCAGAGACATAAACTTGGGGTCAGCACTTGGACTTTCTTTTGGGGGGGGGCTCTTCTTGTCTTTTTAGGGCTGCACCCACGGCCTATGGAGGTTCCTAGACTAGGGGTAGAATTGGAGCCGTAGTTACCTCACAATGACACCAACTCGAGATCCAAGGAGTCTGAGACCTACACCAATGCTCAGGGCAATGCCGGAGCCTTAACCCATTGAACAAGGCCAGGGATCGAACCCACATCCTCATGGATATCAGTCGGGTTCGTTAACCACTGAGCCATGATGGGAACTCCAGCACTTGGACTTTTTAAAACACCAAGTACTCTCCTCAGAACTCTGAAGCAGGAGATCCAGGATGAATCCCAAAAATCTGAATAATTAACACGCATTTCAGGTGTTTTTGATGGACATTGCCAGCAAACCTCACTTGGTGATTCTCAGCCTTCAGGATTGCAATCCTGGTGGTTAGACAGCTGCTACATATAAGTTTCTTGCTCCCAAATATCCCTCAACTTGAAGAAAGTCTTTCTACAGTTTTTCCGCCCCCAGTAATTAAGAGCTACTTCATTTCTTGTTTAGTCAGAACACCATGAAAAGTTAGCTTGACAAAGGGCAGTTTGTCCCTTCCATTTTAAACCAGTGATAAATAATATTGGCAGACCTGTAACATTTTGAAACACAATTTCCCTTGTGTGCATCTTAAATAGTTCTGGGACACCGAAAAATGAAAACATTTCATAGGATCCTCAACTTCTCCATTTTCTTCCACTAAAGTTTATAATTCCTACTTGAAAAAGATATGTTAGCATATGAATCAGCAGGTACAACTGACTATAAGACTGAGAAGGGAGAATGGCATTAAAAGAAAAAAAAGAAGAAACCTAAGGAGCCATGAATGTACAAACCTAGTTACAAGGACTGAAACACAGTGATAAATATCATTTCTAAAGTCTCAAGTCACATTCTTTACCCTTCAAAAGGAGCAATCAAGACTATAGATGGAAATTCCCTTGTGGTGCAGCGTGTTAAGGATCTGGCATTGTTACTGCAGCGGCAGCAGCTCGAGTATCTGCTATGGCACGGGTTTGATCCCAGGCCCAGGAGCTCCCACATGCTGTGGGTGTGGCAAAACAAACAAAAAAAAACTATAGATGAAGAGAAGAGCTCTTCATCTTGCAAATCAAGGAAACAAGAGCAGCTGATATAAAGGACCAGGAGGGAAAAATTCCATTCTCCATGGAAGAAGCACCTTCCTAAGAAGGAAGCTGCCTGTAGTTCTGCAAGCCTTTCTGTTAGCACCTCCTATGCAGAGCTGGTCCTCCTGTATACACTGGATATGAAGGGTAATCCAGAGATAATTATGAAGCTTCTAAATGATTATGAATAGTTTTCTACAGTAAATAACTGGAACTCTTGATTTAACTTCTAAACCTTCTCCTCACTTTGGCCTTCCCAAACTCAATAAATGATTACACCACCTTCCAAGAGCTCGGTCCAAAAGCCTCAGTCATCCTTGACTCCTATTTGCTCACATCCTATATCTGATATATCAGCAAACCCTGCAGGCTGTAGCTTGGAACCATAATCAGACCAGATCACTTCACACTCACTCTGCTGCCACACTCAATAGCCAAGCCGCCATCCTTTCTCACCTGGATTATTGCAATAACTACTCGCCTGATTTCTCTGCCAGGATTCTCACCTCCCTACAGTTTATCCACCACACAGCACACAAAATGATAGGTTGCTGGAGAGGTTTTCTCTTCCTACTCTATGCTCAGCCATCCCTGTCCCAACCTCAGAGAGTACCTCTCTCCACATTTTGTTCTTCTACCTCATGTGGGTGGCAGTCACTTTTTACCTGGGGTCAGGGGCCGGGAAGTTCACTGTTGTCCTGGTCCAGTCTGTCTCAGGTAGGTCTTGTGGTCACTGAGTCTTGGTGGTGGGGTTTAGTGTCTTATCTCTAGCAGCTAAACTCCACCATGTGTCAGTCGATCCTTCTGCAGGACAGTGTTTCTTGCCCTCCTCCAGCAGGAGGAGATCTCAAATGGCCTTGGACCAGGAAACTTTTCTGTCCCTCCCCAAGGGACAGACTTTTCTTTTACCTTCCTCCAAGTGCCAGTGGGTACTCCCCTGGGCCCTGAGACAAGATGTGCTCTTTCCCCCAGTAACCCCAGGAGACAGAAGTCTCAGCCAGGATTCAACCCTTTTCAGATCTCTAATTCTTCTTCCAGTCTTTTCCCAGAGCAGCCCATGGAGAGTCAGGGAGAAGAGCCTGCAAGTGAGGGCCAGCCACCATGTCTGCAGCTCAGGGGGTCTATTTAGAATTTTAGCTTACTGCTTCTCACTCACTTGTATGGCAGCCCTCATTCTGGCCACACTTTGCTACAGGTAAGCCAATGCTCATTTTCTAGCTTCTTGGAGGCATCCATATTTTCTTTGATTTTAGACTAATTGGCTAAACTGTTATCTCACCGCTCTGATGGCATTGGCAAAAATTTAGATTTTTGTAGTCTATCTGGCTTTTTCTTGTCATTAAGCTGGGAGATACTCTTTTTTTTTTTTTGCCTCATAACTAGAATTTTGCAATAGTCTTACTAATTAGTTTCCCTGTCATCTTCCTCTTTACAATCTCAGTCTATTTTTTCCCAACACTTGTTTCATTATATCCTCCTTCAAAGCATTCAGTGGTTCTGTATTTCATAACCAGTTAACTCTTAGGTTATAAACTGACATTTAGAGAATCACACTTTTTTGTGCTAGGAAGGGCATTCAGAGCTATTTAGAGTCAAACTCCAACCACCTTTACAACCTTCCCTCTTTTAACCCTTCAACCCAAAGCCCTCCTGCTTTAGGCACAATTCCTCAATGTCTCAACCCACGAACATTCATTCTTCCCACGTAATCCAGCAACTGTGCTCCTTGGCATCTACCCAAATGAGTTGAAAACATATATCCACACAAAAGCCTGTACATGAATGTTTATAGCAGCTTTATTCATAATTGCCAAAACTTGGGCGCAACCAAAGTGTCCTTCATTCGGCGAATAGATAAATAACCCATGGTACATTCAAACAATAGAATGTTCTTCAGCGCTAAAAAGAAATGAGCTATCAAGCCATGGAAAGACATACAGAATCTTCTGTGGATATTATTGAGTGAAAGCGCCCAATCTGAAAATGCTACATAACTGTACGATTTCAACCATAAGACATTCCAGGAAAGGCAAAACTATGGAAAGAGTAAAAAGCTGAGTGGCTACCAGCTGGTGGGTGTAGGGAGGGATGAATAGGAGGGGACCAGGGGATTTTTAGAGAGGTGAAACTACTCCGTATGACACTATAATAGTAGATACATGTCATTACACACTTGTTAAAATCCATGGAATATACAACATCAAGATGAACCCTAATGTAAACTATGGGCTTTGTCGATAATGATGTATCCAGGTTGTTTCATGGATTGTAACAAATGTACCACACTGATCTGAGATGTTGATGACAAGGAAGATGGGAGGATGTCGGAACTCTCTCCACTTTCCCTTCAATTTTTTATGAAGCTTACTAATATATTTTTTTTTAGGGCTGCACCTGTGACATATGGAAATTCCCAAGCTAGTGGTCAGATTGGAGCTGCAGCTGCCAGCCTACACCATAGCCACAGCAACACTGGATCTGAGCCATGTCTGTGACTTACAACACAGCTTGCAGCAATGCTGGATCTGTAACCCACTGAGCGAGGCCAGGGATTGAACCCGCATCTTCACAGACTCTATGTCATGATTTTAACCCACTAAGACACAATGGGAACTCCCAAAGCTAATTTTTAAAAACTAATGAGTCCATCAAAGAAAAAATTGAGAGAACCAAAGAGTCCACATCAGGGGATTTGCGATTCCTTCTTTAAAATCAAATGGAGAGTTAAAGAGAGAAAACTGTGAAGAAATTCAGCAGTTAGGAGCATGAGAAGCACCAAAGAGGCCAGATACAGTGATTTGAAATCAGGCCAAGCAAATAACACATTCATACATGTAGAAAACTCCATAGCATTGCTGCTACTACACGAATGGCAGGGACACCACATGGCTCCTCTATTCCACTTCTGGGTATTTATTTGAAGAACAAAAAAACACTAATTTATAAAGATATATACACCTTTCTCTTCTTTTCAGCTTCACTGACAATAACCAAGGTATGAAAACAACCTAAGTGTCCACTGATTGAGGAATGGGTAAAGAAGATGTGGTATAAATGTACAATGGACTACTATAAAAAAGAATCAAATTCTGACAATTGTGACAACATGGATGGGCCCTGAAGGTAATACGCTAAATGAAATAAGTCAAATGGGGAAAGACAAATACTATATTATTTCCCTCAAAGGTGGAATCTAAAAAAAAATAAAAATAAAATAAAACAAAACAAAACTCGTACATATATTAGTGGTTACAAGAAGGGATGGGGGTTGGGGGTGGGAAAAATGGGTAAAAGAATCAGTTGTATGGTGATGAATGGAAACTACCCTTGTGATGGTGATCATTTCCTACTGTATGCAGATGCCAAATTATAATACTGTGCACCTGAAACTTATATATCAAAAAAATTTAAGAAATAAAAACAAGTGTAACTAGTTATCCCAGGGGAAAAAAGAACAACAGGGAAGAAAACCAGACTGAATGGCATTTACGCATCAATTTAAAATAAGTATATGGAAATGAAAAGGCACTTATCTGAGTCAAGTTACAGTACTCACTTAAAAATTCCTTTCTAAACATGTGAATATAGATAATTAGTGGTCAATATGTATCTAGTTTTTTAAATAGTTATAATTATATAACTTTAATAAAAATACTATAATTTGCTTTCTCATGAGCATTGAAAGCTTAACTCTGTTGATCTCTTGGACTTCTGCTAAACTAACAAGGGTCATTCAGAAGAATCTAACTAAAATTTCAGGTAGAGATTTTGTCTGAGATGCTTTAACTAATTTCTTGGAGCTAGCCCTAGCATATTTAAATTAAGGGTTCTTTATTCTTTTATTCAACAGAGAAGCATTAAGCACCTAGTTTTCCAAGCTTGGTGACTCAGCTCTGATCTTCTGCCTGTCCTGCAAGCAGCTGACTCACTCTACTTGCCATCAAATGATAGCTTAATTATATATACATATCTATATGCATGGAATGAGAGTGGGGGTGGCTATCTGCAAGGTTAAACTAGCTTTCTGATCTTGAATCCCTGCCTCACATGAAGAATAAGATAGTTTCTGATGTTGGCAGTGTGAGAGTCTCAGTTAAATCTATTCAATAGCTTGTGTGTGTGTGTGATGTGTACATGTGAGTTTTTAATGTATTTTCTACAATGTGCAGACACATAAGCCAGTGTCCAATGATCAGCATCACAAACCCGAGAAGATCAGCCTTATCCTGGTAGGCTAAGTTTTGACCGTGAAAGCTTCAGAGTGAATCAAGAGCCTTGGCCCCAAGGACTGACATAGAGCACTAATGGGATGGTAGTGCATTGGAGGAGATGTAGGACTTAGTGGGGGAGGCGTAAAAGTGTGTGGGAACTTAGTTGTATATTGGAAAGAGAATTAGAGAAAATCACAACATGAGGCTTTTATCCAAATTCTGTGGGATCACACAGCTCAGTGAAATCTATCAAGGTCATCAATAAGAAGCAAAAAAATACAAGGACCAATACTGGCAGTAAGACATTGCAGGTTGAAGGGCAGACACCACCAGGGAATCAGAGCAGATGAGAAAAGAGTAATGGCAGAATCTTTACGCTGGGATGGAGTGTTTGCTGGAAAGAATTTGAGATTACCATGCATGGTGGAAAGTCTTTAAGGAAACTGGAGGTCTTGGGCTGATATTTAACATTAGCTGTACCTTAGAAGAGGTGCTAGGAAAGTGCCTCTGAAAGCAAGGCTTAGCAGTCTTTCTTTGCAGGTCAAAATTTATATTCACACAAGAAAACAAGCAGTCTAAGTATAGGAAAAGCTATCTGCGTCTCACCAAGTGGTGCCTCTTGCTTTCTGTATCTATGCTTTGTCTAAAGGCTTGGAGAGTCAGAACTAAAAGCCCAACAATGTGAAAGACAGTGGTTGGACAATGAGCAAAATTGCATAAGGTCCAGAGATTAGATAATAATGTTGTATCAAAGTTAATTTTCCAACATTGATAACTGCACTGTTATGTAAGATAATGTCCTTGTTCTTAAGCAATGCGGAGTTCTATTGTGGGGCAGCAGGTTAAGGATCTGGCATTGTCACTGCAGCAGCTTCAGTCAAGGCTGTGGACAGGCTTGATCCATGGTCAGGGAACTTCCACATGCCATGGGCGTGACCAAAAAAAAAAAAAAGGAAAGGAAGAAATGTGCATTAAAGTATTTAGAAACAAGAGGTTTCATATTTGCAACCTTCAAATGCCTCTGAAAAATTTACATAGAGATACATATAGAATTTTTTGTGTATATGGAGTTCCCGTTGTGGCTCAGTGGTTAACGAATCCAACTAGGAACCATGAGGTTGCAGGTTCAATCCCTGGCCTTGCTCAGTGGGTTAAGGATCTGGCGTTGCTGTGAGCTGTGGTGTAGGTTGCAAACACGCTCGGATCCCACATTGCTGTGGCTGTGGTGTAGGCCAGTAGCTGTAGCTCCAATTAGACCCCTAGCTTGGGAACCTCCACATGCCACGGGTGCGGCCCTAAAATGACAAAAGACCAAAAAAAAAAAAAAGAAAGAAATTTGTGTGTATATATATATATAAATATGAAAATGTGGTGAATGATAAAAGAAATGCAGCAATATATTAACAAACAAGACAGACAGTTCTCCATATTATTTTAAAATTTTCTCCAAGTTCAATGTTATTTCAAAATACAAAATTATTCTAAAGATTGCCAACAACAATGGGAAGCCTAATGCAAATTAGAATGCTTCTTAAATGTAGATAAGGCTTCCTAAGTAATGGATTCCAAGCCATGCTGAAAATGTGACATGCTCATTGTAAAATACACCCTACCTCTCCACCTCACATCTTTCATTTTATGGCAATCATTCTGAGGGGTTAAAATATGTTTCAGAAAGCTCTGAGAAGAAAAAAATTAAAGTGTCTTAGTTGAAGGGGTAATGACTTAATATCTGTTCATTATCCCAGTGGAAGAAAGCAGGATCCTAAGGATTCTTTCTCTCTGGTTTTTGTCGTATTCATCCAACTAATAGCCTTGCCCCTCTATTTCATAAATGTAGGTTTCAGTTTCATTAGTCACATAAAATCATATTAAACTCCCCATGAGAAAACAGTAACCTAAAGTGAAAATAATTCTTTTGATTGACACACCATGTTTCAAGAACAAGCTTGCAAAAAAAAGGTTGTTTGAGCACCTTACAATCACCAGACAGTATTAGTAATGGCTTGGTCTACAATCCACAATTATTTTTGTGCTAAATCCACTAAGAATTTGGTATTGAGCTCCCACTTATGTGATAATCATTATGCTGATTTTTTTGGAATTGTTTGCTTATGTGTTTCACATTTTAGTGTATTACATTTACAAAGATTTTGTCCAATGGTAAAACTTTCTTAGATCAAAAAACATACATATTTCCTAGGTATTTGGAGAGAGATTCTTTCATTTCTCCTTCAGCATTTCAGCCTGAACGCTGACAATAAAAGCATCTTTCCACTTCATAATTTCTACTCATTCCCAAATGGGAGATTGATATCTCCTTGGTGGAAGTGAAAAGCAATTGAGTATGCTCACTTTGGCCATTTCTCCTGCCTCTGGATTAACTAATGTGCTTCTCTGTTCTTGTCCCAGGGAGCTACCACACAGGGGTCAGACCAACATCTATTTTCTAGAAGCAGTTCTGAAAATTCATCTCATCCCAGTTTTGGGACTCCAAATATATAAAGCAATAGTCCTCAGTGAGTGTGTCTGTTTTGAAAAAAACACTCCAGACTTTCCAATAATAAAAATATTTTTTATTGTTCTCTTTTGTCTATTTACATAGATTTATTCAAAACTCAAGAGAGGATAAGAAGCATGCTATTTAACGGTCCCCTAAAATCTTACCAGTTTTATTGCCTAGTTTTCTGCTTCCAGATTTGTGGACCTTTTGGTGAATTCCTATTAGATTGAGGTATAAAGGTTTGATTTCTACTAGGGATGGATAATTATCAAAGCCTCTACTTAACATTTCAAAATAAAATTGTTATTCACTTACTTCATGGCCCGATAGGTTACAAACCATTAGTGACTATTGGGAATGGCACTTCTTTTCATTTCCTAAGGCTTTGTTTGGATTGCACAAATCACATGACAAGCTCTGTCAGACTTTCAAAGAGAAGCATCTCTCTGCTAAAGTCAAAAAACAAAAAAACTGGACAGGACAAAATGGAGCCCGGCTCTGCAGGCTAGACAGGAAATAAAGCAACCTGGGACTAGTAGAGACTTCATCACTGAAGTGGGCAGGGGCAGGGAAGCTGACTCCCCACACTGAACACCTCCAGGAGGCTGGGAGTTGTTCTTTTGGAATTTGTATCCTGATCAAGTGAGACTAAGACTGAGAATGATGTCAACCCAGACCGAACAAAACAAATAAGAAATTAGTCCAGTGAGATGAAACCTTGTAACACTGTGAGATTGCCAAATCAATCTACAATCCTTGATCTTTCAGTTATGAGAGCTGTTATATATACAATTTTGCTTAAGGAAGTTTTGGTTGGTTTTCTCCACCTTGTGATTAAATGAATTAACTAACACAAAAGGTCTACCAACACTTTTCAGTTTATTTTATGCAGAAGTACTATAATGGCATATCATTTAGCTTGAAGCAAGAAAAATTTTAAAATGATTCTAAACAGTCATCAAAAGAGACTGACAACAGTGGAAACTTAGTACAGGGAATTGTTTCCCCAGGTAACGAAAGAGCTGAAAGACAAACAGGGGCAGGAGGTTGGGGGTGGGGGGGATGGTGAAGCAACTTGATGATTAGCAGTAAGGGGCCTGGAGGAGGCAGGTTACTAGAGCCCAAAAGCCAGGGTTACCTGGAGGAAACTGAAACCATCGAAGATCTATCCATTGATAAACGAGAACCTCAGAACAGACTCAGACACCAAGAGAGACATTGCCTGAATCTGAGAGAAGAGGAGAAATACCCTGGCTTCCTTTTTCACCCTCCCTCTGATCATCCATCAGGGCCTCTCACTGGCCAAACACAAGTGGAAATCAGCTGACCCACAGGGATTGCCCCTTCTCCCTACCCCTACCCACGACCAGTGATATTAAGTGAAGCATGAATGCATCTGAACATAAACGAGGGCCAGCACAAACAGTATTTGCAGATCAGCAAGTATCTCCAAGTGTCAAATGCTTTCTAACCAGAAAAACAGAGTGCACAAGAAGTACTCACTCATTCTCTTCCCCATTTCCCCTCCCCAAACCATAAGGAATAGAGACAATGGATATTATATTTTTAAAAGTTGTTCAAGTAGTTCAGATTATGTTTATATCACTCTTCCTCCTTCCGTCCCTATTCCCTGGAGCCACTGCTCTACCTCATGTCAAAATTCAAAATTTGAGCAATGGTGCGCTTAAATGCTGATATTCTTGATCACTTTCCCTTCTTTTCTACTTTAAAATTAACAGGAGGAGTTCCTGCTGTGGTGCAGTGGATTAGGAATCCAACTGCAGCAGCTCAGGTCACTGCAAAGATAAGGGTTCAATCCCCAGTCCAGTGCAGTGGGTTAACGGATCCAGCATTATTGCACAGTTGCAGCATAGATTACAGCTATGGCTTGGATTGCGTCCCTGGCCCGGGAACTTTCCCATGTCTCGGATGCAGCCATAAAAAATAAATAAATAAATACATACATACATACATACATAAAAATAAGGAGGAAAAAAAAACGAACAAATGAACAAATTCAAGGAAATAGTTTTCTATGCTAGGCATTTCAAGTTGACAGAAGCAATATTATGTCTTAATTACACCAGAGCTTTTCCCAGAGAGCTTATAAAACTAGAGGAAACAAAATTTAAAGAAAACATTGTGACTTTATGTAGCATTCCAAAACAAGCCTCTTTCTAAGTGTGGTTTTAAGACATAAATTGATTTGTATGATTTAGAAGAGAAAAAAGACTCTCCCTGACCTCTCAAGTACATAACTGGACACCTTGGCACCATCTATAATGATTTGGCACCAATCCTACCTGTAATAGGAAAAAGTAAAGGCATCAGAACCTGGGTCTGAAACTAGGGGGCAATTAGTTCCATCCATCAGTGGAAATTTTATGAGTTCAGTAAATGAGGAGTGTCTGGTTGAGTGCTTAGGAGGAAAAGGGGAATTTGGTGTAGTAAAGTCATAATATACTACTTATTCGGAACTCTCTCAGGAATCTAAATGTCATCTGCCTCCCAGTCCCAAAGAAATACAACCATGCAGAAACCTCCATGGCCATTTACAACCAGCCAGCCTGGCTAAGCCTTCCCTCGGGGCCAACACACTGACCTACCTGCTGACTCAGGCAGATAGACTATCCTGAGGCTTCTTCTAATTCCTGACATCCAGTCTCATCTATCCTGTTGGACTATGAGACCAATATAATATCCATGCGTGTGCCCAGGCTGCCATGGTGAGCTTGAGCCTCTATTCTGGGTGGTGGTAAATGGGTAAGTAATTAAAAAGTGAATACTGGGGTTCTTCAGATAACCGTGAGAGTCACCTCCGGAAGAATTCAGAAACCCAAGGTCCATTAGGATGAGACATGCTCACAGACATGTCTGCAAAGGGTTCTCTAGGATGCCTAATTCTGATGTCAGCTAGTCCCTGGGGATATGCCAGTGATTTCAGCAGGCGCTGAGGACCAACACTGGGCAGCTAAAACAGCCTTGAAGATCTTCATCTCTTTTTTATATTGATGTTATCTATCTGTTATTTATTCCTTTGACATTACCTTTTGTTCCTCTCCACATTTATACCACAAATGAACAAAATGAAGAGGATTTTCCATTTTAACAAACTTCTCTCTCCACAATATTTTCTCTTTCATGGGGTGTCTGTCTGATGCTTTTTAATAATGTTAAAATCCTCTTGCCAACTGAAAAGTTATTATAACCTAATCACTTTTCTCAATTTACTTTATCCTAAGTTTTAAATTAAGTTGTTTATTTTTATTAATCTGTGATTAGTTGGTTAACCCTACTTTGTTCAAAACTGATTAAATTTATAAGGACTGATTAAATTTATAAGGACATTTATTAAATATAAATGTGTAAGGAAGAAAGCAGAGTAAGGATAAGACATAAAATGGTGCTGGAAAGTAAAGCTAATGCCAAAAACACACACACACGAGAATACTACTTAGCCATTAAAAAGATGAAATTTGGCCATTTGCAGCAATGCAAATGGACTTTGAGGGTATTGACTTAAGTAAAATAAGTCAGAGAAAGACAAATACCATATGATTTCACTCATATGTGGAATATAAAAAACAAAAATGAACAAACCAAAAAACAAACCAACAGATACAGAGAACAGACTGGTTATCAGAGACGGTTTGGGAAGAGAGTGAGATGGGTAAAGGGGATCGACTACACGGTGACAGACGGAAACTGAATTTTTGGTGGTGAGCACACTGTACAGTGTACAGAAATAAAAACATAATGTTGTACACATGAAACTTGTATAATGTTATAAAACAGTGTTGCCTCAATAAAAATATAAAAGTAAAACCATCAGTGGGGTTGTAATTTAGGCAAAGTACTGGATTAGATGAATTTATAAGTAGGAGAACTGGCTTTGTTTTAAGGCAGATTTTTTTCCAAAAGCAAAAATGCAGAGCAGGAGTTCCCTCCGTGACTCAGCAGTTAACAAACCCGACTAGGATCCATGAGGATGGGGTTTGATCCCTGGCCTCGCTCAGTGGGTTAAGGATCCATTGTTGCCATGAGCTGTGGTGTGGGTCACAGACACGGCTCGATTCCCGAGTTGCTGTGGCTGAGGTGTAGGCCAGCAGCTATAAATCCAATTTGACCCCTAGCCTGAGAACTTCCATATGCTATGGGTGTGGCCCTAAAAAGCAAAGAAAGAAACAAAACAAAAAAAAAATGCAGAGCAGATAGAAAGGAAGCAGAGATTCACTATAGCAGTTAATAAATTCAAATCCATATTACATAGTTTAAAATAACAACATAAAAGATCTTTAACGAGTGAGGTTGGAAGGAAAATACCAATAGCTAAAATGTACCGATGTTTTAAGCACTTTGTCATTTTCTATGTGCTCACATAGTAGTCTTCACAACAACCCTCCGGTTGGCACCATTACTAGCTCCAGTTTACAAACAAGGAAACAGTCACAAAGACTCAGAAAAACTTGTTCAAGGTCATCAGCTAGTAAGCTGTTAAACTTGGGTTTGATCTCAGGTATGTTGACTCCAAAACCATTGTGATATCATTAATATTACAACAAATATTTTAAAATCACACTTACTATGAAAAAGTAGAAGCATATTCAAGAAATTAGAAAATAGGAGTTCCCGTCATGGAGCAGTGGAAACAAATCCGACTAGGAACTACTATGAGTTTCCAGGTTGGATCCCTGGCCTTGCTCAGTGGGTTAAGTATTGGGCGTTGCTGGGAGTTGTGTCGTAAGTCACAGATACTGCTCGGATCCTTCATTGCTGTGGCTGTGGTGTAGGCCGGCAACTGTAGCTCCAATTCAACCCCTAGCCTTAGAACCTCCATATGCCACAGGTGTAGCTCTAAATAGCCAAAAAAAAAAGAAAAAAGAAAGAAAGAAAAAGGAAGGAAGGAAGGGAGAAAGAAATTAGAAAACAATAATGTCTATCATATCATGTATCATTTGCAAATATGAAAATGAAGGAAGGAAGGAAAGATGGAACGGAGAAACAGAAGGCAAGAAAGATAGTTGAGATACAAACAAACTTATTTATAAAATAAAAAGAGAACAAACTTATGGTTACCAAAGGAGAAAGAAGTGGTGGGGAAAGATAAATTAGGAGTTTGGGATTAACATATGCACACTACTATATGTAAAACAGATAAACAATGAGGACCTACTGCATAGGGAACAATACTGAATATTTTATAATAACTTATAAAGGAAAAGAATCTGAAAAGAATATATATGTATGTATAACTGAATCACTCTCCTGTACACCTAAAATAACACAACACTGCAAATCAACTATACTTCAATTAAAATATATATATATATATTTGAAATAAAGAAAAAATATAAGCTTGTCTATTTAAGAGCACATTTGGTGTGCAGATAACCTCAGTAACTAAAAATCAATTTAGTAACTTTGGTTATACCAGGGTGCATGTGTGTGTGAATGCACACACAGGTGCACACACACACACACACATACATACCTTTATATGTCACAGATGTAATATATTACATATACACATATGCATGCACTATATATGTAATACATTATTCATACACATATATGTATGTCATACATATAATACGTTGTGTTATGTGTGTGTACATATATATATTTGTGGATGTGTCAAGACATAATAAATGTTCCATAGTATTCACTGACTGAATGAATATATACATATATGCTTTTGGAAGCTATACATGCACTACTTAAAAAAGCCTTTTCTAGAAAGGTTGGGCTTGGGGAATGAAGGCTTTCACTTTTGCTTTATGCTTCTTGGTATTGTTTGCAGTTTCTCCCAGTATTCACACTTATTTTTCCTTGTCGACCATAATTATCTAGAAAGCAGAATTATAAGATATTTTGGCTTCATATTCTTATTTAATACTGAAAAATATTCAGAAACACAGCATTATCTGACCACTTTTTCTATAATGTTAGAAATCAAAGGAAAAACACACACAGCTTGAAATTTTCCTGAACCAACCAGAGCAATACAATAGATGTTATTCAAAGAATGGGGTTTGGGGATTTATTTTTTGTTTGTTTGTTCTGATTTTGCTTGTTTTTGGTCAAAAGGCTCATCCCATGAATGTTGAGTTCCCCAAATAAAACAGATAAAAACCAGAGGGGAGGGCATCACCACAGTCAGGTGATAAACACAACCACATATACCTCTTACTTTTAAACCTCAGTTGTTATCTTCTACTAAACTGTTTCATTTTCCCTGTAGATCTCTGGCTTGACAATCATGTAGCCATAATTTAACTAAGTATTAAAAATACAATCCTCTTAGAAATAATCTTCCTCCCTACTCTTCTTTTTGCCTTTCAGTAATTACTGTACTAAGGGGCAGGTGGTATAAAGGCTATGAAGTATTTTAATAAATTTTTTGGTTTCATGATTAACTGATGCAAACCTGAAGTGCTACCACTCTTAAATGTAATCAAGAAAAGATTTTAGTTTTGATTAGCCATTGAATAGGTCCAGAAACATAATCATATACTCGCCTATTTTGTCAACCTCTGATTTAGAGTCTTTATTGCTATTGAATGGCCTTAATCTACTAACAAATAAGATATCTGATTTAAGCAGACAAGGAAGAAAATGGTTTTGCTATGAAAAATCTTCTTCTCTCTTATGCAAAGAGGTGGGCTAAAATCTTTCTAATGGTCTATTAAAAATTATCAGGTTTCGATATGGAAGGTAAGATGACTTTCAATATTCTGATGTAAGTTAGAAACTTTATTTTATCATTGCTTTTCTTTTTTTTTTTAATCATTGCTTTTCTTAAATCAATCAAAAATATTTATTGGACCCCTGCAATATAAAGTATCAGAGGAAGAAGAATCACAATCTCTGACCAGAAATGTTCATCTTATTAGACAAATAAGATACAACTAGGTAAGAAATAATAGAAAATTAGACTTTCTATTGAAGTATAAAATTGTGCCAGACAATAAATCCTCATTTTCTTTCCTTCTATTTTTGTCACTTAAGACTTTTTAAAAATAATTCCTCTGCCCTCTAATATTAGATATTTATGATCATTTTCCCACCATCTTCTCTACACACTGCTTCTCTCATCTTTTCTCACAGCTGTGAAACCATATACAAATTCTGGCACTTCCGGCATGCCAAAACATTCTGTTCTTCCAGTACAGACCTCTGACACGATAACTCATGTCAGAGGTCTGTACTGGAAGCCCATTCACTATTCTATACATCTGCTTAAATATCTCAAATGTTCCTAAAATTTAGCAGTGCCAGAACTGAATTTTTGATCAGCCTTCTCCAATCCCAAATCTGCTCTATATCTAGACTTCTTAAAGCCAGAAATCTGAGAATCATCCTTGATAGCTTACCACTTGTTCTTATATCTAGTCCATTATAAAGTTCCATCAATTCAACTTCCAAAGTATTACTTGAGTCCACCTACATCTCTCTTTTCACTCTGATTATCTGGTCTTCCTGCTTTTGCCCTTCTTTGCCTTGCTCCCTCCGTCCATCCTCCACATGGCAGTCAAAATGATTATGTAAAGAGAAAATCACAATACCACTTTTTTTTCTTAAAAGCCTTCAAAGACAAAATACCATTACAATTTGAATCATATCCCTTGCCACCTTTACATCTAAAATATAATCACTTTTTCACAAAACATCATAATTGGTTAAGATATTTTACATGTGTGACTTGCTTTGGTTTTATTGGTTTGCTGTTGATTCACTCCTACCAGACGTTAAGCTGCATATAGCAGGGATCATGTCTCCTTATACGCATGATTTCATTTAACACTCAAAATAGCCCTATTTTATTAGATGAGGAAAATATGACTTAGAGAAGATGAGTCTTTCCTGAGGACATATATCTGATATAATGAAACACTAGATGTACACCAAGATCTATTGGAAGCAGAAGGCTAACTAGTCATTTACAATGCTATGTCATCCCCTCACAAACATTTCCCACGGGAGACGTCTAAAACCACAGCCATACCAGGGAATTTCCTCTTGAAAATTAGTAATGAGCTAAAATCAACATGGAAAAGTCTCAAAAAATGTCCAACATCAAATTATTTTGTAATTGTATGACTGCGAGTAGGGTAAGAAACTGGTGGCCCTATCTTTCGGGGGGTACATAGGCTATTTTTATATATAGAAACGTGAAGTACTAAGACCATTTAGGAAAGACTCAAATCCCATGTCCTCTGTTTCAGTCTCCTAATATGTCAATAGTTTTAGGATGTAAGAATTAAATGAGATATGACACATGAAACATTGAGCATAGTCTTGCATTCAAATAGTACTTATTATTATACTAATTAGTCTTTTTTTTTTTCCGCACAGCTGCACAACAGCAAAGCGAGTGATGGGAAGAGACACAAGAGAGTGTTCTCTGTTTTCAGTCTGAGGGTTGCTGATGGTCAAGTAGCAGTGAATATGGAGTGACTGCAGTCAAACAAAGTGGAATCTCTAAGGTTTAGCATCTGGAATAAGTGCCAGTTCCCTGTACTTGATGACAAGTCCTCTAAAATCAATGGAGAACTTCACAGATGAGTTGAGCTCATGGTTCTTTCATGCCCTGACCTTATCAGGCAGTTGTCATTATCAAGATACTTTCCACCTTGGTTTGCACACTTGAATTTCTCCTTTGGGATCCTTCAAGGACTGGCTCATGGCTTGCTCTTACCAGCCTTCCTCAGGCACTGGTACACTTACAAAAGAAGATACTTGGGAGTGGAGAGAATTTCTACATGCCTTCAGAATACAGCTAATATATTCAAAAGCAGTTGATTAAGAGCATAGTTTTTTGAAACCACAGGGAAACTGTCACTTCTTAAGAACTTACATTAAAACTTAATTAATTATGATTATAATAATTAAAAATGCTTGCAGAAATAATTTTAAAATGTTCATCTGTAGTACTGAGCTTGAGGAAAACCAAGGAAGGAAGTCACCCAAGAGCCCTCCCAACTTTCCTATCAGTCATATTCTCTCATATCTGGTGACCCTGGCCGCATTTGTGAATGCTATCCCTTCCTCTTGTGATGCATAATCACCACCCACAGGGATACTTCTCAGCCCGTTGTCTGTGTCCATCACATCTCATCACCCCATCACAGACTTTTCTTTCCCTGGCCACAACACTGCCTGCTGACTGCTCTTTTCTAGCCCCTTGCTCTAATTCCTGCAGCATTATCTCTTTCTAGTGTCATCGGGCACAGATTGAAAAAGGCTTAGACTTTGCTCACCCAAGAAGTATCTATCATGTCTTTCCCAGTATAGCCAGATGCATCCCTTTTATAACTGGATGCTGCCAGGTTGGCAACTTACCTTCTTTGTAACTATTTATGAAAACAATTGAAAGCAAGTAAGACTTGTGAGAAAAAGGGGACTGAATCCATGAGTCCATGACTCCTCTCCATGGACATTCAAAGATGCTAAAATAAGTCAATGAGCTGGTAAAGATCTGGCCCAAGACAGATTCTAACTAGGAGCAACAGGATACCTGAGAGGGAGCTTACCATGGGAGACCTAAGTCTGGAAGTATATGTCTATCTATCAAAGTTATGGGTGAAGTGAGCAGACTAGTTCCACCCAACCCATATATACTATTGAAAAGTCAGTGACTACTAGCACAATTTATTTTGGTAATATGAATGTATTTTATGGACCACGGCAGAGTGAGGGGTTCAGAATTGAAAGAGACATTACTACTCATGAAACTACTGTGGATGGAATAAGTCAGCTGACACCCATGTCAGGAAGGAACTTTAGAGCCATCAGCGGTAGATTTTTCGATCCACTGATGGTGGCAATGGAGGACCAGAAAGAGTGGCCATGATGGTGTTCATCCTCAAGGAGAGCATGTTTCTTCTCCCCTAGTAGGAAAAGCATGACAGATGGTAAGAAATGGTTTGTGAACATTTTCATACACCCTGGGAAACTTCAGAGATATTTAGGGGGAGAAACTCCTGGAAATATTAGCAAGCTTTATATTAAAGTGGATAGGAAACCCAAACTCTTAAAATTTCAGATAATAATGTTAATGTGCTTTTTTATGTTTTATTTTAAAAATGCTGGAGTTGCCAACATGGCTCAGTGGTAATGAACCTGACTAGTATCCATGAGGATGTGGGTTCGATACCTGGCCTTGCACAGTGGGTTAAACATCTGGCGTTGCCGTGAGCTATGGTGTAGGTCACAGATGTGGCTTGGATCCCATGTGCTGTGACTGTGGCATAGGCTGGCAGCTACAGCTCCAATTCAACCCCTAGCCTGGGAAATTCCATATGCCATGGGTGCGGCACTAAAAAGACAATAAGTAAGTAAATAAATATAAAAATTCAAAAACATTTAAAATGCTAAAAATTTCCTCATTTCCTTATTCCCTTACTCTTTTCTGTGAATGCCTGAACTTCAGTGAAATCTGATTTCCCCAATATCATTGTTTGGGTATGGGAGAGACCACAGCTTCTTTAATAATAATTTAATTTTTTACTGGATACATGGTTTCTCTGAATAAATATTACTTAGTCTTTCTTACAGATATGTGAAGCCATGTGACTAACTTCTGATCAATAATATATAATTACATATAATGTTGGTATAAGAATCTATACCATAACTTTGCAAGAACCTACCTTAACAGTGAACTGACATATGCCCTTTTCTTCTTTCTTCCTTCCTCCACCTGCCTGTCAGAAACATCCTACCACTACTTTCAATGATAAAGACGAAGGCAAGAACAGTGGGGCAGTAAGGCAAGGATGTTGGGTTCTTGATGAATTCATGGATCAGAGCCACCTTACCCTCCCTGGAAAATACAGATGGCATTTTTGCTCTCATGTCCAGTTCCTAGACTAGAATGGCTAGAAAAGCTGGGGGATTTAGTTTTTTTAATTTAATTTTATTGGAGTAAAGTTGACTTACAACATGGTATTAGCTTCAGAGCTTAGCCACACTGTTGCCTGGTCTCCCCTCTATCCTTGTTCTTGCTGGGTCACCTTAAATGGATTCCTTTCCTCAGCCCTCTGGCCACTCCTGAAAGCCCTGCCGTCTGCTCATCATCTTCCTTTACAGTCTTTCCCAGGTTACTTCCTGAGGCTGCTAATTAACCAAGCTCTGCATCAAACGACATTATAAACTTTTGCAACACTCCTCCAAGTGTGTCATTTGCCACACACTGAAGTCTCCACCCTTTACCTGGGCTTTCTCACCTCTCTGTGATAACCTCCTTTGGATCACATGTAATTATGTGAGCCTAGTGTCCAACACAGTCACCCCCTGTAGATACACATTTCAAAACAGAAACGAAGTTCATTCTCTTTTTTTTTTTTTTTTCTGGGATCCTATGCAATATCCCCAGGAAGAGCTAACCATTGCTTCTTCCCTGCTTCTACAGCAGTTAATCTTAGGCTTGTATTTACTGAGACACACATCTCATTGTACTGGAATTAGTTGCTCGACTCTTCAGCCCATGCCCCTCTCTTGGAGATTGCAGATGGTCATCCCCAGGGTCAAAAGTCATGGCACTGACTGGTTTGTTTGGTCAGCACAATATTGGCAAACAAGTGAATCTGAAGGTTTTGGCAGGTATCCTCCCCTTTTTCAAGTTGCACCTCTCCCTAGATTTATTCCAGCTTTACACACATCACAGATAGATTCCTACCCCATCCTTCCTTGGAAGATTAGAAACCAAGCATTAGTAATCTTAGTTCCCAGCACCTCATACCATGCTTGGTTCATCCTGGGCACTCAATGCATGCTAAAGGGAAGTGAGAGAAAACCTTCCTTGCTGTTTTGGTTCTTTCTAGAGCCTAGGCTCAAAAACAAAAACAAAAATCAAGAAAAGATATAGAGTGTTCCTGAAATGTTTGTATGTTCAGCACTGTAAACCCTTCAACATTTCCTCCACAGTTTTAAGGGAAGAACTCTTCTAAGGAACATAATACTAAATACTAAAATAGTTCGCTTTCCTGAATTTTCTGCATTGCACCCCAGGAATGAGCAGAAGGTGGGGGGACAAGGAACAGGATGTGATTTTGTCCTGTCTGATAAAGGAGTAATGACTGATACTTGCCTCCCCAGCAAGCTAAGGCAACTCCCAGGCAAACCATTGCCTTTGTCTTCCTCTTCTTTAAAACGATCACAGTGGAGCTGAGTGGTCTCTGAAAACACAGAATTACATTTGCTCATCTTTTTAACATTAGCATAGAAGATAAGCGTCCTTCCAACATACATTTGAAAGTGGATAATTTTACTTAACCCAAATAAACTCAGTGCATCTCATTATAAAAAAAAAAAAAAAGGAGCAAGAGAGAGGGAAAGAAAGAAAAATGCACCACCTAGGAATATGAATACATTTTTACAATTGCTTCAAGATTCAGGGCGTGAATTTTTTAATACTTAATATCCTAAGATGTTTTCTTCATTTCCACAGAAATACCTCTGCGAGTTCAGAGTTTATTTTTTTAAATTACTTTTTTTCCAAATCAGGGGGAAAAATTTCCATATCTTTCAGCTATATAAAATAGTTTTACAGTTTAGCACTTGAAAAACAACCCCCATCAATCAGGAGCAGTAACTGAGACACTTTATGTACCAAACAACTTCAGCTGAAATTGAAACATCACTGATTGGCAAAACAATTTTGCCTTTCTAGTTTCCGGCATGTCTTCTCACCTGTAGGTGTTAAGACTAAGGGAAACTCAATCTTGTGGCCCTACTTTAAATAGTTCTAGTATCTGGAGGGTGGGTGAAGGAAAATACTATCCTGTTATTAAAAAGCATGGTATAACTTCATGTGTTTGCCTGCAAATACTTACTGAGAATTCCTTAAGGACATTATTATCTTTCTAACACCTTTATAAGAAGAAATATTTAGTGCTCTGATTAAACACAGGTTGAATTTGCCAAGTAATAAAAGCACATTTTATAAGGGAATAAAGTTGTTTATTCCCTGTAAATTGTGCTATATCAATATCTAAACCAGTTATCCTCTATGCTCTCCCCATCCCCCCAAAGAGAGAAAAGTCTTTTGCACACTATTTTCTGCCAACATGTTTCACTTCTGTCCAGGAGTCAGGGAAAAAGTTATTTTTTGTGGAAAAACATGCTGGGATAGCATTATAGTACTTTACTGTGAACAGATAACCAGTCTGCACTATAAAGATACTTTATATGGAGAAATTTAATTTTCGATCTAAGTTATAGTGTATATTGTGCACTAATGTATATTATGCATTTATTAACACACATTTTAGATCTCCCCCTATAATGTACGGAATCATGTTTTAGGCATTGTTCTAAAGCCATTGAACAATATCCTTCTACTTCAACTGATGTAGCCAAAAACACTGGGGAAACATCAGGATAGAGAAAGAAGAAGGTTAAATAGCAGATTCCAATCTGTTTATTCCTTCATTTGATACATATTTGTTATGCATCTCCTCTGTGCCAGGCAGTGTGCTAGACACTGACCACGTTGAGATGTAGAAAACTTACAGTCTAAGGACCAGTTTGTAAGTCTAGGAAGCCAAATGGTAACTCAAGAACACCACTCCCCACAACTCCTCCTAGACCTGAAGAGAAAGAGTCTCCAACGCGTGAAATGTTTCACTTCTTCTCTCTCTGTGTGATTTACACAATATAATATACATGCCAGTTCATTTCCAACTGTATAACTCCACAAAAGTGAGGGAGTTCCACTCTAAAACAGTGGATTAAGGATCTGGCATTGCTGCAGCTGTGGTGTACATTGCAGCTGTGATTGAGATTTGATCCATGGTCTGAGAACTTCCATATGCCATGAGTGTGGCCACTGGAAGAGAAAATAAAAAGAACCAGGGATATAGACTACAGTGAACCATAATCCAAGTGTGGAGTTTCTTGTGGATAGTATTTTTTCATTAGACTTTGTAATAAATTATAGAGGTGGTGTTAAAATTTGAAAAGTTTATAAATGTGAGCCCTCATTAGCATATATTAAATATTATTATTTATTAGAATGTTAATAATTTATTAGTTTTTAAATTAATCATCTACTCACTTTACACAATTAAGTCTAATTGATGCAGAGGGATTTCAGAGAGAGGATAGTCTAAAATCTCTTTATTTATATTAAGGAAACAGCACAATTCAAAGTTATTATATGCTCCTTGGGCACAGCTCAATTATTGGACAAGAAGAGAGTTTCACATAGAGTATTTTCATGGCTTGGGCACTAGGATCATCTAGGGCACAGAAAATGAAGTACTTCTCAGAGTAATCAAATTGTAAGGTGAGAAATCTAAGGGTTCCTAGATGGCAGAAACTCCACAGGTAAATCCATTAATCCTTTCCTTTTCCACATAGTCCAGGTGAGACCTGCTGCACTGGGCCCTAAACTTCTTAAGGACAGGATGATGTCTAACCCATCTCCGCCTGCTACTGTCTATAACAGTACCTGACACAAAGTGCTATGAACTCAGTGTCTGTGTCCCGCCAAAACTGTATGAGGAAGCCCTATTCCCCAGTGTTGCTGTATTTGGAGTCAAGAAGTAACTGAAGTTAAATGAGATTATAAGGGTGGGGATCTGACCCAACAGGGTTAGTGTCCTTATAAGAAGAGACACATTGTTCTCTCTGTGTGTGCATCAAGGAAAGGCCATAGAGGACATGGTGTAAAGGTTGCCTACAAACCAGGAAGAGAGCTCTCAGCAGAACTGCACCAGTAAGCACCTTGATATTGGACTTCCCAGATTCCAGGCTGTGAGAAAGGTCATTTCTGTTATTTAAGTCACCTGGTCTATGGTATTCTGTTATAGCAGCCTGAGCAGACTAATACACAAAGTAACTACTCTGATCAGTTATCAGATGAACAAATAATTTTCAAAAAATTTTAGGCTTTCTCCTTCAAACATTTTTTGGCAGATATTGTGGCAGTCGAAGCGTTATGAAATGAAAGAGGACTGCAGTTATGTTTCCGCATTGACAAAACGGGGAAAAAAATAAATTATATAGTCTTTTTAGGGCCTCACCCACGGCATATGGAAGTTCCCAGGCTAGGACTCGAATCAGAGCTTCAGCTGCAAACCTACACCACAGCCAGAGCAACATGGGATCCAAGCTGCGTCCACGACCCACACCACAGCTCAGGGCAATGCCGGATCCTTAACCCACTGTCTGAGGCCAGGGAGTGAACACCAGTCAAGGTCATTACCACTGAGCAAAAATGGAAACTCCAATGGGAACAATATTAATACTTCCTTAGAGGTATGAGGAATGAATGAGATAGAGAGACCTTAGGTCAGTGCTAAGGAACTGTGCTATCATTTGTTATTATTATGTCTCAAGGTGCAGTACCACATTTGAAAAGTGGTAATTTTTTTTTGTTTCTGTTGACAGATGCCAGGAACACTGCACAATCCATCTGTCATTTTCATGGATGTAGTCTTTGTATTGTCTTGGACACAAGGTTGCAACTCGGATGAGGCAAGAAGAGACATACCTGAATTTAAGGAGGCATCCATTCTCAGGGTCATGTAAGTACAACCGTGTGCTTGAAAGACACAGAGAATGAGCACCTCCTTAAATTCTGTACTCTAGTTTTCCTCCTACCTCCCAGCTCTGTTGGGAATCTTCTTTATGAGGATGAGTCGCCTTAGAACTATGAGGAGTAACCTTCTTTGGGAGTGTGGGGAGCTATCCCCATTTTGTGAGGAAAAGAGATATAGTAAGACTGTTTGGATTTTGAACATTTAAAAGAAAACTGCTTTTACTGAGTTGGACAGTACCACCACCACCACCACCACCACCCCCAGCCACCGCCGCTGCCGCCAGATTCATGTCCACTAGCAACCTTTAAATGCGGTCTTATTTGGAAATAAGATCTTTGCAGATGTAATCAAGTTAAGGTGAGGTCATAATGGATGAGGATATACCTAAATTTTATAAAACTTCTGTCTTCATAGGAAGAGGAAAATTTGGGCACAGACACAGATACGCAGGGGAGAAAGCAATGTGAAGATGGAGGCAGAGACTGGAGTAATGTATCTATGAGCCAAAGAATGCCAAGGAATGCCAGCAACTACCAGAAGCTACCAGAGGCAAAGAAAAGTTTTTCTCTAGAGTCTTAACAGGGAGCATAGTCCTCTCAACACCTTGGTTTCTGGCTTCCACCTTTCACAGCTGTAAGAGAAAAAATTTCTCCTTTTTAAGCCACTCATTTTGTGCTAATTTGTTACAGCCTGTGGGAAACTAATACACTGCTCAACTGTTAGGGGTGAATCCCTAGGAAAGAAGAAAACGGGTAATCTGGATCTGTGAGGTGTAGGACAGAATCGATCAGGACCCCATGTTTGTGAGACCTCCTATTTCCATTGGAAGAAACTATCCATGTGAACTAAAATGCTGAGCACTAAGCTCTGAAACCCTGACAGCCAAGAATAGGGCAGCTCTGACTAAACTTAGCACTGAGGCTGGTGATGTTATCTTCAAAGACACATGGAAGTTCCTGGAGGAATCTCTCCATCACTGTCAGGACAGTAGAAGAGCATCTTCTGACATATCTGTAGGGCCAGTACTCATCAGGGTAAAGAACCAGCAAGAGTCAGTGGAAATAACATTTGTCTATCCATGTGAGTTTGGAAGCCTGACTGGCCACTGTCTCTTCTTCAGGCTAACTATACCCTCAGAAGTCCTGGGCAGTTTGAGTATGGGTAGGCTTAAGACAAACTGATGCATAAAAAGGAGGAACTTCTGCCAAGAGGCAACACCTACACGGAAGGACAAACAGGAGCTAGTCAAGAGGCAATGAACAAGGGAAATTTTCGGTACTGGGGCTAGCAAAAATGAGGGCCTTGACTTGATAAAAAGATGGCACGATGAACATCTGAAAGAACTGAGAAAGACTAAATGCAGAAGTTCCAAGGCATGAGATGGAGAAATAAATGTCTCTATACAGTAAGTCAGGAAAGTGGTGGAGTTGGTGAGTGTGGAGGAAAAATATCAGATCCTAAAATCAGGGCTACATTGGAGCCCTGACTGAAACCCCAAACACATTTTCAAATGTAAATGCTTGTTGGTTACATCAGTACTATTACACCACATATAATTGCATTATAAGTTCAATAGATGTTAGTGGGCTAGCCTAGGAACGGTGTCATTACTCTTAATATTTCGTATAGGAGTTCCCTTTTGGTGCAGTGGGTTAAGGCCATGGCATTGTTACTACAGCAGCTTGGGTTGCTGCTGTGGCTCAGGTTTGACCCCTGGCCCAGGAACTTCCACATGTTGTGGGTGAGGCCAAAAAAAAAATGTTTTGTACGAATTATTATCCTCCTGAATTTCAAACAAACAACTTGGGAAGAAACTCAATTCATTTCTAAAATGCATATAAGCTATACTGGTGATATGCCACACCCTGAAATGACCTTGAAATGTGGGAGGGGATACAATTCAGCATACATTCTCCTCTGCTATCGATATGTTCTGAATTTCTGATAAGCACAGTCATTACTTTTATTTAATGCTCACATGCTATTTTATTTTATTTTATTTTATTTTAGAGATAGCTAGAAATGCCATAATAGACCTGGATAAAACTGAGTCAGAGAACAGAACCAAAGCACAGTTAGAAACAAACAGCACTTTTCCCCCCATGTCTACCACTGAGCTGTGGGAGGGAACTACACAGAGAACCTGTTCTAACCCCCTGATCACAACCTCATGATCCTTGGACAAACTCCAGAGACAGCTATATTTTTATAGGAAAACCAACCCTTTTGGTTTGAGCACAAGGGAAGCTGCGAGTCTGTACTCCTATCCTTACCTAAAATGCAATGGAGATTAAATGAGGGTGACAGCAGCTTCCTTGAATTCTCTTCCTGTCCATGAATTAAATCCTCTTAGAGGTGAGACTCATCACCACGGAGCCCGGGGAAAGGACATGACTGATTGAGTTCATATTATAATACCTGGTACCTCTCCTGCCTTGGGGAAGGAAACATAAAATAAAGATGCCTGTACCATGCAACACTCAAATATGTTCTTCAGAATTCAAGGACTTAAATTATTCATTGACTTGGGCATTTCTTTTTTATTTTTTTAAGGTGAATAAAAGAGAAGAAAAATACCCTAATCTTTCTGTTACAAAATAAAATATCAGTCCTAATGTTCAAATTCACCCTCAGAACATAGCATAATCCTATATTATAACCAATTTTGTAAAATGTGAAAGTGTATGCAAAATAAGATAAACAAAAGGAAAAGAAAGCAACTGAGTACAAGAAAATAGCTTACAGCAAATGACATTTGGAATGAAAGATAGAAAACCCACACTATTTTGTTCTATACTTAAATAGACGGAGAGCAGAAATGCACTGGGGACATTTGATAATCAATATAACATTACCCCGAGGGTGCTATATACAACCATAATCTTTAAAGCAAAACTCAAGGAAATGGAACATTTAAATTAGAAGGACTTTTAACAACAACATGGCAAAAAGAAAAAAAAAAAAGACAATGCCCTTTTCTATCAGGGAATTTTTAACTTAAGAGTTATTTTTCACAGCCAGTTTTTACCAAGCAACACGAGGAGAGAAAAAAAAAATATCTTAAGTCTTTTCTGTCACTGTAGCCTTCATAATCACCACAATTCAATATGACATCATGACTTGTAAGAAATTCTCCCTGGCATCCATTTAAGTGGACACTAATTGGAAAGTTCAGTGAACAGAAAAAGGCTGTGAACAATATATATTTGAACATGCTGCACCCAATCCTGACCTTAAATGACAAGGAGAAAAAAAAATAGCTCAACACAGCCTCTGCACTCAGATCTGTATTGTGAAACCGCGATGTGCTTTAGCTCCAGGAAAACCCCGGGCTTAAGATGAGACTGAAATCAAACCTGGAAACTCCACAAGAATCAATCTTCTCCAGACACATGGTTCTGGGAAGAAGCATCTGGGTGCCCAGCACAGAAGTCAGGGACCCCACAGGCAAAGAGGTAAGGGTAAGATGTCACTAAAAACGGAAGCTTTTGTCAGACAAACAAGGATTTCAGCCTTGGATCCACTGTACCCTAGATGTGTCACTTGGGCAGAGAGCGTCACCTCTCAGATTTGTCACCTGCAAAATGGGGATGGTAATAATGTTACCGTGAGCTATTATGAGAAATCACTCAGATGATGTAAACATAACACAGCACCTATCACATCATAAGTGCTGCCTTACTAAAAGCTAGCATGCATCGAGGGCATATAACATATCATTAAACAGCTCTCTCAGAATAACCCTATGAGCTAGATATCAACACTATACCCATTATACCGAGGAAAAGACTGAGGCATGGAAAGGATAAGTGACTTGCCTGAGGTCACACCGCTGTTTAGTGGTAAAATGGTGCTTCAACCTAGCATTCTGGTTCCGATCTATACATACCGTTTCTAATTTAGTTTTATTGAATAAAGAGTAGTTTTTTTTTTAATAATTCTTGAAGTTTGATAATCTTATTGAAAAGTGATAGGCAGAAACACTATAAATCATAAAATAAGATTGTATATAATCAATACCTACCTTTAAACCCGTTAAAGCACCAAGCCCTACAAACAAGAAGTGAAGACGGGATTGTAAGAAGCATTAGGAGCGTTTTCTCAATATCAGGGCAGGAAATACCTGACTGCTTGCTGAAGGTTCCAGGTAACCTGGGGTTCAGAGAAGCTGTCTCCATCCTGACTTTGGGTAGTCTCAATGTTCTGATAATCCTTCTCTGTCCTGGCTAGAGTGGGGGAACTCACCTTTACACTCCGCATCCTAAGATTCCCAACGAGCTAGGGTTCTGTGTCTAGATCTACACTTAGTATTTAAATTTACCCTTGGGGGTTGTGGCCACAAGATCCTAGAGACATTGAAAGGCTATGCCTCAGAAAGGTTAAGCCCTGGTGATTGGGAACCAAAGGTAAGGAAACTGAATACATCACAATTGCATAGTCTTTTTCTTTTTTTTTTTTAACTTACAGCTCTTCATCCATGCAAAAATCTTTCACAAATGAGAGGACTCAGGTCCCAAGATAAACGTGTACAAGGTCAGAGAGATCAGAACCAGGATCTAAACCCAGGACTCTCTTGCTCTGCTCAGCATCCCTTTTCTTACAGTCCCTTACAGCTACACAACATGCAAATCCACCCCCAAGCTGGAACTAAGCCTTAAGGTAAATTCTGAGAATTCCAAGAATTTTAGAAGTCTACTTTTCTTTTCCCTTTTTACAGGCACACCTGCAGCATATGGATGTTTCCAGGCTAGGGGTTGAATGGGAGGCTGCAGCTGCCAGGCTATGCCACAGCCATGGCCCAGATCTGAGCCGCATCTGTAGTTTCCGCTGCAGCTTTCGGCAATGCCAGATCCTTAACCCACTGAGCGAGGCCAGGGATCAAACATGCATCCTCACAGACACTATGTGGGGTTATTAACCCATTGAGCCACAAGGGATACCTGGTTGCTAGTTCTTCTGATCTAGCAAAAAGGACTCTAGGAGACTATGAAATCTATTGTTTGATTTCCCAGACCTTTTTGTGAGTACCTGCTTTCTGTAAACAGATTCCATCTCAGAGTCACTAGGTTCAGCCCCTGATCCAGATCTGATCAGTTACAAAATCCATTTCTTTCTGCACAGTAATTAACTCAGAGATGGGCATGTAACCCAAAGGAAGCTAATCAGAATCCTTTCCTATAGACTGGCTGCACAGGTACTATGAGCAAGAAGTTCTCTATCAGGTGAGATTTCTAAAATGAAAAGATGTGAATCTGGGGTCTTCCCTGTATCTTCCAGGTCTTCAGTGTCCATATTTCATGTCACAGGTCAAAACCTATTTTCAGAATACAGGCAAGACAGAATAAGTGAAAATAGGAGAGAGAGTGAAATTCCTAGCAGATAGCAGGTGAAATTCCAGTGCTTGAGACTGCTATGGGTGCAGCTCTTCCTTTGATCATTTGAGCCCTCTCGAGGAATTTGTTTGTTTTTTAGTCAAATAAGATAATGTATTCCTTTTCTTGCCTAAGATAATTTGCCACTGAAGAGTCCTTAAAAATCTCTCTGCTTAAGGATTTCATGAAACCTAAGTACATCTGGACACTCCTTGACTTATTTATCTAGTCATCATTTATCTCCCCCAACATTCCCTGCCCTGGAACATAAACCCTGTAAAGAAAAGGGGAAATATATGTGTCTTATTCACTGTTCTAACTGCAGCATCTAGAGAGAGCCCTGCACGTGGGAGGTACTTGATAACTAATGGGGAAAGCATAAGTGGATGAGTGGATGGATGGATGAATAAGGCAGAGCCCAGTCTAGTACCCCGGAGTGCTCTCTGGATAGGTGTTCCATGAAGACCCACCAGTCTGAAGCTGGTGAGGCAAGAGAAGGCTCATGGGAATCCATGCAGACTGAGCATCTTGAGAGACTCACAGAGGCAAACCTCCCTTCCCTTCGATAGGAGCACAGTGAGCAAGGTTTTCTCCAGCCACTGGAAGACCTCAGGCAGATATCTATTGACAAGGCAAGGGGTTGTTAATAACGGGCCTTCTTCATAGAACCAGAAGATAATCATAAGTGTTTCTGAGGAGTTCCTCTACTGGCTCAGCAGGTTAAGAACACATCACAACCTCCATGAGGATGGGGGTTCGATCCCTGGCCTCACTCAGTGGGTTAAGGATTCGGCATTGCTGGGAGCTGTGGTGTAAGTCACAGATGTGACTCAGATCCTGCATTGCTGTGGCTGTAGTATAGGCCAGCAGATACAGTTCCAATTCAGCCCTTAGCCTGGGAACTTCCATATACCACAAGTGCAGCCATAAAAAGAAAAAAAAAAAAGGTTTTGAGGTCTATGCAAGGTGCTAAAATGACTATACAAGGAGGTGTTGGGATCTCCTAGTTCTTCAACACCATGCAATTCAGCTCCGGCCCTTTTAGAGCATGAACCACATATAAACTTCAGCCCCCACTAGGTAACTGTGCGGCATTGGCTCCAAGATGTGGATACCAAAATCCAAGAATGATTAAGCCCCATGTATAAAACACTGTAGAATTTGCACATCCTCCTCTATACTTGAGGTCATCTCTAGGTTACTTATTATACCTAATACAATATAAATGCTATGTAAATAGTTGTAAATACTATGCAAATAGTTGCCAGGTGAGAGCAAATTCAAGTTTTGCTTTTTGTAACTTTCTAGAAATTGTTAAAAACCTATTTTCAATCTGCAGTTGGCTGAACCCATGGATACGGAACTCACAGATACCAAAGGCTGAACGTATCCAATTAGGGACTGTAAAGAATACTAAGTAGAAGGCGTCTTTGACCTGCTATGATGGAGCTTTGGAGAGATAAGACACTTAAGAAAGAGCTCACATACTAGGCAGTAAATAATTGTGAGTTGTGGTTTTACTAGGGAGGAAAGAAGGAAAAGATGGAAGAACAACCCCCAAGATTTTATTTCCACACCTATTTTTCCATCACGAATATTCTCAAGACAAGATCACCTAATTCAATTGAGATTTCATGTTTATTGTTTGATTTGTTAGGAGTTCCAAGGCACTCATTTTGAGGAGGAGAATGGGAAAAGAATAAAACTCCAACAAATGGCAATAGGATACAGGTCATCTTAAAAGAGTCATGATAAAAGAAAACAAGATTATTTCAAGTTTGACTGTTAAAAAACCTAGAAATTTCGCACAACTGTTTGTCGAAACTGGCTGTATAAACTGGCTGTATAAGTTTCTCCATGGGATTTGAAATTGTGACAGATACAATCCTATCACAGTTGCTCTTTTCTCAAGGTGTTTGCCTTCCAAAGTAGAAAGAATCAAAACTAACCATTGTTGGGTACATATGCTGCCAGTCACCATGTAAATGTGCTATCTTATTTAACCATCACAGCAAACGATGAGAAAGATCGTGGTATTACATCCATTGTATAGAGAAGCTAGTCAATCTGCCAAACTTCCCAGAGCTAGAAAGGGGCAGAGCTGGGTTTTAAGAGAAATCAAACTCCAGTACCCTTGCTCTTACCCACTAAGTCTTTTCCAGGCTAGGCTGCCTAGGGAGGGAGGTTTGGCAACAATAACACAAACCCAAGGAAGAGCCAAAGGAAGCATAAAATATTTTTCTCACCACACTTAGCAGTCCATGATGGTTGTGAACAATCCTCCCCTCACCCCAAACCTACAAATGCATCACGAGTCACCTAGACTTTACTGAAGGTTTTCTAATAAGGAAGAGAGGGTTGGACAGCTTCTTAGACAGCAAAAGTCTCCAAAGTCCACTTTAAAGACACTTCTCTTGAGAGTTCCCATCTTGGCTCAGTGGCTAATGAACCCAGCTAGTATCCATGAGGATGTGGGTTCGACCCTTGGACTCACTCAGTGGGTTAAGGATCCGATGTTGCCATGAGCTGTGGTGTAGATCGCAGATGCGGCTCAGATCCTGAGTTGCTGTGACTGTGGGACAGGCTGGTATGTGCAGCTCCTATTCAACCCCTAGGCAGGGAACTTCCATATGCCTTGGGTGCAGTCCTAAAAAGACCAAAAAAAAAAAAAAAAAACCTCTTTGTCAGAAAAAAAAATTCTCTCCGGAACTTGCATATCTCTCTCCACTATCCACCTTGAGCCCTGGCTTCCTGTTCCACATGCCTTTTAATACCCCCTCCTAAAATAAAATCCTGCTGGCTAGCTGAGGATTATCAGTGTGGAAAAAATAAACAACAAAGCTAAAACCAACCAGGGAATGAAGAGAGCCTTCAATCACTCTTCAAAAAGCAAGTGATGATATTAATATTTTCAAGCATATCCTACATGCCCGGTGTTGAACCTGGGGATACAACCATGAACAAGACAGGCTGGAGATTACATTCTAGAGAGAAGACCCAGACATTAGAGAGTAAACACATAAGTTGGTCTGGTGCTATGGTAATAATGACCAAGATTGGTGGGAGAAGGCTATTACAGTAGGCAGAGGCTTCTCTAGGGAACTGACTATTGATATAAATCCTAACAGAAAGGGGGTAACCAAGCAAAAATGACATTCTAGATGGAGACTTCAGCAAATATAAAATACATGAATCAGGGAATTCCCATCGTGATTCAACAGAAGCAAATCTGACTAGCTTCCACGAGGATGCAGGTTCAATACCTGACCTCGCTCAGTGGGTTAAGGATCCAGCGTTGCCATGAGCTGTGGTGTAAGTTGCAAACACAGCTCAGATCCTGAGTTTCTGTGGCTGTGGTGTAGGCCAGCGGCTACAGCTCCAATTCGACCCCTAGCCTGGGAACCTCCATATGCCATGGGTGCAGCTCAAAAAAAAAGACAAAAATAAAACAAAATCCATGAATCAATCCTAAGAGGGTCATGAAAGCCGGTGTGAAATGAGTGAGCAGGAGAGAGATGAGGATGGAGAGGTGAGTAGAGAGGACTCATGGTTCAGAGTAAGAAGTCTGGATTTCATTCTCCAGAGAGTGGGAAGCCCCTGTTGGAAGTGAGCAAGAATGATGAACAATTTATAAAAGGAAATCTGCCTGCTGGTTGGAAAATGACTGTGGAGGATCATGGAGAAGAGTGAATGGAAGCTGCCCACTCCCTCCACCCCACACTGGTGTTGGCGTTCATCTGCTCAAGGCATTCGGCTGGTTTTCTACCTTAGGTGCCTACTGTAGGAGCCCGCATACCATGCAGCTTAGATTAAAATGGTCAATTTCTATGGGAAGGTGGACGCATTTGTAAAAGTAAAGTAACCAAACCTGCTGTGAGGAGCTTAGAAAGTGGTGAAAGATGCATCTCAGGTTCAAGATGGAGGAGGATAAAATTGGGAGGTGGGGAGGGGAGTGAAGGGTGAGAAATCTAGAGTTGAGGCCAAAATTTTTAAAACTCTACTTTAGCCTAGGCAGTTTTAACTTTATTTGCTTGACAGTTAAGCCAGCAAAGGATATTTATCAGTTCACTTTGCTTTTAATAAACATTCTATTGAAATATAATTAACATGAAGGGCTGGTTTCATAAGAATGCCCCTCACTTAGAAGGATCCATGCCTAGTTTATTGCTCTACTGTTAAATGATTAATAATCATTAACATTAACATTAATCATTAATCATCTTTAAACTTGTGTTTTGTAAGTAAGTCCAGCAGAACAATGGGGCACGTGTGTAAGCAGAGGGGACTGACAAAACGTGTGTGTCTACTGTTCCTTATCACCCCATTTCCATACAGTGTTCGTGATGCCCTAAGAGCACGAATTCCACTGGAACCACCACGCACAGAAGTTCAGGGAGAGGCAAAGTGAGTACAAAGAAAGTATATTATAGAAGCCAATGGTTTTCAAAGAGAATTGGTAAATATATGCACTTCCAGAAATTAAATAAAATGTATTGATTATTCTATTATTGATGGACATTGAGATGGCTTTTCAGTTTGGGACTATTATGAATAATGCTGCTATGAATAATTTTGTACACATCTCTTAGGTGCTCATTACCCATTTCTGTTGGATTTTTACCTACAAGTGAATTTGCTGGATCAAAGAGTATGCAAACATTCAGCTTTAGATGATACCAGCCAAGCAGCCTTTCAAAGCAGAATTTTATAAAAATTCTGCATTTCTGCCCAGGATTATAAAAGTTCTACCTGTTCCACATCCCTCCCAGCCCTGGTTCTGTACAGGTTTTAAAATGTTTGCCAGCCTGGTGGATGTGTAGTGGTATTTCATTGAGGTTTTAGTTTGCAGTTACTAGGATTTAGCACCTCTTCATATGTTTATTGGCCATTTATAAAACCTCTTTATTAAGTGCCTGTTAAAGTCTTTTGCTCATTTTTTCTATTAGGCTACTTGCTTTTCTCTTATTATTCTGTAGGAGTTTGTTATGTATTCTATACCACTTCTTTGTCAGTTAGATATACTGCAAACATCTTCCACCCTGGTAAGCATCTTCACTTCTTTATATTTCTTAATTTTAATGTAGTATGATTTACTAGTACTTCTTTTTTAGTTCATGATTTTGTGTGTGTGTCACTGTGGTTATTTTAGCTTCCATATTTAGCTTCATACCCCATTGTTCTTTATATATATGAGAGAGGGGTGAACATTTCCTTTTTCTATATGAATATCCAATTAACCCAGCACCATTTACTGAAAAGACCATCCTTTCCCACTGCACTGCAGCCTTATCTTTCTCATTAATCAAGGGACTACATATGTGTGAGTTCATTTCTGGAATCCCTGTTAGGTCTACACTTATTGAAAGCATTCTTTTATTATACCAGACTCTCACTGCTTTGCAGTTTTGTTTTTTTTTTTAACTATTCCAAGTCCTGTCTGTCTGTTCTTGCTCAAGTACCACACTGTATGAATTACATTTTGTATTTTGAAGTATAAACCACTTCTAATCCATACTGATACCTAGTATTTTATGTATATTAAACTTTGTTTTCATCTCTTTGATTGGCTTACTGTTCCAAGCCCTCATCTAAGGTTTTTGATAAGGAGATGAAATGTTTATTGTGGTATATTAGGAATCTTATGGTAGTAGAGATATTTTGACGTGGTGTGAAGGATGGATTAGTAAGGACCAGAGAAAGCAAGTGAAAAGATCAATTTAGATGAGTGATAATAAGGATCTACTGTTGGCGACTTCCCTGACTCCACACCCGAGAGTCACATGGAACCTCCCCGGGGAGCCAAATTCTCCAATAAATCATGATCGCCGCCTTTTGCATGTATCCCCTGCTCCTTTCTTTCTCCCCTCTTTCCGTGCTAAACCAATTTCTTACATGAACCTGTATTTCTAAAGATGGCGGAATAGAAGGACTGGAGCTGAACTTCTCTCCCGAAAAACAGCAAAAATACAGCCAAATGCCGAGCAACCTTCAACCAAATGGACTGTAAACTTCCAAAAAAGATACTCTGCTCCAGAAGACACAGCGGAGACCACATCAAGAGGTAGGAGGGGCGATTACGCGATAGAAGCAACCCCATACCTCCAG
>PVHT020000521.1:13426667-13483131 GCA_004024745.2 Catagonus wagneri | reverse complement strand
ACTAAAAGACACAATGAACCTTCTTACAGAGCAGACAATGACTCACAGACTTTGGAAAACCTTGGTTTTTCAAATAAGACAATCTGGGGGGGTGGGGGGATGCACTGGGGGTTTGGGATACAAAATCTGTAAAATTGACTTGTGATGATTTATGCACACCTATAAGTGAAATAAAATCCATTAAGAGAAAAAAAAAAAGGATCTACTATTTAATATTAGAAATAAAAATGAAAGACAGATTCAAGGATGTAACAAAATTAGAGTCAGGAGGGTACATGCCTGATTGGATGTAGAAAGAAAAGACAAGGGAAAAGTCAAAGATTACTGCAAGGATTGAGGCCCAGATAATTGAAAGACTGGTGAGAATATTCACAGATAAAGGAAAGAGAGAAGTTCTCCTTATTGTGCAGTGGAAACGAACCTGACTAGTATCCATGAGGATGAGGGTTCAATCTCTGGCCTCACTCAGTGGGTTAAGGATCTGGAGTTGCTGTGAGCTATGGTGTAGATCGCATACACAGCTAAGATCTGGCATTGCTATGGCTATGGTGAAGGCTGGCAGCTGTAGCTCTGATTCGACCCCTAGCCTGGGAACTTCCATATGCCACAGGTTTGGCCCTAAAAAGCAAAAAAAAAGGAAAGAGAAGACCATGAGTTGGTAAGAGGAAGATTAATTCTATAGACACCTAGTGGAATCTACAGGATTTAAAGACCATAGCTGCAAGTGTCCAGCACAAGGAATGATGGATTAGAGGTAAAAAGAGAGCAGGAGTGGAGATGGAGTATTAGTATTTTATGTGTGCATGTGTATGTGTATGTGTCAGTGTCAGAGATCTGTGCTTTCAAAGGGAGTGTGCACGGGGAGAGGATAAGGGAAGAGGGATGGTAGAAGACTGAGATAGAAAAGGAGACTAAAAGTAGGAGACAGACGAATGAACAGAGGGAAGAGGGGATGAAGAAGAAAGGAAAGAGTGAGAAGGGAGGAAAAGAAAGAAAAAGACTTTTGATTTCAGTTAATAGGGCTAATCACACCTTTATTCTAATGTCAAACCCATGTATTGCTCAAGAATGCCACTAGAAATCATCTTGATGGGACATTCCTGTGCAGAGCCTTTGAGGGTGCACCTCCCTTCCTGATGTGCTCTTCTGTGCCTACTGCAGTCTCCTTTCCAGCAGAAGATCTGTGGGCTGATGGGAGAATATCTCGGGGCCCTTGGATCTCCTGTCAATGCACATGAATCTGAAGTGACAGAAGGTGGGTGGCTACTGATTCCTTAATTATTAAAGTCTTCTTCTAAAGAGGCACCAATGCAGAAACGGATCAACTTGGAAATCAGGAAAAAAGCATATTGCATGCTATAATAGAAGCATAAAAATAAAAATAAAAAAATAACACCCTGCATTCAAGAATTTTTGTTACATTGCTTATCTTTTGTTACATTCAGTCAAATTTTGGAATGTTGATGATTCACATATAAAGTACATTAAACGTTCCTGATGGCCTGGAGACAAGGTTAATTTGCACCCTGGAAGCCAGATGAGGTGTTAACTATATTCAGGCTGCACTTCAGTGGTTTGAAAGGTAATTGTTTTACATTTCCAGAGCTTAAATGGGACTTCCAAAAATAGAGTAGACTATCAAACACAGAGAGACAATAAAACACCTGAGTTGCTGTTTTCTTAAAATTCCCTTCCATTCTGTGATTTATCTAACACTACTTAAAGAACTTCATATCAAATATTTAATAGCAAATGGCAATATCTGCGGGGAAGTTCTACCACCATTGATTAGAGTTTTGTACAATTTTTTGCTAAAACAAAATACAGAAAAACTAGAAAATGAAAAAATAAATGTTCTTTCATCTTGATGGACACTATAAATTTGAAGATCTAAACCACATTCAGTAGTCATATCTATTCCTCTTTCATCTAGCTGACCCTTTGGGGGAAATGAACTGAAGGTGAAAAGTGGAAGATTCTTCTTGATTACGTACTTTACTAAAAAAGGCAGTCCTTACTTGGACACAGAGGAACAAATTTAAGCCATCAGAGAAGTCTCAGCAGCATTTTCCCTTCTCACTTTTTTAAAGGATAACTTTGTTAAAAAATATTAATAAGTGAATGCACCAAGTTAACTTGCAATCACACATACTCACACACACACACAAAAGTCTGCTTGCCCAGAGGCACTGTATCATGACTAGTAACTTGATTGCTACAGCAGTTGTCTCATGACAATGTTATTATGATACTCAACGGCCAAAACAGTTCTAGATAGTTTACAGGGCCAAACAAAAAACTGGAGTGCAGCAATCAAAATTATAATGCAAAAAAAGACAAAATAATTTGGCCAAATTAATAAGCCCAGAATTATTATTATTATTATTATTATTATTATTAGGACCACAGGTGCGGCATATGTAAGTTCCCAGACTAGGGGTCGAATCGGACCTACAACTGCTGGCCTAGGCCACACCCACAGCCACACAGATCTGAGCCCCATCTGCGATCCACACCACAGCTCTTGGCAATGCTGGATACTTAACCCACTGAGCCATGAGAATGGAACCTGCATCCTCATGGATACTAGTCAGGTTTGTTTCTGCTGAGCCACAATAGGAACTTCAAGCCCAGAATTATTTTTGAACTGAACTGTCAATAATTTCTTTGGCCATAATAAAGATTTTCAATCCTATGACCTCAAATATCGTGTGCTATCGTCTTGGACTCATGAAATAATAAAAGTTGTAAAGATCAAATTCACATAATCTGTGCTTGTCTTTCATAAAATGTGCTGTGAGAGAGGGTTTGTATATGATATGTACTTAAACTATTTTTCTATATTTAGTCATCTTGATTAATAAAAGTCAAAAATATTCAAATAGATATTTCAGACTTCAAAAGTTAATCTGTAGAAGAAAAATAAGAATTAACTTTTAAAAGACTCCTGAACACAATCTAAGAGACATTTTTGGGGAAAAAAATCTCTCAAAATATAACCAGGAAATGGATCCTGAAAAAAAATCACAGCCCAATTAATGTAACTCATGACTTTATAAAGTCTTCCTTTTATGTTTTGAGGAATGCAAGCGTTTGAGTTAGATGAAAATTAAAATTCAGAGGTTGAATTCAGCTGTGTACTTGAACATTGTATATATGCACTGAGCTGAGACCCACATTTGTTTATTTGAGAACTTTTCAATAAAGTCCTTATAATGTGCTTGTAGCTCCAAAGAACTGCTAAAATCACAAATTCTAAAGCTATGAATTTCTTGTGTGTGAAATGATACACCAAAATTAACACTATACTTCTTGAATAAAAACACCAAGGTGGCACATACAAATGTCTCCAATTTTCTTGGCTCAGGAAACACAGCTGAAGCCATGTCTATCAGGTTGCTGGGTAGCAACTCCTGAAGACAGCATCAGAGTAACCTCCAGTCAAAGACAGGAAAAGCCATCCTGCGCTGGGCGTGCTGTGAAATCTTCCACTTCACTCATTCCTTGGCTTGTGAAACATCTGGCAAAATTCCTAACTTCGCCTATTAAACTTTCCCAAGGTCTCTCCAAGATCACTAAATCACATTTTATTTCCAAATGGAATGTATACCACTTGAATTGTTTCCAATCCCCATTAATCTATTAGAGAACAGATATGAAAATGGGTATCTTTTGTCCTTTGATGATGCTAATGAAATGGCCAAACGCGTATTACACACTTAATGTGTGTCAAACACAGCCAGAACCCTTTAACTATGTTAAATCATTGAATCCTCACACAGCCTATAAGATTTATTCTATATTTCGTCCTCTCCAGGAGGCTATCAAAGCACTTAATTTTTTAAAAATATACAAATTAAAAAAGAAAGAAAATGCTGCCAAATAAACTATGATGTAATGCTTTCTTGTCACTTTCAATCTGTATTTTATACTTGTTGAAAGCACTTGTATCATGCCACCAAAAACTGCTTTGCAATTTTTTTCCTAGTATACCAAGGGATTTAAACTTCTATGTTTGGTTCAGTCACATGACCTGATGTGTGATAAGTCATTCTTTTGCTGTACCTCAACAACAAAATGAACACAGTTTCAGCTACCTGTGGGTATCTTTCTCTTTTGGATACCATAAAGCACTTTTTTTTTGTTTTGTTTTGTTTTGTGAGAAAACCTGGCATGATGATCATTCCTCTAATGGTTAATATTTGCTTCACAAATATCAAACTTAAGCCCCAATGCTCTATTTCTGTGTATACAGTAACTTTTGTCTTAAAGCCAAATGCATCAAGCAATCTTTCTGAAAACAACTTAAACGGCAAGTTAACTCAGCATGTCCAGTAACACCAATGCCCATAATGCCAGTAAAGTGATGACAACGTGAACAGCAATGACCAACTATGTGTTTGTGTTCAGGCAATGCCAGCTGTATTGTGTTTCTCAGAATCTGTAAAATATTATGTGTTCCAAACATTATATAATTATTAAGAGGTCAAACCAGAATTGTTACCCGGGAAATCTGACTCTGGACCACATTCTCTTAATTGCTACATTACATTAGTTTTAGGAAAATGAAGGAAATAAATCCACGCCCTTATCTTAACTTTGCTATAATGAACCAAAGTTGGAACTCAATGTAACTTTCACCTTAGGTTTGTGGATTTAATTTCAAACCTTCGCTGCTGCTTCTTGTGTCTGTATTAAATAGTGACACCAGTCTTAGCACTCTGTATAAAGAGGTGACGGTTTCTAACTGGAGAGTTTATGATCTAAATTATACAGGACAAAACTGGGAAAATGAGATGACAAAAGATCGTGAGAAGTTGGTGTTGGTTTCAATTTGCTTCATTTCCATGGTGCCAATTTTCTTAATGCATCTTCAATTCACACTTCCTGTCTCTTTTTCTCCCAGTAATTTTCAAGGCATGTCAAGAAGGCAGGATGTTGTTCCCTTTGTTGAATGTGAAGAATCTGAATACCCGTATCCACACAGCTAGGAAGATAAAACAATTCTAGCCCTCAGATTATCCCCATATTCAGAGCACATCTGACTTAAAGAAAATGATAATCGTGTCGTTACATTTAATACATGGCTGAATACAGTGATCCTATCTGATCACAGAAAAACACTCCTGAAAGAAGAGAATTTGACCATGCACAGGATTTCAAACATTTACCTTGAATTAGTGGAAATGAAGCAAAATGGAATAGTTAAGAGCATGTGCTCTGGAGCCAATCTGTCTTGGTCCATACCCTGGTTCTGCCACTGAAGAGCTTTTTCAAGCTTGGTCAAATTATTTAGTCTCCCTATATATCAGCTTCCTTACGTATAAAGCGAGGATCGTATTAGCAACAAAAACTCCAAACGTAAAAAAAATTAAAGGCTAAAAATACTTTATAAGGTTGTATAATGTGGAGTTCCCACTGTGACTCAGTGGAAATGAGCCCAACTAGTTTCCATGAGGACGCAGGTTCAATCCATGGCCTTACTCAGTGGGTCAAGGATCTGGTGTTGCCATGAGCTGTGGTGTACGTCACAGATGAGGCCTGGATCCTGCATTGCTCTGGCTGTGACGTAGGCCTGCAGCTGTAGCTCCGATCCAACCCCTAGTCAGGGAACTTCCATACATTGCAGGTGCGGCCCTAAAAAGGAAAAAATAAAATAAAATAAAATGGACAGAAACTCAGAAAGGATGAGTAAAGAAATTTGAGGGAGAGGAGGTGACACTCATTATATTAAACTTGAATTGACAAATAGTTCACCTCTGGTTTTTATATATGTTATTTTTCATCAATATATATCTAATCTTTGTAATGACCTTCAAAAGGTTATGAATTCCCAGACCAAATCTTTTGCTCACTGAATAATACTGCCACTTAAATTTCTAGAAACATATCCACATATCATTTCCACAGTCACAGTCCTATTGGTTTATGTGCCAGAGCAAGAACATCTGATAAACACATGCTATCTTTCCAAAGCCATGCTGACTTTTTGGTATTTTTTAACACATTCAGAATGTCTGCTGAATTCCTATTTTCACCTCTTGCACTTATAGTAACAGAGAGAGTCACCAGCTCTTTTCAGAATTGTTAAAAAACATGTTCACATGAAGATAGTATATGGAAAAGTAATTTATCATTCATGGCAGTACTAGAGAGCTCTAAAAAGGTAATGGTGAGGAAATATAGTACAGCTGCAGTGAAATGTCTTAATGACCACAAACATCAGAAAATAATATTTTTGCTTATGGTACACTGTGGTAACTCTAGCTTGCCTTTCATGTGTCGCTTCTTCGGGCTTTCAGTCCCAAATGGTTCAATCACAAACGTCCCTTGCATCTTTGGCAGGGTGACCACCTGACCTGGGCTCCCACAATCAGAAGACTCCATGTTTGAGGCTACAGTGGTTCAGGAATAGACACATGATCTAGTTCAGGACAATCAGTCCTTCTTGGGAACTTTTTACTTGAACTGGAAGATTCTGTTTTCTTTCTATTACAGTGTTGGAAGGATACAAGCTAGGGTTGCATATGGCCAGAGTTTCCAGCCTTGGTAGGAAACCTAACTGGTGCAGAAGAGGATAAATGCAAAGAGAAACCAAATCAAGGAGAGCAGAGAGGATGTCACATCTCCAAATGGCACCATTCACCCCCAATCTGTCCTCCTGACAGAGTGCCATTCCTCTGCAATACCACAGGAACGATACCCTCTGGAGTTGTGCCACCAAGTACTCTTAATGAAGAGAAAAAAAACCCAGGTCACTCTGCATACCTAGTTCCGGTCTCCAAGGACCAGGTTCCTATAGCTTGTCCTTCAACCCATGAAATATCCAATATCCTGTCCAGTTTCATCAGCTAATTAACTCCATTTATGTTCTTACCTAGTCTGAACTGAGTAAGGGTTCTAAGTAATATAAACTTTCCATAACTGTACAAAATGCTTTCATACAGATAATTTCATTTCATACAGAGAATGTGCCTATTTTACGGATGAGGGAAGAAAGGTTAAGGACTTTCTCGCCACTATATTAGAGCTGAATTAAAAAAAAAAAAAGGGAGAAGAAAAATGAGGGGAGTAGAATGAGAACTATATCTAAGTCTCTTTCATGTGGGATCTGCAAGTTGTCTTCCAGGGTGTATGAGGCCACATTTGTCTCCAAATTCAGGCTTGAATTTGAAAGGTGAGCATTCTGGACTCTCAGTCACTCATTACTGGTTCCAGCTAAGGGCTCTTTGTTTCTCCTACTTATTCTCAGGGTCAAGTGCCTAAGGAGAATCTCACTGTTGAACCCCAACCAGTGCCTCTTAAATGTTCATATTTATTAAACACCGTGCACCAAACACTATTCTAAGTACTGTATCTGTATTAACTCATTAATTTTATCCTTCCTAAACACTTGTAAGGTAGATATTACAAATGTCTGTATTTTATACCTGAATAAACAGAGGCACAGATAGATGAGAGGTTATATATAGCTTGTCTCGGTCACAACACTAATAAGTGGAGGAGTGTGGATTCAAATGGAGGAAATGATACTCCAGCATTTGTGCCTTTACCTAGATGTGCAACAAACAGTGCTCAGATGCTCTGCCTTAGACTTTTGAGTACATTTTATATCACCTGTGCACCTGGGTGCCTGCCCTTTTTAATCCCCATTCTCATATTTTGAGTCTCTATTTCCTGGTGCATGAGCTCTTAGCCTGTGTGCCTATGGGACCTGATTGCTCCTTCTTAATTTACCTACCTTGGCTCCATCTTCGTCTATATGACCTATGTGACTAAAGGTAAACTAACACTCATTGAATCTGCCCAGAAAATATTTGCAGCACTTGATCCCATAAGCTGACAAGAGAAAGATGGGTCAACATGAACTGACCCTGAATGAACTAGCATTACCAGCAGGCAGTACCCAGAGGACCGACAAGTAACAAAACTTTCACTAATGTTTACCTCCCCTTTTGCCCCCTTGTTGACCTTTTATAATATGAAGAACCATCTGAGATAAATTATTCTCCTCTTGAGAATTCCTGGTTTTGCTCACTGTATTTACTAAAAGAATTTATACTGTATTTGAAAAGAGTTCAAATATCAAAGACAAATTTTGATAAAAATGTAATTTATCGGAGGGATAGCAGGGGCTGAAACTGGAAACTAGAGAAGGCTTTGAGGATAATAAAAGGATATAAACTTTAAGTTATAAGATGAATAAGTTCTGAGGATCTACTATAAACCATGGTGAGTATAGCTAATAATACTGTATGGTATACTTGAAATTTGCTAATAAAGTAGATCTTAAACATTCACACACACACACACACACACACACACACACACACACACACACACTATGTGAAGTGATGGATGCGTTAATTAACTGAATTGGAATCATTTAAAAGTGCACATGTATTTATCAAATCATCATGTTGTACACTTAAATGTTTTATAATTTCATTTGGAAAGAAAGAAAGAGAGGAAAGAAAGAAGAAAGGAAGGAAGGGAGGGGCGGGGGGAGGAAGGAAGGGAGGAAAAGGAAAGGAGAGAGAGAAAGAAGGGAAAAAGGAGGGAAGGAGGAAAAGAGAAAGAAAAGGAAACCAGCCTTTGAGACAGAATAGGCAGAATTAAACCAAGGCAGCTCAGTGACTCAACAGATTCCTGGGTCCAAATGCTGGAATAAGTGAGCTTCGAATAACTTTTTCCTTGACTCAGTCAGCTCAAGGTTCTAGGTTAAGACCAGTCAGCTAGTCTTGAGTTCTGTGGCTAGCTGACAGCTAGAACAGGGCAGGAAATACAACTGACAAGCCCACAATCAGAAAGAAGAAATTCCTCCAAAAATCACAGTAAGATTAAGAATGGCTGATGGTTATTAGGCAGCCAAACAAAAACACAGCAAGGTCCACTCTACAGTACTGAATCAGTACTATAACCTTGGACCAAAAGTACTGGGTAGATTATTCTCAGTTTCAGTATCTACATTTAATGGTACCTAGAGGGGCATTTTTATTCAGAACTTTATAAAGATGAGAAAAGGATTTACTGAGATCAAATAATTTCACACCTGGTAATGTTACCAAGGTACAGGTTAAAATACAATGAACTAGAAAGCATTCATAGGGAGAGACAAGATGGAGGAGTAGAAGGACTTTAGCTTTCCGCCTCTCATGAAAACACCAAAATTACAACTAACTGCTGAACAACCATCTATAAAATAGGCTGGAAGCTACCAAAAAATATCTCCTACACCCAAAGACAAAGAAGAAGTCATGCCAAGATGGTAAGAGGGACGCTTTTGCGATATAAGCAATCCCATACCCATTGATGAGGTGACCCACTGACTGGAAAATAACTGTATTACAGAGGCTCCTCCATAGGAGAAAGAGTTCTGAACCCCACATCAGGTTCCCCTGCCTTCAGGTCTGGTGTTGGGAGGAGGAGACCCCAGAGCATTTGGCATTGAAAGCCAGCAGGGCTTGAGCACAGGACCTTCACAGGACTGGAGGAAACAAAGACTCCACTCTTAGAGGGCGAGCACAGGGTGTCAAGTGCACTGGGTCCCAGGGCAAAGCAGGGACTCCATAAGAATTCAGGCCAGACCTATCTTCAGGCCAAGTCTCCTGGGAAAGCAGGGGGCTGCTGTGGCTCACTGAGAGGGCAGAAAATTGGAGGCAAAGGTCCCAGGTAATAAGCATTGGCAAGAGGTCCCCTGGAAACATCCATTTTGGAAAAATCTGGTCCACCAATCAGGGCTGAGATGCCCCAGGTCTAACAACAAACAGAGTGAAACACAGCCCTACGCATCAGCAAACAGGCTGCCTAATGTCCTCTCAGGCACACACACACCCCTAATCACACCCAGAGACAAAGCCCCAGTCAACAGAGGGAAAAGACTCAGCTCTACTGACCAGTGGGCACTCCCTCCCATTAGCAAGCCTACCGCAAGCCCCTGTATCAACTTCATGCACAAGGGAACAGATTCCAGAAACAAGAGAGGCTACAACCCTGTAGCCTGCAAAAAATGGAGACCACACAGAAAGCTAAACAAAATGAAATGGCAGAGAAATAAGAGCCAGATGGAAAAAGAAAAAACCTCAGAAGAACAGCTAAGTGAAGTGCAGATAAGCAACATATGTGAAACAAAAATTGAGAATAATGATGGTAAGGATGATCCAAGATCTCAGAAATAAAGAGGCAAAGATCAATAAATTACAGGAAACATTTAATAAAGAAATGGATTTAAAGAATAAACAAGCGAAGATGAATAATAAAGCAACTGAAATGAAAAATTCGCTAGAAGGAACCAAGAGCAGAATACAGGAGGCAGAAAAATGAATAAACAAGGTGGAAGACAGACTGCTAGAAATCACTGACATGGAACAGGATAAATAATAAAGAATGAAAAGAAATGAGGACAGTCTAAAAGAACTCTGGGACAACTTTAAATGCACTGACATTTGCATTACAGGGTGCTAGGAGGAGAAGAGAAAGAGAATGGGCCAGAGAAAATATCTGAAGAAATAATAGCTAAAAACTTCCCTAACACAGGAAAGGAATCACTCATTCAAATCCAGGAAGCACACTGAATACTATATAGAATAAAGCCAAGGAGGAACACTCTGAGACACATATTAACCAAACTGACAAAAATTAAAGGCAAAGAGAAAATATTGAAAGCAGTTAGGGAAAAGAAACAAGCAAGGGAACCCCAATAAGAGTTTTTCTGATTTTCAGCAGACAGTCTGCAAGCCAGATGGGAGTGGCATGGTATACTTAAAGGTGATATAAGGTATAAATCTCTAACCAAGAATACTCTACCCAGCAAGACTCTCATTCAGATTTGGAGGACAAATCAAAAACTTTACAGACAAATAAAACCTAAGAGAATTCAGTACCACCAAACCAGCTTTACAACAAATAGTAAAGGAACTTACCAGAAAAAAGAAAATTACAAATGAGAAGGCTCACTAGTGAAGGTAAACATACAGTAAAGGTAGGAAGTGATCCACACATAAATATGGTATCAACACCAGCAATCATGAGAAGAGGAGGGTACAAATGCAGGATACTATAGGTGCATTTGCAATTAAGAGACAGCAACTTTAAACAATTTTGTGCATATATAGAGAGAGAGAGAAAGAGAGAAGGAGACTCCTATATCAACACTTCATGGTAATTGCAAAACAAAAATTTGTAATAGATATGCACACAAATAAGAAAAAGCAATCCAAACAAAACACTAAAGATAGCCATTAAACCATAAGAGAAGGGAAGAAAAAAAGACCAACAAAAACAAAACCAAAACAATTAACAAAATGGCAATGAGAACATATATATTAATAATTATCTTAAAATGTACATAGATTAAATGTTCCAACCAAAAGATATAGATTGGCTGAATGGATATAAAAACAAGACTCATATATATGCTGTCTACCCACTTCAGTTCTAAGATGGAAGAAGATATTTCATGCAAGCAGAAATCAAAAGAAAGCTGGAGGAGTAATATTCATATCAGACAAAATGGACTTTAAAATGAAGATGGTTACAAGAGACAAAGAAGGACATTACATAATGTTCAAAGTATCAATCCAAGAAGATATAACAACTGTAAGTATATATTCACCCAACATAGGAAATTTTCAATATATAAGGCAAGTGTTAACAGCCATAAAAGGAGAAATTGACAATAACACAATAACAGTGGGGAACTTTAAAAAAAAGAAAAGATACATAGTAAGTTCTGACAACCTACTTGTCTCACACAGAACTTATGATAAACCTGGAACCAGGAGGCTATGTAGTGCTCCGGCCCAGAACAATGTCTCTCCCTGGGTTCCACATGCTGGGACATGTACTTCTGTCTTACTAGTCCCACATCTTTGCTCCTGCACTCACTTAAAGTCACCACCTTTATCAGCTGATGGTTGTTAAGGTTTGCCTTTCTTTAAGTATTCTATTACACTTCAGCTTTGTAATATGGCAGCACCCTGCCTCTCAGACCAGCACTCTCTAAGTCTGTGGCTCAGCTGTCTTTGATGACTACCTTCTCTTCAGAGGATAAGTCATCTTAGGGTTGCAAGTGTATGACATAGTGTATCTTTTTAAAAGGGGATAATTTTTTTGTCTTAACAAGTGAACACTAATTCTTCTTTGCAAGGAAATATGGACACCAGGATAACTTCTGGACAAGACTGTTCAAAATTACTGATCTTTGCTCACTCCAGTCCTTGCAGTGAGACCTCAGGAGTAGGTCACAAACATTTTTTTTCTGCTTTATAGGGCCACACATACAGCAGATTAGAAGTTCCCAGGCTAGAGGTCAAATCAGAGGTGCAGCTGCTGGCCTATGCCACAGCCACAGCAAAGCTAGATTTAGCCCCATCTGTGGACTACACCACAGCTTGCAGCAATGCTGGATCCTTAACCCACTGAGAGAGGCTAGGGTTCAAACCTGCATCCTCATGGGTATTAGTGGGGTTCTTAATCCACTGAGTCACAACAGGAACTCCCACAAACACTGTTTTTTTATATCTAATGGGATACACTTCACTCTTTCTTCTGAGAATCAATGAAATAAATAAAAATCCCATCTTCTTCCTTGGTAGTAAACATTTACTACCCTGATAAGAACAGCATTTACTGCTCACAGCTAATAAAGTCAAATTTTATTTATTTTTAATTACTTGATGAATTTTATTACATTTATAGGTGTACAACAATCATCACAACCAAATTTTACAGCATTTCCATCCCAAAGCCTCAGTGCATCTCCCCACCCCCCAACTTGTCTCATTTGGAAACCATAAATTTTCCAAAGTCTGAGTCAGTATCTTTTCTACAAAGAAGTTCATTGTGTCATTTTTTTAGATTCCACATGTAAGTGGTAGCATTTGATGTTGGTGTCTCATTGTCTGACTGGTTTCACTTCGCATGATAATTTCTAGGTCCATCCATGTTGCTATAAATGTTGTTATTTCGTTCCTTTTAATGGCTGAGTAATATTCCACTGTGTGTATGTACCCCATCTTCCCTATCCATTCCTCTGTCGATGGGTATTTAGGTTGTTTCCATGACTTGGGTATTGTACAGAGTGCTGCAATGAACACCGGAGTACATGTGTCTTTTCAAGTCATGGCTTTCTCTGGATAGATGTCCAGGAGTGGGATTGTTGGATCAAATGGTAATTCTATTTTGAGTTTTCTGAGGAATCTCCATACTGTTTTCCACAGTGGTTGCACCAATTTGCATTCCCACCAACAGTGTAATAGAGTTCCTTTTTCTCCAAAAGTTTAAGTTTTTAAAGCTTAACCTTCTCATTTAAAAAAAAGTTCTCCATAGTTGACAATCAAAGAATTATACGAGTTCATTTAGATATCCATTTAGATATCTGGGGTTATATTTTATTATTAACTCAAATTGATAGATGCATAAGGATTAATCAAATAGCATCCCATTTAAACTCTATTCAGTTTTGTTTTGTTTTGTTTTGTTTTGTTTTTCATCAGTGAGAATAGGACAGGGTTGGGCTATGCCACTGATTTCCAAATCTTATTGGTTTACACAAAAGAAGTTCTTTTCTCACTTTCACAAAGATGGCTGCTCTCCTGGTCAGCTGCCCTCCATGTAAACAACCTCTTTTTCTTCCTAGGAATTAAAGCTTTCTGGAGTCTCTGAACTACACATATTTGCTCCTTCCCAAACTTCAGACTTTCTCTCTCTCTGAAAACTATCATCAGCCTCAGAGCTGCCTCCCTTCATTAGTTCTCCCTTCCTCTCCTATGCTCTTCCCTCATACACTCACGTGTGTCATTTCCTCCTCCACATTTTGAAAACTCCCACCTAAGATGTCATCAACTGCCTAGTTACCTTGACTACTGCCATCTTCTTCTCTGCCAGTTCTTCTTTGTCACCTATCCGATCTATTTAAAACCCCTCTCTCAAGATATTCTATTCACACAGCTAAGACCAAGACAGCTGTATCTTCTCACCCATCTCTAACTTCCATTTCCTCCCTGACTTCAGACTTCTGGCTACTTTCAATCTACCAGTCAACAAAAATTTACCAACTTGCTTGCAGGAGCCTATAAACTGTCCTAGGAATTCCATTCAAGAGAAGAGGTAAAACATTGTTTCTCTCATCAAGTAAATTGCAATGAATCAGGGATGATAATATAAATAATAACAGAAATGTAAATATATTTTTAGTCAATACTCTCTGGTGATGTATGACCATCAGAAGGAGTTCAGTAGAGTGAGACAGATGCTTGAACTTGAGAATTTAAAAAGCCTCTAATCCAGTGGTTTCCAGTCATGACTGATCATTAGAATTATCTCAGGAGGCTTAAAAAAAAAAAAAGAAAACTAAGATTGCTGATTCAGCATCTCTGGGGATGGAGGGACTGAGATCTGCAATTTATATAACCACAACATAGGTTTGTATGTATGCACATATATGTATGCATGTGTGTATATATGTATATATACACACATCTCTATATGTATAGTATGTATGTATATACATGCATTCATACATGATGAGCAAAAATAAACACCTTTCCAACTGATTTTTATGATTGTTCATGTTCATGATCCAAGTTGATTCCACTTTTATATCTTGTTAATCAAAACCAAAAATGAAGGGCAGAAAAGTTTAAGTGCCTTACATCATTAAAAACTCAACAAATAACAAATGTTGAAGTGGGTATGGAGAAAAGGGAACTCTCCTACACTGTTGGTGAGAATATAAGTTGTGGAGTTCTCGTCGTGGCTCAGTGGTTGACAAATCTGACTAGGAACCATGAGGTTGTGGGTTCAATCCCTGGCCTCACTCAGTGGGTTGGGGATCCGGTGTTGCCGTGAGCTGTGGTGTAGGTCGCAGACGCAGCTTGGATCCCACATTGCTGTGGCTGTGGCGTAGGCTGGCGGCTACAGCTCTGATTAGACCCCTAGCCTGGGACACTCCATATGCTGTGAGTGCGGCCCTAGAAAAGGCAAAAAAGACCAAAAATAAATAAATAAAAAATAAAAATTAAGAATGTAACTTGGCATAGCCAACAAAACAGTAGAGTCTCCTCAGAAAACTATGCACCCTGATATTCACAACAGCACTATTCACAACAGCCAAGACATGGAAACATCCTAAATGTTCCTTAACAGATGAACATATTAAGATGTAGCATTTAACACAATGGTATACTACCCAGCCATAAAATAACAATGAAATAATGCCATTGCAGATACATGGATGGACCTAGAGTTATCATATTAGGTGAAGTAAGAATGAGAAAGAGGCATTCCCGTTGTGGCTCAGAGGTTAATGAAACTGACTAGAATCCATGAGGACTTGGGTTCAATCCCTGGCCTCGCTCAGTGGGTTAAGGATTCAATGCTGCTGTGAACTGTGGTGCAGATCACAGATGTGGCTCGGATCTGGTGTTGCTGTGGCTGTGGCTGTGGCTGTGGCCAGCAGCTACAGCTCTGATTCAACCCCTAGCCTGAACCTCCATATGCCAAGGGTGCAGCCCTAAAAAGACAAAAGTAAAAAAAAGAGAGAGAAAGAAAGGTACCATGATATAATTTATATGTAGAATCTAAAAGACAACATAAATGAATCTGCCTATGAAACAGAAACAGACTCACCTATGGAGAGATCAGATTTGTGGTTGGAGGAGGGATGGAGTGGGAGTTTGGGGTTAGTAGATGCAAACTATTTTAGGTAAAAAATGGATAAATAACAAGGTCCTATTGTATAGCACAGGGAACTATATTCAATATCTAGTGATAGGAGTTGCCATCGTGGCACAGCAGAAACGAATCCGACTAGGAACCATGAGGTTGTGGGTTCAATCTCTGGCCTCGCTCAGTGGGTCAAGGATCTGACGTTGCTGTGAGCTGTGGTGTAGGTTGCAGACGCAGCTCGGATCCCGCGTTGCTGTGGCTGTGGTGTAGGCTGACAGCTGTAGCTCTGATTCGACCCCTAGCCTGGCCCTAATGACCAAAAAAAAAAAAAAAACCTCCAGTGACAAATCACAATGGAAAAAAAAATTTTTAAAGAATGTACATACATGTATAACTGAATCACTGTGCCATATAGCAAAACTTAACATTGTAAATCAACTATATTTCAATTTTAAAAATAATTTAAAATATACAGCAGAAATTGACAGAACACTGTAAATCAACTACAATACAAAAAATAAAAATCTTTAAAAACAAATAAAAATTAAGTTAAATTAAATAATAATTTAAAAGAAAGTGGAGGAAAAATACGAAAAGAAAGTTTAAGTGCCTTAGCCAAATCACACAACTAGTTACTAATAAAACTAGGTCTATATATTAAGTAAACTGCCTAACTGAACCAATTTTTTAAAATGTTGAACACAGGTATACATTGTATATTATACCAGAAGTACCATTAGACTTACTACTAAAAAAATCTCTTGGACCATTTCTTCTCAATATATGAAAGTTTCTGAATGTCATGACCATGTACTTCCTTCAACTAAGATTTGTCTAATGATCTCAAGGAAACTCTTATCAGGCATTTTCTGTATATTTAGACATATTTCTCCTAGTCAACCTTCTTGATCTTCCAGACATAAGTACTTAATAGTTTCCATTAACTGGGAAAATAACTTCTAAAGAGATTATTGTTCACTACTAAAGCAATATGTTCATTCTCTAAGAATTTATCTGCAAGCAGATATTCCTTACTTTTAAAAGACAAATTGTAAAAACCTTATGTAGTAAGTAAAAAGCAATGGTAAAGGTCTAAGACTTGCAATCAAAGACTTAGCTTTGCAACTTACTATTTGAGAAACTTTAAATTTCTCCTAACTCTAATTACATAAGTAAGGAATTAATATCGTGGTGCAGTGAAAACGAATCCTACTAGGAACCATGAGGTTGCCAATTCGATCCCTGGCCTCGCTCAGTGGGTTAAGGATCTGGCGTTGCCCTGAGCTGTTGGTGTAGGTTGCAGACCTGGCTCGGATCCTGTGTTGCTGTTGCTGTGGCGAAGGCTGGCAGCTACAGCTCCGATTCGACCCCTAGCCTGGGAACCTCCATATGCCACAGGTGCAGCCCTAAAAAGCAAAGCAAAAAAAAAAAAAAAAAAATTACGTACGTAATGCATGTGGAAGCACCATAACTCTGAAGTGCCATGTTAAAATGTTAAATCTTGTTATTATTAATATACAAACTATTGTCTTCGTTTTATTCAATCAATATTCTTTTTTTTTTTTTTTTGGTCTTTCTCTGTTTTTAGGGCTGCACCCTCGGCATATGGAGGTTCCCATGCTAGGGGTCGAATTGGAGCTACAGCTGCTAGCCTACACCACAGCCACAGCAACACTGGATCCAAGCCGCATCTTCGACTTACACCACAGCTCACAGCAATGCCGGATCATTAACCTACTGAGCAAGGCCAGAGATCGAACCCGCAACCTCATGGTTCCAGTCGGATTCGTTAACCGCTGTGAAACGACGGGAACTCCTATTCAGTAAACATTCTAATTAAACCTCTTATATAGAAATTAGGCAATATTTTCTTCAAACTTTTCCCAAACTTTTCCTCTCTGCCTGCCTCTTCAGACTGAGTTTGATTCATCTAAGTGGCTCCATACTTTAGTTCATGATCTGAAACCTAGCAAATAGGCAATAAATATTTATTAAATGATCCCAGTCATCGTTAGTTTCCTCCTCCTCTCTACTTCCAACTACTAATACATTCTAACTTATGTTGTGGTAAAGTTATTCAGTAACACCAGATTCACCCCCATGATTGTGTAGTCTTTGAAAGAGTATTTCCACTTTGAATCAGTTTAAACTTTCCAGAATTATTAAGATAATTAATTGACATTCACATTTCAAGTTTTACATCTTTATTTAAACTCCAACTTTAAAAAAAAAATTAATCATGAAAGGCCCACCTTATGTTTAAAAGTCATTATGATTGTTTAGATAGGAAGAGACCAGTGCTCCCTCTGCTGGTTATACAGAGAAAGAAAATAACAAAAAACCCTCTGCAGAGGCAGATTCACATCCTGGGCAGGGACTTTTGCCCACCCAAAGGACCATTTTGGATTTCTGGATGCTACATATTGACTGAGTTTGCTTTACAACCTTAAATGACCTAAAACTCTACATTAATACCCATGTTTGCCAGATGTGAAATATATTATGGGAAGAGATGTCTTACATTCACATTTAGAAAAGCTATTATTAAAAAAAAAATGAAAACTAGGAGAATAAGACAGTTTTATAAATATATATATATATATATAAAAGACAGATTTCTCTTAAAATGATAAGTGCATAAAATAAAGACAGCTTCTTTCTTGGTGTGAACAGTTGTTAACTTTTCAACACCAAAATAAGATGTATGTAAGGTATTTTAAAGTTGCAATGATGAAAAATGAGATTATCTCAGCTGGTCCTCACAATAGATGCTGTAAGTTAATAAGCCATGAAATATTATCGCCATAGTTTCCAGCAGTTTAAATATAGGTATTTCTACAATGATGCACAGCTTTTTTACAGGGCCTGTGGAACAAGTCCATGACCACTTCTAGACTTCAGATATTATTAACAGCTAAACTCTAAACGAAGGCTTAACGTGGTCAGGCACTGAAACAAGCAGTTTACAAGTTATGCCTCATTTAATCCTCATAATAATCCAATGAAGGAGGCACAATTATCATTCCCATTTCACAGATGAGAAAATTAAGACACGATCATTTTTCAGGCCAAATTATTATTTGAGATTATGCCCCCACATCCAAAGTAAGTCATGTGAAAACTCACTAAAGCCAACTCAGACACTTACCAGTGAAGCATTGCTTGGCAATCATAGTACTCCTTGTGGAATGCCATAAAATAGTTATATTTTTAGTTTTATTTTATAAACTAGAAATACATTTCCTAGCAGAAAATATTACTACAAAACATATATGGTTACCAAATAAGTTATATTTATATTGTGTATGTTTAAATATAACAGTAATATATAAATTAACTCCAGATTTGGAGAGAGATCTTATGTCCCAGAAAGCCTTCAACCCCAATGCATGCAGACACCCTGTGTCTTGCAGAATTATGTATTTCACTCATTGAATTTTACAAAACTTGAAAATTCTTCTGGATATGTTTCAGCTGTTTCAAATCAGTCTGGCAGGCTTCCCACACCCTTTTACAAAATAAAAGTCGACACAAATTAAAATTTGTTGACACCCTCATCCCCCACAAGAAACAAGGTTTGTATTTAGGATCAACATGTCTTCCCTGTGGGTTCTCAAAGACACTTGGCTGAAATCTTGGCTTTTCAAAAGACTTAAAACAACAATGGTCACTGCAGTAAAAATTTTCACAGTAACAGAAGTAACATGTGACTGAAAGCAAAGATCTTTTGCTGACCCTAATTTTTGGCTACAACCTTCCCTTCACTTTGCAGTATTTCTCCACAACACTATTCTGAGTTTCTGTAGGCAACGCAATTTTTTTTAATCTCTACAATGCTGCAGGTCTTCACATTCCCAAAACACACAAAATTTTTCAGGAAAACATTTTACAAAGTTAAAACCACGTAAGATGAACCCAATTACCTTATGATGTAATGAAAGAGATTGATTAGTTGTCCAATTTGCCATTTTCATGCTCATTTACCCAGCAGCATGAGCCACTGAGTAAACAATCAGAGGTAATTGCCAAGGTTTTACAGAAATAGCAAACTATGAGGTTAAAAACTTAGAAGTTAGAAAATTCTACTCACAGAGTTAACTATATTCTGAGTATTTGGGAAAATACAAACAGTGAAATTTTGTAGCAAACCCCATTGTTTTATGAGTGTGTGGGAAAACAGTTTTGAGAATTACATTTCTTTGGATTCAGACTTCGATCTTTCTACATCATCCAACTTTCCTTCCATGGATTCCCCCACAGAAAATCCACAGGAATGACCATACAGGAAATTAAACTGTGGAAGCTTTGAATTGAATTTTATGTTCGAATGAAATTTAATTAAATCAAGCACCACTCGACTTACTCACAGGTAACAGAACATGGGAGAAAAGGCTTTGGCCATCATGAGGTTGAATAAGAAAAAAAATTAACTGAACCTTTAAAGAACTGGTAAAGGACTGAGTGTGGGCAGTAGGGCAGGAGAGAACCCTTGGAAGTCTCAGGCACAAGAGGAGCTGGCACTTACTCTAGGTTCTTCTCCATAGGCTCTGGCAGTGCTCGTTACAAAGATGAGGGCACAGTGGATGCCCTGAGAGAGTTCCTCTCAGGGGACAGGCCAGTAGGAAGGGAACAGGTGCTGCAACAGGGAAAGCACCTTGCCCAGACCATTTTTCCACAAACAGCAAAAGCCTTAAGCCACTGTGACAGGGGCAGAGGTAGACTCATTGCTGATGGGAGAATGTAGAAGAAAAAATCCTCTTCCCCTGGAGGAGAGCCAGCCCAGAATCCTGTATTAATGCCATCAGAGGCATGCTGTCCCTGCTGGGAAGGGTCAGGAAACTCTTTCCTGCCCCAGGACATCTGGGAACCCAACCTGCACTCCTCCTCCACCACCCTAACCTAATTATCAGAGTAGCCAATGATTCCTTTCCTAGATATGTGCCCATGAGATAAGAAAGTCTGTCCTCACAAAACCTGTATACAAATGTTTAATAGCATCTTTATTCATAACTGCTCAAAACAACCTAAAGGGAAACAACCTAAGTGTTCATCAACTGGTGAGTGGATGACAAAGTATATAATAGCCATTCAGTGGAATACTACTAACCAATAAAAAGGAAAAAAACCGCTATTATGCAAAATAACATGAAGGAAACTCAAATGCAATAAATGAAAGGAGGCAGGCACAAAAGGCCATATACTATATGCTTCTATGCATATAACATTCTAGAAGGAAAAAATTATGACAAATAGAGAGTTCATTGATTGCTTAGAGATGAGAGAAGGAGACTGACTATAAAAAGACACAAAAGAATTAGGTAGTTGTAAATTTATTAATTGTAGCAGTGATTACATGTCTACATATACTCAGCATTCATAAACAGGGTGAATTTCATTGTATATAAATTATACCTCAATAAACTTGACTAAAAAAGTTGAAATATATTTTTTTAGCCTCATTTCTGTCACAGCCTGAGTGATTTTGAAAAAAAAATTCAACTCATTCGATAAACCAGCTTTTATGGAATAACTGCTGTGTGCCATGCCATGTTATATCTAAGAAGTGAGTTAGCTTTGGCCCTCTGAGAGCAAACAATGTCATATGATATTCCTTAAATATCCTCAGCAATTTATGGATTAAGCATGAGATCCCAATGCAAAAATCAAAATTCTTAGAACTATATGGCAATGGATTATATCATTTAGAGCTTGTGGAATACCACTAAGAGATTTTTAGAAGGAAACATAACCTAAAAGCCATTTGTTGAAAAACAATAAATATTTAAAATATATGCATCTTTAGAGTTCCTGTTGTGGCTGAGCAGATTAAGAACCTGACATAGTCTCCATGAGGATGCGAGTTCTACCCCTCACCTCCCTCAGTGGGTTAAGGATCAGGCGTTGCCACAAGCTGTGGTGTAGGTCACAGTTGAGGCTTGGATCCAGTGTTGCTGTGGCTACTGAGCAGGCCTAGAGCTCAGCTCTCATTCGACCCTTACCCCAGGAACTTCCGTATGCCACAGGTGCAGCCATTAAAAAAAAAATTGTAGTTGATGTTTATTTCCCATGAACTACCATATCATTTCCCTTTCCCACTTTTCTACTCAGTTATCTTTTCCTTTTTGTTTGTAGAAACTTTTTATGTAATAGGTATTTTTCACGCTTGTTTCAATACTTTCTGTTTGTTACTTTATGTAACTTACTTATGGATCTCTCATAGCAGTTTTATTGCCTTCTCCCTTCTATAGAACCAATTGGATTTGGGGGGTGGTGCTGTTTAGGACCGCACCTGCAGCATATGGAGGTTCCCAGGCTAAGGGTCGAATCAGAGCTATAGCTGCCGGCCTATGCCACAGCCACAGCAACGTCAGATCCAAGCCACGTCTGTGGCCTACGCCACAGCTCACAGCAATGCCAGATCCTTAACTCACTGAGTGGGGCCAGGGATCAAACCCACAATCTCATGGTTCCTTGTCAGATTCATTTCTGCTACGCCACCACAGGAACTCCGAATCAATTGCATTTTAAGAGATAGAAGATAAAGAGAGGTATTACATTTCAATATTTTTCTAGAAATGTAAACTGGAGCTCAGAAACGTTGACTGATTTAATAAAGCCAATAAAACCAACAGACTAGTGTTTCCTAAAATTTCTCCAATATATCATTAGATGTAAGGCAGGTATAATCACATACACACACACACACACACACACACACACACACACACACACACACACACGGTGCGGTTTAGTGCTCAAATTAGTTTAGAAAAGGCTCTCTACTGTAGGGAAGTAAAATTTGTCATTCCAAATGTTTCTTTGGCATACAGCATATTTTGAGCTGAAAACAATCAAGGTTTGATTGTAAAACTCCTATATATCCTGGCTCCCCAACTTGTGCCTCTTTGGAACAGTTTCTCAGAGTTATCTGAGATGCTATGTCCTGAGCGTAAAGTCCTCAGATTGTCTGCTGAATAAAATATTAACTTTCATCTTTTAGGTTCTGTATTTTTTTTAGTCGACATCTGAAAAGTTATTTAACTTAAATAGAAGTGTGGGACGGAATACTTTCTTTTCCATACACATTCCTTCCAGGCTTCTCAGCAATGCTGGTGGACTCCAGTTCATGCAAACCATAGTTTTATCAGATACCTGAGAAACATTCTCAATGGGCTGAATTTGGTCTGCTTCCCTAATCAGAACTTTTCCAATTTATGAATCATCGTCAATGTCGTTACTCCTCAATAATACAGCCAAGTTACCACGTCTATTTTTTAAATTCAACATTTTTTTTTCTGAAACTTTTGTTAGCAAGACACCAGGTAAGTTGAGCAGTGCCATTTTAGCTAAACTAATTCCACTTATTTAGAAAATTGATCTAAGAAAAAAAATTTAACCTGATGATATCTGAAATACTGAATAGCTGCTGCTGCTGCTGCTGCTGCTGCTGCTGCTGCTGCTGCTGCTGCTGCTGCTGCTTAAGAAAAAATAATTGGGAGCTAGGTGATAAAGGCATATTTAGTTCAATGTGATCCTGACATATGCAAAACAAAACAAAAAAATAGAAAACCTATTCACTGTCTAATGGAAATGGCTTCATAAAACTAAAAAGATTTGGTGATACTGAGCAACAGTCCATGAGAAACTGGTTATTATCAACACTCAGTGCCTCGTTTGCTAGTTCATGAGGTGAGAAGAAACCAAGAGTGGTTAATAATCCCACAAACTGATCAAAATCAAATCATTACAGTGTTAATTATAGAATTAAGGTGATTGGAGCCATGAAAATAAAAATAAATATGAAATCACTGTTTTTGTTTTTCACATGTTATGGCAAATCTATTTCCTTTTTTGTTGTTGTTGTTGCTTTTTGGGGGGGTCTTTTGTCCTTTTAGGGCCACACCCGTGGCATATGGAGGTTCCCAGGCTAAGGGTCTAATCGGAGCTGTTGCTTCCAGCCTAACACCACAGCTCACAGCAACGCCAGATCCTTAACCCACTGAGCGAAGACAGGGATCGAACCTGCAACCTCATGGATTCGTTTCCACTGCGCCGCTACAGGAACTCCTATTTTTTATATAATTTTTAAAATGTATAATGATTTTTATTTTTTCCATTATAGCTGGTTTACAGTTTTCTGTCAATTTTCATTCTTTTTCTCACATTATCATGCTCCACCATAAGTGACTAGATATAGCTCCCACTGCTATACAACAGGATCTCATGAAACCTATTTTCTAAAGCTAGATGGGGCCCAAAAAAGATAGAACGTTATCCCACCCAAACTTTTTTTCAAAAAAAAAAATTGAGTTGAGGTTTTAATGATAGCACCTAAAAAACATTTATCTTTGCTTTGCTATGTAAGTCTACAAAAGAAATTCTCAATTTGTTGAGACATTTAATACTCCAGACACATTTACTCAAAGGGCAAGTCACTACTAAGACAAACTGTTTTCTGATTATGTTGGAAATATAACTCTGTTAGATTTATAACTTGGTTCCCAATCCCTAACCTGTATTTTCAAGAGATAAATCAACAGTTTTCATTCTATAATACTGATACAGATATTCTTGTTTATTTACATGACACAACAAATTTTGTCTAATTACACTACTTTTTTGGTCATGTCCATGACACGTGGAATTTACCAGGCCAGGAATCAAACTCAAGCCACAGAAGTAACCTGAACCACAGCAGTGACAATGCTGAGTCCTTAACTGCCAGACCACCAGGGAACTCCTAATTACACATTTTAATAATAACCCAGTCTCAAAACTATTGCCTCTTGTCAAGGATCTCTCAACCTGTACAGCATTTTTCTTTGGGAAAACAGCCAAGAATTTAACCTAATGAAGACAATACACTCCCCATTATTCCCTGATAACATAAAAGCCTCCATAAACTTTTTATTTCAAATTTACTTTTCCTTGAGCATAAGATAATCGATTCTGATTGCACAAATTTTTAAAGCTCCATAAGCTTTAGAGACAAAAAAAGAAAAGGATCAGTATAGTCTCACAAATCAAAGTTAACTACTAAAGATACAAATTTGTTTTACGTTATCTATTGTCTTCAAATAGTTAAAATTTTAACTTTAAATTGTTAAAATCTATTATCATTATCTATTGTTTTAAATAGTTAAAATTTTATTTAATGTCTTTAAATAGTTAAAATTTTAGTAAAATACAAATTTGTTTTACATTATTTTCATTTAAAATGATTGGAAATAAGCCATGTCTAGCTGCATGGTAGTCTATGCTGTGGGTCCACCATAGTTTGTTTTATTATTGCCTTATTAACAGAGTTTTTAAGTATTTCCAAATTTTCACAATTATAGCATGAAAGATGTCTTTGAGTAGAATAAACAGCAATGAAAAGTCCAAGAAGAATTTAAAGCAGACAAATATAAGTTCAAATCCTATCTCAGCTATTTAGGAGTTTTGGTGAAAAGTGAATTATATAATGTAATTAAAGTCTGTCATATGGTAAACAATTAATGAATTAAAGCTATTATTACAATAAAGTTTTTTCTAAATTTTAAAATATTGTGTTATCATACATGCCCTTAGGTAAGACTGGATTTCTTGGTTAAGCAATCCAAGCTTTTATAAGGTTTTTCATACATATTGCCTAATTACTCTCCAAAGTAGCATACCAATTGAAGTAGCATACCAATTGAAGTAGCATACCAACTGAAGTTTTCACCAGTATTATATGAGAAGTAATGCTCAGCAACACGGGTTGTTCTTACACTTTTTAATTCAATAGATGAAAATGTTATCTCATTTTACCTTTATCTTTTTGAATGCTTAGTAACATTACATATTTTTAAGCGCATATTAATCATTTCTACCTTTTAAATAAATTATCTGTTCATGTCTTTCACCCATTTACATGTTGGAGTCATAAAAATTTATGTAATTGCTTTAATTAAATTGTTAATTAAAGTAATTAACAATTTGTCATATATGTGGTTAAATAGCTTCTCAGTTTCTCTATCTTTAAACTTGTTCATGATACTCTAGTTACTGAGAAATTTTATATATTTCCATAGTCAAAAATATTTTTCTTTCCTTTATGAATTCTTCCTCCCTTAACTAGAAATTGGTAAATAATCACCTTTTATTTCTACTAGGTCAAATTAAGTTCACTATTGTACAGTTAACTTTTTAATCCTGATAAAACATATTTTGATTTATACTGTTAAATGAGAATCCAAGTTGAATTTTTCTGTAAGTAGCTAAAGAATTGCCCAAGTAAGTTTTATAAAATGTTCCTTTTCTTTCTCACTGACTCATAATGTCTCCTTTATGATGAATGAAATTTTACACATAACAAAGTTTAATTTTTACAAGGCACTAAAATTAATCAAAGATACTATCCATTGTACTTGATCGGCTTTTGGAAGAGGAGCAATTAAAGATTCCTCTGCAACCCTTCTCAAACTGTCTCCCTCACCTGCTGGGCTGAGGAGGTTTCCAAGACAAGAAAGAAGGGTGCACAAGGGAGGATAGAGAGGAACAGAAAAAAACTTTTCTACAATTTTAATTCACGGTCACAATAAACCTATATTATTAAAGGAATGATGCAGAATAGAGGTAACATTTACCAAGAGCTTATGGTGTTCCAGGTCCTTTTATACTCTCAAAACACCATGAAACAGACATTCTTTCCTAATTTTGCAATTATGGAAACATGTTTGAGAATTTTAATTAAACTGCCCACTACCACACAGTCAAAAAGTAGTTTTGGGTTAGTAGGTACAAACTGTTACATTTGAAATGGATAAGCAATGGGGTCCTACTGTACAGCACAGGGAACTGTGTTCAATCTCTTGGGATAGAACATGAGAGAAGATAATGTAAGAAAATAATATAAGAAATAAAACATAATGTTGTGCCAATTTCATACAGCCCACCAACCAAAACTGAACAAAGAAGAAACTGATCAGTTGAACAGACTGATCACTAGAAATGAAATTGAATATGTAGTAAAAACCCTAGTTACAAACAAAAGTCCAGGATCCAGATGGCTTCACAAGCAAATTCTACCAAACATACCAAGAAGAACTTATACCCATACTTCTTAAACTTTTCCTAAAGGTTGAGGAAGAAGGAATACTCCCAAAGACATTCTATGAAGCCAACATCACCCTAATATCAAAACCAGACAAAGATACTACCAAAAAAGAAAATTAGAGGCCAATATCTTTGATGAATATAGATGCAAATATCCTTAACAAAATTTTAACCAGCTGGATCCAACAACATACAAAAAAGATCATACACCATGCCCAAGTGGGATTCATCCCAAGTTCACAAGGATGGTTCAACATACACAAATCAATCAACATCATACACCACATTAACAAAAGAAAAGTCAAAGACCAGATGATCATCACAATAGATGCAAGAAAAGCATTTGGAAAAGTTCAGCATCCATTCATGATAAAAATTCTTACCAAAGTGGTTATAGAAGGAACATATCTTAACATAATCAAAGCCATTTATGACAAACACACAGCAAATATAATACTCAATGAAGAAAAGCTGAAAGCCTTCCCACTAAAATCTGGAACAAAACAAGGATGCCCACTCTCACCACTTTTATTCAATGTAGTATTGGAAGTTCTAGCTACAGCAATCAGACAAACAAAAGAAATAAAGGGTATCCAAATTGGAAGAGAAGAGGTAAAATTATCACTGTATGCAGATGGCATGATACTATATATAGAAAACCATAAGGACTCCACACAAAAACTACTTGAACTGATCAACAAATTCAGCAAAGTAGCAGGATATAAGATTAATATCCAGAAATCAGTTGCATTTCTGTATACTAACAATGAAATATTAGAAAAGAAATACAAAAATACAACATCTTTTAAAATCACACCCCAAAAAATTAAATACCTAGGAATAAATCTGAACAAGGAAATGAAAGACTTATATGCTGAGAACTATAAAAATTAATCAAGGAAATTCAAGAGGATTCAAAGAAATGGAAAGATATTCCATCCTCCTGGATTGGAAGAATTAATATCATTAAAATGACCATACTAACCAAAGCAATCTACAAATTCAATGCAATCCCTATGAAATTACCCATGACATTTTTCACAGAACTAGAACAAACAATCAAAAAAATTATATGGAACCATAAAAGACCAAGAATTACCAAAGTAATCCTGAGAGGGAAGGGTGGGGGGAAAACAAGCAGAAGGCATAACTCTCTCAAACTTCAGACAATATTACAAAGCTACAGTAATCAAGACAGTGTGGTACTGGTACCATAGACATACAGACCAATGGAACAGAATACAGAACTTAGAGATAAACTCAGACACCTATGGTTAATTAAGCTTTGACAAAGGAGGCAAGAATATAAAATGGGAAAAAAGACAAGTCTTTTCAGCAGGTAGTGCTGGGAAAACTGGACAGCAGCATGTAAACCAATGAAACTGGAACACACCCTCACACCATGCACAGAAATAAACTCGAATGGCTTAAAGACTTAAACATAAGACAAGACACCATCAAACTCCTAGAAGAGAACATAGGCAAAACATTCTCTGACATCAACCTTACAAATGTTTTCTTAGGTCAGTCTCCCAAGGCAACAGAATTAAAAACAAAAATAAACCAATGGGACCTAATCTGTCTTACAAGATTTTGCACAGTGAAGGAAACCATTAAAAAAAAAAAAAGGGACAACTTGTGGAATGGGAGAAAATAGTTTCAAATGATGCAAGTGACAAAGGCTTAATCTCTAAAATATACAAACAACTTATACAACTCAAAAAAAAAAAAAAAAACCAACTAACCCAATTGAAAAATGGGAAGGAGACCTGAATAGACATTTCTCCAAAGAAGATATTCAGATGGCCAAAAGGCACGTGAAAAAATGCTCAGCATCACTAATTATTAGAGAAATGCAAATCAAAACTACTATGAGGTACCACCTCACACCTGTCAGAATGGCCGTCATTAACAAGTCAACAAATAAAAAATGCTGGAGAGGGTGTGGAGAAAAGGGAACCCTCCTACACTGTTGGCAGGAATATAAATTGGTAAAATCACTATGGAAAACAGTATAGAGGTACCTCAGAAAACTAAATATATATAACTACCTTATGACCGAACAATCGCACTGCTGGACATATATCCAGACAAAACTTTCCTTGAAAAAGACACATGCGCCCTATGTTTGTTGCAGCACTATTCACAAAAGCGAAGACATGAAAATAACTTAAATGTCCATCGGCAGATGAATGGATTAAGAACATGTGGTATATATACATAATGGAATACTACTCAGCCATAAAAAGAACCAAATAATGGCATTTGCAGCAACATGGATGGAACTAGAGCTTCTCATACTAAGTGAAGTCAGAAAGAGAAAGACAAATATCATGTGATATCACTTATATATGGAATCTAATGTATGGCACAAATAAACCTTTCCACAGAGAAGAAGTGTATGGATTTGGAGAAGGGTAGTTGCCAAGGTGGAAGGGGAGAAAGTGGGATGGACTGGGAGTTTTGGGTTAACAGATACAAATTATTGCATTTGGAGTGGATAAGCATTGCAGTCTTGCTGTTTAGCACAGGAAACTATATCTAGTCGCTTGTGGTGGAACATGATGGAGGATAATGTAAGAAAAAGAATGTATTATGTGTGTGGAGGGGGAGACTGGGTCACTTTTCAGTACAGCAGAAATTAACAGAACATTGTAAATCAACTATAATGAAAAAAATTTTTAGAAAAAGAATAAGTATGCATGTGAAGTTGAAGAGATGAGGAGGGAAGACCCTCATGGTGGGGATGAGGGAACCCTGTAACAAAGGATGTGATTGTCCCACAGTAGATTACATGAGGATGTGACATCTCAACAGGTCACCAGGGTTAATGAGGACAACAGTAGGACCAGAAAATACTAATTATAGTTTAAAGGATGCAAGTTCAGTGTGAAACAGAATACTAACAACAGACATTCCCTCCTTACTAATGCCACCAAGTATCAAAGCTTAAGGCCTTCAGAGCCTCAACCCAGGTGAAGGAAGAAAAAGAAGATAAGGCCACTATCCTGATTATGAGAGTTGCCAACATGAAGTGGCAATATCAGTTAAGTAAATTTGACTCAATTTTTAGATTTCATTTTCTGTGTCATGAAGAATGGGAGTTGAGTTAAACTTCAAAAATTTATACACAGATACTCATGGAACTGAGCCCCACTCAAACGAGGTTAAAAGAGATTAAAGGTTCAGCCAGTGCATAAGTACACTGGAAAAGAGAAGGCGAATATGGAAAATAAGGCTTCTCTCTGTGTCGCCCAGGGATCCAGATCCTCCATCTTGTCCTCTCATTGAGGGGTTAAGTGCTGCTCTCTCTCCTGGCTGCATCCTGGACAAGAAGGAAGAGCTCTGCGACTAGAAAAGCCTGGTGTCAATCAAGAAGTCTTCAGCTCATAATGCCAGTGGCTCCTGCTATTTCAAATTCCATTTCCTCATTCCTTGCTTGACATTTCTGACTTAATGCACTCCTACTGATTTCTTACTCATTTCAGTCTTCCTTTCTCTTTGCCAGCACTTTTCCTTCAATTTTATACCCCAATGTAAATGTCATTTACATTGTCATTTGGTGAAGATAAAACCTATGTATTCTGTGTGTGCATATGTGCATGCGTGGGTGTGTGTATGTGTGTATGTCTACACATGCATACGTGTATATGGTATTTATATCACTGGACTTATGGATTATGTGAGGCGGATAATTCTCAGTCCAGAACTTATGTTTTGCAAGAAGTGTAACATATGTCTTTCTCTATAATTCACCCTACTTTCTATTTCAAGTCTCCATCCTGCTATAGCAGCGGAAACTCAACCTTAACCAGTTCGTGCCCACGCTCCTTTCTTTCCTCAAGATTATGCCAAAGTTCTAGAGACTCGTGTAGTGCCAAGAAATTGAAGTCGGGGTCCCCCAAATCCACCATTTGCTCCTCCAGATTCATTCTCATCTGTTCTCCTCTCCACTCTGCTTTTTGTTCATTTCACCCTGAAGTCCTGTAACTCTCTCTGCTGCTGTTACCATGCCACACTGGGGACAGAACGTCTGTGGGGTTGTCAAGGCACTGTCCACCTAGATCTTGTGTGTACACACTTGTTCTCTGCATCTAGGGTTGTAGGATGCAGGGAGATTCCATCAACATCTACACACTTTCCACCTCTACTCCGTCATCCTTACGAAACCCACACCAGGGGACAGGTCTGCCTGGTGAAAGATGGTATAGAAAAGGAGGTGCATAAAGTACTGAGAAAAAATGTCATAATATATAGAAGTGTGCTTAATATGGATATCTAAACATCACCACCCCATAACAAATCCATGAAACTGATCATTCACATGACCATCCAGCTTGTGGGTTCTAAAAATAAGGATTTAAACATTCCTATTGCCAAATGCCAGGTTCTTCATTTATATGGAAAATTACATTTTGAAAAGAATTTTGCATATAAAAACTCATTGGATCTTCAGAAGATTATAAAATACACTCTTTGGTAAAGGCTGAATTGTTTCCCTCCAAATTTTATATGTTGAAGTCCTCACAATGTAGGTATATGTAGTTATAAGGTTTTTAAAGTGGTAATTAAGTAATGAATTCTTTAGAGTGGTTCCTAGTCTAATATAGCTGGTGTCCCTATAGGAAGAAGAAATTTGGACATGGATGTACACACACAGAGGAAAAATCATGTGAAGACAGAAGGAAAAGATGGCCGTCTGCAAGCTAAAGACAGAATTCTCAGACGAAGAAACCAACCTTGCCAACACTGTGATCTTAGACTTCTGGCTTCTAGAACTGTGAGAAAATAGATTTCTGTTGTTTAAGCCACCCAATTTGTGGTACTGTGTTACAACAGCCCTAGAAAATCAGAACACGCCATTTTATAGAGCAAAAAACTGGGACTTGAGAGAGGTTAAATAGCCTTTCAAAAAGTCACATTTTATTTTACAGTAAATTATTTTATTTTTGGCTTTTTTTGCCTTTTCCAGGGCTGCACTCACAGCATATGGAGGTTCCCAGGCTAGGGGTCTAATTGGAGCTGTAGCCGCCAGCCTTCGCCACAGCCACAGCAACGCAGGATCTGAGCCATGACTGAAACCTACACCACAGCTCACGGCAATCACAATGCCAGATCCTTAACCCAGTGAGCGAGGCCAGGGATGGAACCCGCAATCTCATGGTTCCTAGTTGGATTCATTAACCACTGAACCACGATGGGAACTCCTACAGTAAATTATTTATAAGAAATTATTACAGTAGTAACCCCCAACACTTAAATCCAAGCCACCTCATACACTACACCACATCTCTCATGAGATGATGGAAACATGCAACTGTAAAAACTACTGTCATATGAGAATATTCATGAGAATGTGTGTATACTCTTCTTCAGAGTCAAGCGGTGTATGTGGGCTCTGGGCAAAAGGTGGTAGTTGCCTCCAGGCCCTGTTCAGACTCCCCTCCTCCCTCCACACTACTGGCTGCCTTTCCACTCCTTTCACATCCCCTGTCAGCTCCTAAATTACAGCTCCCTTCAGAGACTGTACAAAGGGGGCAATAGGTGAGGGAGGAAGCGTAGACAGTGTGGGAACTGCCTTGAAATACTGTGAGGCACATAAAGGAAAGGGTGCTATCGCAAGAATAAATTCCCCAAATGTGGCCAAGCTGAAAAGAACTGAAAGCAACAAGAATTTCCTATTTCATTCTGGATCCAAGCGCAGGCAATCAAGACCTCAAGTGCAGCGGGGTTAAAGGATAAGATGGAAATGAGAGAGCTTGGGTTATGGTCTCAGATTTGTGCATTCCCTATCAGGAACTTCAGGAAAATTACTTTAATTATTGGGCTTCTGCTTCCTTACCACCAAAATGACTACGTTATATTCATTTAACATTTGGTGAGATGTTTACCTGACACTGTAATTTTATGCTTTTTCGTGGACGTGTAAAATCACACCATATGGCTCAGCTACCACTTGAACCTCAATGTCAAGTTGTAATGATCGTGGGGACTAAGGTTTTAAAATAAAGAATAATCCCACTGTAATAGTGTTATTTTGAAATCAACCTTTATTCTAATGTCAATAAAATAGGGAAAACTTTGATTTATTAACTCACTTAAATGTAAGCACAGAAAATGCTCCACTCATTTATTCATTCATTTGCCCAAAGTTGAAGGAACAACTACTGGGGGCTAAGTACTTACTATGCATCTCCCTAGGCACTCATAGTCTCTCTAGTGAGAAACAGTACAGTGTGGAAAATGTTGTGGATTGTGTTGAAATACAGGTAAGCTCAGAGCAGCATGACAACCTAAAAAAAAAAGGACGTCTAACAAACTCCTGCAAGGAGGAGGAATCAAACTCTATTAAAACAAAAGGGTTAATTTGCACAATATTCCAGAGAGGGCTGGGCATATTTTTAGGAATTATAAGAAAACATACTCAGTCTATCGAAAGGGTATGGTAGTTTGGAGTTCTCTTGTAGCAAAGCAGGTTAAGGATCTTGTGGCAAAGCAGTGGCTCAGGTCACTGTTGTGGTGTTGGTTTGATTTGAACCCTGGCCCTGGGAACTTCCACATGCTGTGGGCACAGACAAAACAAAACACAAAAGAAACTCAGTCTATCAAAAGGGCTTGGTAGTTTAAAGACTAAATCATTAAAGACTCTCATACACTGCTTATAAATGAGCCCCATCACAGAAAGCTAAATTCCTTTGCTATTTGCTATTGCTATAAAAGTTTCCACAAGTTGTAAATTCTGCATGTCAATCTCCAGTACTTATACCTTTCAAACATGCCTGAAATCACAAAAAAAATAAACATGGAAAGGACTTTATAAGTCAGCTGGTTCAACCTACTTACTCAGAGACATACGAATTGCTCTCACAATAGCAAAGTAAAATCTAGTGCCCAGATACCTGGACTCCATTGTCAACATTTTCTGGGTTTTTTTCCTATTGAACTTCCACCAACCATTATACATAAACCCACAGGAATAAAGTTAAGCATTCTCTTGTCATTCAGTTAACCAAGCGACAGATCATTTAGGAGGCATGCCAGACCTATACATGTCTTGGAAACCACCATGATTAAGTGCCAGTTGTGTTACTATATATATCATCTTGTGTCATATTCTGAAACATTCCTTCTGTTGGCATCGTCTTGGCTGGAATTATCCATGACTGGAAACAGAGAAAGGACATGGCAATAATTTCCCCAGAGCCAAGTGAGGAAGTGGATAGTGGCAAATGGCACTGAACATGGATGGACGGTTCATTTGGTAAACATTTCTTGAGCACCTAACACATGTCAAGCACTATCCTAAGCAGCATCAGTGAAAAATAAAACAAGTGGAATAACAGCCTCCTAGGCCACATGCAGCTTGTCTACTGAGTAAAGCAGACAATAGGAAAGTAACAAATATAAGTAACTATAAAGTCAAACAATCAGTATGTGCCTAAGATTCAAAGTGCAGTAAGTGAAAAAGTTTAAATTCTGAAGGAACAGAAAATACAGTAAGAAGAAACTGTAATGACTCACTTCCAGAAACGAAAGATGCTTGGATATATTGAAGCCTTTCACATTCACCTTCCCCTGCCATGCAGTCATTCTTAGAAACGTAGTGGGAAGAAGTAGGAGGCACTCTCAAATTTCTTCTGAAATGTCAAGAACCACCCTCTTAACTCTTACTAGACTGGTTGTTAGAGAGACATCAAGGACTTTCTTCCAAAGCACCCTACATGTTCTTATCCAAACACTGCAGTGTCCCAACGTGCTTTTACGTTATTGGGCAGTGGTTCTTTTAATGTTTCTAGAAGAGTTAACAGTCCCCTTTAATATCTGATTTATTTATTTATTTATTTTTGTCTTTTGTCTTTTCAGGGCCACACCAGTGGCATATGGATGTTCCCAGGCTAGGGGTCCAATCAGAGCTGTAGCTGCTAGCCTATGCCACAGCCAGATTCAAGCCATGTCTGCAACCTACACCACAGCTCACGGGAAAGCTGGATCCTTAACCAACTGAGCAAGGCCAGGGATCCAACCCACAAACTCAAGGTTCCTAATCAGATTCGTTTCCACTGTGCCATGACGGGAACTCCTAATATCTGATTTAAAACAGAGACCTTCCCTCCCCTAAACACCACAAGCACGTACTAGAAAATATTGCATTAAGTATCAGGAAGTTGGAGTTCCCATCATGGCTTACTGGAAATGAACCCCACTGGTATCCATGAGGATGCAAGTTCGATCCCTCTGTCAGTGAGTTAAGGATCCAGTGTTGCCATAAGCCTGTGGTGTAGGTTGCAGAAGCAGCTCGGATCTGGTGTTGCTATGGCTGTGTCTTAGACTGGTAGCTGCAGCTCCAATTCAACCCCTAGCCTGGGGACTTTCAAATGCGACACGTGCAACCCTAAAAAGCAAAAAACTAAAATAAATAAAATAAAATAATAAAATAAAATAGGGGGTTCACTGAAGACCAACAATGATTTTCCTTCTGGAGATTCCTCAAAAAAAAAAAAAAAACACATTTCTATCACATTTCTCTACATTATGAGGAGTGGGTTCTAACTGGCTTTGGCAGAGGGGCTGGCAAGAGTGCTCTAGTTTAAACACTGTGCATGATCAGAGACCTCTCAGCTAAAGGGCTTTGCCTTGCCAGGCTGCACTGCTCAGGGAGAAAATTTCACATGTTATCAGCAGTACTGCTGACTCCTGTTTATTAAAGACCAAATAGGATTTCGATTCCATTCATTTAAAAAGAATTTTAAATGTATATGTGAAATTAACTGCTCCTAAAATGCATAGAATACAAAAATGAAATCTTCAAAAACAGTGGTTTCTCAACCTTATTGAGGAGTTGCCATTGCAGCTCAGTGGAAACGAATCTGACTAGTTTCCTTGTGGACACAGGATTGATCCCTGGCCTCCCTCAGTGTGTTAAGGATCCAGGGTTGCCGTGAGCTGTGGCGTAGGTCACAGATGCAGCTCGGATCTGGCATTGCTGTGGCTATGGCGTAGGCTGGTGGCCACAACTCAGATTTGACCCCTAGCCTGGGAACCTCCACATGCCACAGGTATGGCCTTAAAAAGACCAAAAAGAAAAAAAAAAAAAAGCCCTATTGAGATATTAGAATCACTTAGGGAGTTCTTTAAAAGACTGATATCTGATGCATATCAGATCAACTAAATCAGAATCTGTCAGGGTGGGGTCCAGGAATCAATGATGTTCAAAATCTGAGATAATTCCAATGAAAATCCTGGTTGCAAACCACTGGTTCAGAAGGATTGACTGATTTTCATGTACTGCAAACCTGTTTTTATTAAATTATGAAGAGAAATACTTAAAACTAAACTCAAATGATCAAAGGGTTGTTAAGTTTATCTGAACTCAAAACCAATAATTGCAATGGTTGTGAATAGTCCTAACATTTTGCAGAATATAGGAAGAACAGAAAACTTATCAATAAGTAGGTAGTTGCTTTCCTTACATGGGTCAAAACAGACACAAATAGTTGTGAGCAAATATTCTTCCTACTCTTTCCTGAAATTCCAGTACCTAGTTTTAGAGCTTGGCACATACGAAGGCATAATTAATATTTGTTAACCAGAGCATTTTGGTCCTTCCTTCCTCCTTCAAACACTATAGGGAAGAAAATGTCATGACCATTCAGTAGGTTGTCTAATGAGGCATTTAACTGCACCCTTGAGAGGCAATATTATTGAATATATGTTTTCATTAAAATATTGATTATCTACCAATGTGTCATTTGTTAAAATTGGTGCTGGGGATAATAATGGCAATTTAATTCTTTTAAGATCATTTCATTTAATGATTTCCATTTAAATGATTATTTGAACTTAGTTCCCAGTAGATTAAGGGATTCTCAAGGCTGCAGAGTCAGTGTGCGGCAGAAGGTAAACTGGAATTCCTATCTTTCATTTTCTAGTGTGGTGCTATGTAGGGGGGTGGGGGGGGGGCAAAGTACATCACTTTTATTATGTATAAATTTAAAGTAATTAGGCTAATTTTAACAGCATATGATCGTGTAAGAAGGAAGTCACAATGTGCATCAATCCTCATAGAAGAACTATGCAGTTCGATCAGTTTGTTTTGTGCAAGCAAATATGGGATTAGAAATAAGCTTTTTTCACATAGGGATTAAAATAAATTTTGTACTTAGAGCAAACAATATCACATGCTGCATAAAGTTTAGGAAAACTGTCTCTAAGACTAGCAGAATAAGTGAGGTAAGTAAGGCAAAGACTAAGTTGAGGCCAGCACACAAGTTTAAGGAAAATAAAAAGAATATACTGATTTCAAAATGAGTCTCTAATCCCAAACAAAAATATGCACTTGTTAAGCAATTTTAGCTATTCATATAGACTGTTATGACAACGTATAAAATTTAGGGGAAAACCCCTGAGTAATTACAGGTACTAATCTGACCTCATCTCCTATTCTTCCTCTTGTTCTCTAGCAACTCCAATACTGTAACACCTCAGGAAAGCCAAAGTCGGCCCACTCAGGCATTTCTACATGGAATTGTCTTTCCCCAACTCTTTTTGAGGGCATTCCTTCTTCCTTTCAATCTCTGCTTAACATCTCTCCTAGGCAGGAGTTTTCTAACCACTCTATCTGAAACTGAATTGCCAGGCCTCATCATCCCCTATGTCCCTACACTGCTCTACAGTTCTCTTCTGAGCACTTACCACTTCCAGAAATTATTTTTATTTCTTTGTTTACTCAATAATTTCCTCCAGTAGTATATATGTTTCATGAAGGCAGAATTCCGGCTCTCTTTTTCATTGCTATGTCCCTTGCAAATAATTCCAAAAATTACAGACTCACAAAAGACCCCAAATAGCCAAAGCAACCTTGAGAAAAAAGAAAACAGCTGGAAGTATCACGCTTGTTCCCTGACTTCAGAGTATACTACAAAGCTACAGTAATCAAAGTTGTATACCACAAACAGACACTACATGATTTCTGTGTTTTAAGGCCCAGAATGTGGTATCTTGATGCATGTTCCATGTGTGCTACTACAGTGTTTTGATCCATATTCATCAGAGATATTGGCCTATGATTTTCTTTTCATTTAGGTCTTTGCTTTTAGTATCATGGTAATGATGGCCTTATAGAATGAATTTGGGAGTGTTCCCTCCTCATCAACTTTTTGGAATAGTTTGAGATGGATAGGTATTAGGACTTCTTTACATTGTTTGCTACAATTTCGGAGTTCCCTCGTGGCCTAATGGTTAAGGACTTGGCATTGTCACTGCTGTGGCTCGGGTCATTGCTGTGGCTCAGATTCAATCCCTGTCCCCAAGAACTTCCTGTGAAGCTGCTAGACTTTTTTTTTTTGCTGGGAATCTATGATTACTAATTTAATTTCACTATTAATGACTATTCTGCTCAGATTGACTATTTCTTCCTGATTCAGTCATGGAAGATTGTATGTTTCCAGAAATTTACCTGTTTCTTTTAGGTTGCCAATTTAGTGGCATATAACTGTCTGTTGTTTTCTCTTATGATTTTCTTGTGTCTCTGTAATAACAGATATAATTTCTCCTCTTTCATTTAGTTTGTTTATTGAGTACTCTCACTTTTTATTTTCTTTCCTTTTTTTTTCTTTTTGTCTTTTTAGGGCCACACCCGTGGCATATGGAAGTTCCCAGGCTTGGGGTCGAAACAATCACAGCCACAGCAATGCCAGATCCAAGCTGAATCTGCAACCTACACCGAAGCTCATGGCAATACCAGATCATTTACCCACTGAGTGGGGCCAGGGATTGAACCAGAGTCCTCATGGATACTAGGCAGATCCACTACCACTGAATACAAGGGGTATTCCATTTTTTTTTTTCCTCTCACTTTTTCCTTAATGAGCCTAGCTAAAGGTTTATCAGTTTATCTTTTCAAAACACCAATTTTTGGTTTCACTGATCTTCTTACTGTTGTTATAGGGGGGTTTTTGGTCCCTTTTATTTATTTACTCTCTGATCTTTATTATTTACTTTCTTCTACTGACTTGGGCTTTGTTCTTTTTCTAAGTCCTTTATTTATCTACGTAGTTTTGGCCATGCCCATGCCATGTGGAAGTTCCTGGGCCAAGGATCAAACCCAAATCACAGTAGCAACTCAAGCGTCTACAGTGGCAATGCCAAATCCTTAACTTGCTATGCCACAGAGAACTCCTTCTAACTCATTTAAATGGTGGATTAGGTTGTTTATTTGAGATATTTTCTGTTTTTTGACATAGGTCTGTATCACTACAAACTTCCCTCATAGAGGAGTTCCCACCGTGGCTCAGTGGAACTGAATCTGACTAGTATCCATGAGGATGTAGGTTCAATCCCTGGTCTTGCTCATTGGGTTAAGGATCTGGCATAGGCAGGAAGCTGTAGCTCCAATTAGACCCCTAGCCTGGGAACCTCCATATGCTGCATGTGTGGCCCTAAAAAGACAAAATTCCCTTATAGAGCTATTTTGGCTCCATTGCATAGATTTTGGAAAGTTGTGTATTTATTTTCATTTGTCTCAATGTACTTTCTGGTTTCCTCCTTCATTTCTTCATTAACCCATTGGCTTTTTAGTAGCATGTTGCTTAGTCTCTATGTGTTTGTGTTTTTCCCATTTTTCTTCCTGTAATTAATTTCTAGTTTCAGATTCTTGTGGTTGGAAAAAAATGCATGATATGATTTGTCCTCTTAAATTTGTTGAGATTTGTTGTGTGGCCTAGCATGTGATCCTGAAGAACTTTCTGTGTATACTTGAAAAGAATGTATATTCTGCTCTTTTTGGATAGGCTGTCCTGTAACTATCAAGACCAACCTATCTAATGTGTCACGGCCACTGTTTCCTTACTGATTTTCTGGCTAGATAATGGGTTCACTGATGTAAGTGGAGTGTTAAAGTCCCCTACTACTATTGCATTATTGTTAATTTCCCCCCTTATGTCTGCTAATATTTGCTTTATATATATAGGTGCTCAATGGCACCTATTCTTATTTGTTAAAACTTATTTGTTCTTAATTGTTAAAACTCGGAAGCAACCAGAACATCTTTCAGGAGGTGAGTTGATAAGTAAACTACAGTATATCCAGATATGGAATATTATTCAGCATTAAAAAGCAATAAACTATCAAGCTATCAAAACATATGGAGGAAACTCAGATGCATACTACCAAATGAAAGAAGCCAATTGTAAAAGGCTTCATATTGTAGGATTCCAAATATATGACATTCTGGAAGAGGCAAAACTATAAAGAAAGTAAAAAGTTTAGAGGTTATTAAGAGTTGGGGCAATGAGGGGTGAATAGGCAAAGCACAGAGGATTTTTAGGGAAGTAAAATTATTCTGTATGACACCATAATGGTGGCTACATGTCATTTTATATTTTTCTAAGCCTGTAGACTGTACAACACCAAGAGTGAACCCAAATGTAAACTATGGATTTGGGTGATAATGACATGTCAAGACAGGCTCATGGACTATAACAAAGGTATCACTCTGATGTAAGATGTTGATAGTGACAGAGGCTGTGCATGTTTCGGAGTAGAAGGTATATGAAAACTCACTGTACTTTCTATTCACTTATCTGTGAATTTAAAAGTGCTCTAGAAAATAAAATCCATTCAAAAAATCAAGTACTGATACTTGCTACAACTTGTATGAACCTTGAAAACATTATGCTTAGTTAAAAAGCCTATCACAGAAGACCACATATTGTATGATTCTATTTATTTGAAATGTCCCAAAATGGTAAATCAATAGAGGCATAAAGTAGATTAGTATTTGCCATGGCCTGGAGGTTAAGGAGTAATGGGCAGTTAGTGCTAATGGCTATAGATTTTTTGAGAGGGAGAGTGATGGAAATGTTCTAAAATTAGATGGTGTTGAGGGTTGCACAATATACTAAAAAGCAATGAATTGTATAGTTTAAATGGGTGAATTTTACAGAATGTGAATTATATCTCAATAAAGCTGTTATACTAAGAAAGAAAAGACTAGCTCTAAAAATACTTTGAGCAAGGATAGTTTTATATATCAACTGTATAGCCTTAACCATAAGTCAATGCATAAGTATGATACTTAGATAACTTTGAATCCACTGGCTCCATCATTTGTTTTCTTTATGCCTGCAGACAATCACTTAAGCTCATTAAAGTCTAAGTGTTTTCCCATCAGTAAAACTGAGATAATCCTCATAGCATAGCTGAACAATTTAATATGATATCACAGAAAAAGCACCTGGCAGTTTTCTCACTGTTGGAGAATGAAATTACAAATAGGTAAGAGGGGAAGGCTAAAACAAAGCCCATGGTGCTGGACTGTAGTCAGAGATATCAGTATAAATTCATGTTTATTTTCATATATATTTGCAGATAGATATAAAAATAACTATCGGTACATGGGTATACATGGTTTAACATATATACAGATATTTCCTGGCTCTGTTAGCAGAGAGGGCTCAAACCAGCTATATTCCAGCAGCCATTATCACACCTAATGACCAGATCTGAGTTTCTCAATACCATTTTCCAATAGAAGGTACTAAGATTCTCTGGAGAAATGTAAGATACTAGAATGGCAGCAGGGAAAATACAGATAAATCTGACCGTCTACAAGTGGTTTAAAAAAATAAAGGATGACTACATGGAAAAAGGACACAAAAGCCAACCTGAAAGAGTTCTAAAAGGCCCTAAGCTAGGACAATTTGAACAATACAATAGTTAGTATTGGATTATGACCCTCCCCCAAAAAATATGAGCCTAAAATAATCTATATGAGTGACTGAATCTATAAATAAATTGGGGAGAAGAAATGCTCTTTACAAAAGAATTCTGAAAGATAAATAGAGAAGGAATGAGGTGGAAGTAAGATCACCATTAGATAGAGCAACACCTGGCGCAGGCAAGAGCTATAGATGAATGCTCACATTGATGCATGAAACTTTATGGAGTAAGAGAATATTTCCTTAGCCTCAAAGTATGCCCCCCCCAAATGTTTATTAATTACTGTGGTGGTTTTAACAGTTGTTTACAAATTTATAGTAACTTCTCAGTGAAGAAACCTGGCAGACATCGCCTTAATCAAGTGACTAAGGTTTACACCCCGTCATAAGTCATGTTGATATCATGCACCCCCAACAACATGACTTAATGTGAAAGAAAAGGACATGTTAGCTCTGCAGTATTCTTACCACCCATAACCCCAGTCTAATCATGAGAAAACATCAGATTAAACCCAAATCGAGGGACATTCTACAAATACCTGACCAGTACTCTTCAAAAGTGTTAAGAGAACAAAGAACAAGAGAAGACCAAGAATCTGTCATCAATGGGAAAAGACTACAACACGATGACTAAATGTACTGTGTAGTATCTGCATTGAATCCTATAAAAAAAAAAAAAGGACATTAGTGGAACAATGGTGAAATATGAATAAAGTCTACAGTTTAGCTAACAGTGTACAATGTTTATTCTTAATTCTAGAAAATGTGTCATGATTATATAAGATATTAATATTAGTAGAAGCTGGATACACAGTGTTCAGGACTTCTGTATACTGTCTGTACAACTAATCTGTAAACCTATAATCATTATAAAATTTATAAAATTAAAAATCAAAACAAGGAGAACTGACCTGCTATACATGTTCAGCAAATCACTCTTAATATTATATCCTCTTGCTAGCTAGCACCATGGCCTTTTAGGCAGACACCTCTTGAAGTGATTAAACAATCCACTTTCCACTTTTCTGTGAACTCCAACCCCAGCCTCAAAAGTCCCTTTAGTTATAATGGAAAGACTCCAAGGAATCACTGTAGCCAATATGATGCCTCCCTCCACAGGCCTCCTATACCCTGGCATGAAATGACTGCATCATAAATGGGCACTTGACCCAAGCTGAGACAATGAGCCCTTCTTCAGGGAGTCTGAGATTCCAGGTACTTCTTTCTGTCTCATTTCTTGAATGAAGAGATCTACTTAAGAGCTCTTAGAAGCTATTTATTAATATCTGCCCTGGGAAGCAAGGAAATCACTTATTAAGGACAGAATGTTTGTTTTTCCCCCAAAATTCACATGTTGAAATGCTAACCCAATATGTGTTCATACCAGGAGGTGGAGCCTAAAGAAATTAATGAGATTATCTATAAAGGTATAGCCCTCCTGAATGAGATTAGTGTCCTTATTTTAAACAGACTCCCGAGAACTCTCTCATTCTCTTTCTGTCAAATGAAGACACAATGAGAAGTCAGTAGTCTAAAGCCAGAAGAGAGTCCTCATCAGAACCCAACCATGTTGGCCCCCTTATCTTGTCATGTTAGCCTCTAGAAATAGATTTCTGTCACTTATAACCACCCAGTCTATGGTATATTTGCTGTAGCAGTTTGAGCAAACCAAGACACCATTCTACAGCAAGAGGACAGAATGAAACAGGTATGCTCTGAGAGGCAGAACTGATGAATCAGGAGAAAATGGATTACCTGGGTCACTATGGTGTTTTAGCATTTAGTCTCCTCTGCTAACCCCATCTTCAGATTCCATGAAATACCTACTTATCCCTATTTCTCTTTGGGTTTAAACTAGCTAGATTTGGTTTCTGCTAATATAACTTTAAAAGCACTAAATAAGGGGGCTCCCATTGTGGCTCAGCAGTAACAAATACAACTAGTACCCATTCAGATATAGGTTCAATCCCCGGCCATACTCAGTGGGTTAAGGATCTGGCATTACCGTGAGCTGTGGTGTAGACCAGCAGCTGTAGCTATGACTCGACCCCAGGTCTGTGAACTTCCATATGCTGCATGTGTGGTCCAAAAAGAAACAAACAAAATGCTAATTAATACAACTACTTTGTAAGAAATGACATATATTTAGACATTTTTCTGTTACATTTGCTGTTTTATTTACTCTATTTTTTATTTATTTGGGTTTTTTTTTTTCTTTTTTTGTATTTGCTCTTTAATAGTCAAGGTCAGTAACTTTCCAGTCACAGTTTATATAAACTATCTTGTTAGACTGTCCTTATTCTGGGAGTTCCCTGATGGTCTAGTTGTTAGGATTTGGCACTTTCACTGTTTCAGCCCAGATTCAATCCCTGGTCTGGGAAATAAGATCCCACATCAAGCCACTAGATGCCATAACCAGAAAAAAGAAATTTGCCCTTATCCTGACACATATATACAAATAAATCACATCTTTTCAATTGTTGTCATTTGTTCATTTGGTGCTTGCTCTCTGAAAAATCTCATTATGTCCAAATTCCATCCATACTGCCATATTTGGTTTAAATGTCATCTCTTCCACACAGCCTTGTCAGCTATCTAAAAAAGAAAAAAATATATATATACCATGGGTTTTTTGCTGTTGTTGTTGTTGTTTTTGCTTTTTAGGGCTGCTCTGGTGGCATATGGAGGTTCCCAGGCTAGGGGTCGAATTGGAGCTGTAGCTGCCAGCCTACACCACAGCTACAGCAACACAGGATCCGAGCTGGGTCTGTGACCTACAGCACAGCTCACAGCAATGCCAGATCCTTAACCCACTGAGTGAGGCCAGGGATCGAAACCACAACCTCAAGGTTCCTAATCAGATTCATTTCCGCTGTGCCACGACGGGAACTCCAATATCACATTTCTTTTTTTAAATCTGTATCTTTTATTCCTTCTATCCCTTTTTATCTTTGCATAGTCTTTTACTTACTTATTGTCTCCTTCTTATATGTGAAGCTACTTGAGATCAGCTTCCCTGTTCTCATATAAGCAACATTTCAAGAAACATTTCGAGAAACATTGCATTGCATAGCAATGCAAATACATAAGCTAACTGCAACTGCTTAGGAAGGATAGAAATCTAAGATAGTGGAATTCCCATTGTGGCTCAGTGGTTAACAAACATTAGTATCCATAAGGACTCAGGTTCAATCCCTGGCCTTGCTAAATGGGTTAAGGATCCAGTGTTGCTGTGAGCTGTGAGCTGTGGTATAGGTCGCAGACAATTAATTAATTAATTACTTAATTAAAACCATAATGAGGTACCACTACATAACCTCAGAACAGCTAAACCTACAAAGGTGGCTAAAAACAAGGACGGAAAAAGTCCTTGAAGAAGTAAACAAGAATGCTAACTAGGAGTATAACCTGATACGATCACTTTAGAAAAAAACTGGCTGTATCAGCTAATGCTGGATGCAGGCATACTCTGACCTAGCAGCAATTCAGTTATGAAAGCATCCATGTGTTCATCTAAAGTCGTGCCTAAGAATGTTCACAACCTTGCTACTCATCACAGTTAAAACCTGGAAACAAATGTTCATCAACATAAAATGGACAGTCAGTGTGACACATTCATACAAAGGTATATTATATAGTAATGAACAAGCTATTACCAAATTTGGGACTTCCCTAATGACACAGCAGGTTAAGAAACCAGCACTGTCGGGGTTTTTTTAAAGCAGAGGTTATCCTTTTCAGGGGATAGTGACTAGGAGAAGAGAAGAGGGAAGCTTCCCTAGTATATTCTATTAGTTCTTAACCCAGAGACTGACTATATAGGTGTGTTCACTTTATACAAATCCATTTAAGTTGTAAACTTATAATTTGTGTGCATATTTCTGTATGACTGTTATACTTCTATAAAAGATTTTTTTATGTTTTTACACATTACTTGTAGCCACAACATCAGTGCCTGAGGCATCATGCTACAGGGTTGTGTATGTATAAATTACATATCCTTTTAGTAGCTTAAAATCCTATTAAAATCAATATTTGCATATTATACCTTTGAGAATTAAGAGGTAAAATCACACAGTGATTTATTCAGAGGTACAAATAGGAACAGTAATAAATGTTTATTGATTTTAATGTTTTGGAGGCTTGAGAATTTAAATCAGAGTTTTGGTATGCAAAAGCAATTATTTTGTTCAAATGACCTAGGTATTTATGATTAGCTGGGAATTAGCTGGGATTAATCAAGGGTCTGTGTCATCTTGCAATGTGGAAATGTTCTCCTTACCTCCTTTTTTTAATCCTTGTCGTGTATGTGACCTGGGGTGTCCTGGAAATACTCTTAACATGAGAAACTCATTTGGAAAAGTAGATGATGCTTAAAATCTAGCTAAGTAGGTTATGGTTCCAATCAAAACTGTCAGAGGGAGAACAAGAATTAAGTACTGAGAATTGTCTAGGCCAGGAGACAAACTCTGCACTGTCTGTATTCTGGGGAAATCTCTTCCAAAGGAGAAGGTGTTCTGGGTTATTGGGTTTTTTGCTTTTGGGGGGTTTATTTTGGTTTTGTTGATTTTCTTTTTTCTTTTTTTATTCCTAGCATGAACTCAAAATAACTCCAAGGACTGACAGCTAGAACAAACCTTTCATTAGGTCTTAAGGTTTCAGCATTTTCACTCGGTAATTAGATTTAAATTTCAACAGACACTGGTCACGACCTTGAAGGATAAAAGAAGCCACAACAGGGAAAAGAGCAGAATATGTGGGGAGGGGTGGGGGTGAGGGTTCAGGGGAGGAGTGGCTGCTAAGGAAAGGATAGAGTATTCCTTAGACCTGCTGTCTCGGTCTGTTCAAGCCACTATAACAAAATACCACAAACCGTGTGGCTTATAAACATCAGACATTTATCTCTCATAGTTCTGGAGGCCAGGGAAACCAAGGCCAGGGCACCAAAACATCCTGTGTCTGGTGAGAACCTGCTTCCTGGTTCATAGCCATTGCGCTCACAGGGCTGAGCAGGTGAAGGAACTCTCTAGGACTTCTTTTTTATTTTTATTTTGTCTGTTTGCTTATTTATTTATTTATTTTTGCTTTTTAGGGCCACAAATGCAGCATATAAAACGTCCCAGGCTAGGGGTCCACATGGAGCTGTAGCTGCCAGCCTATGCCACAGCCGAAGCAATGACAGATTCAAGCCAGTCTGCGACCTACACCACAGCTCACTGCAATGCCGAATCCTTAACCCACTGAGCAAGGCCAGGGATCAAACTGCATCCTAATGGATACCAGTCAGGTTCATAATCTGCTGAGCCCCGACCAGAACCCTTCTAGGGCCTCTTTATAAGGGTACTAGTCCCATTCACAAAAGCTCCACCGTCATGATCTAATTACCTCCCAATGGCTCCACCTGACATTGGGGATTGGATCTCAACAAATAAATTTGGAAGACACAAAAATTCAGTCTACGGCACTTGCCATAGTTCTTTTGAAATTCAAAGATATAAGTGATGGCTCTGTCCAATACCCTTAATATGCTAAGAACCCACAAAGCCACAACTAAAAGGCCCACCACCCAATGCCTTCAAAATGAGCACTAATGTTATGAATGACCTTACTATTTCACACTCTTCTCCCTAAAGAATCCAAGCCTCCTCCTAAGGACCCACTTTAGAGCACCCTATGTATTCCTAATATACACATACATTCACAGATACACACACAGGCAAACACACACACACGGAGGAAATGTATTTGAAGACTAAAATCAGAAGTCATATTACTGAAGTGATGGAGTATTATCTGACTTACTGCAGACCAGCCTTTTACATTTGCGAATCCAGGGCAAGACAAATTAACAAGGAAAATAATAAAATAAAATAAATGAATAAACCAAATAATAACAAACAGGTAGATAGAACAGAGAAGTGGTTACCAGAGGAGAAGGGGTTGGGAAGATAGGCAAAATGGGTAAAGATGACCACTTGTGTGATGACAGATGGAAACCAGACTTTTGCTTTTGAGCATGCTGTAATGTGTACAAAGTCAGAATATAATGTTGTACACATGAAACATAATGCTATAAACCAATGCTACCTCACTTCAAAACTTCTGAATCAATTATGAGACCAAAGAAAAATCCTTTCAGTTGGACAAATAGCAGGGTGTGGCTCCCTGATGAAAATCTGATTGGCTTAAAGTGTCCAGAATTAACTTTAAAAGAAAGAAGCATGCATAAAAAGAATTGTCGGCACTGTCAATCAACTATACTTCAATAAAAAATCAAAATAAAGAGTTGTTTGTATGTGTAGTGATAAAAGGAAGTAAAATTGACTAGACAAAAAGCCTTGTAAGTTTTTGAGGGAGATGTCCTCCAAAAGATCATCAAATCCAGACTAAAAAAGAATGACTATTTCAGACACGAAATGACTCTTAGCTCTCAACTTTCTATGGGTAGTGTATCAGTGAAGTCAAGTCAGGAAAACAGAGCCGCTATAAGTATTTTAAGGAACAAGAGATTTCCTGTGGGAATCTGAGTTTACTCAAATGTGGGTAGAGTTAGGAAAGGGAAGGTCTCCGAAGCAGGAGTTGAAGGACCGGAGAAAAAGTCACTAGCACACAAAGACAAGCTGGAGCTTGCAGGAAAACACAAGAATCCTGTGTACCTCACTGCCAGGGAGGAATGGGAGGACTCAGCAAAGGAGTTGATCATGGAAAGCTCTGTGCAAGCCTCTGCGGGCCTCCAGCCAAGCTCAGGAGGGCTTGAGGCAGCTGTGGGTCAGTGGGGCCAGCAAACAAAATGACCTGGAGCAGGAGAGAACAGGATCCCCCCACACCCTACCCCCAGGCACCACTATATATCATAGCTGATCGCCATGACATTCCAGGAGTAGTATCTTCTGCTCTCATCTGCCTTCTGAATCTCATCAAAGTTCTTTGAACTGGCCAACTCTCTCCCCTACCATAGAGAAAAAGGGATTCTGAGAAATGTTAGTTTCCAACATTAGACAGGAATCCAGGTGCTAAGTCAACCATAAATAATCCAGCACAGGAAGCAGACTGAGGTGCTCCTCAGTGACAAGGAGAGTACTTTCAGATACTCTCAGAGAATACAATGATCTGAAAATCTATTTACAGGAACAGAGACTGGACTGTGAATCTGAAACAGCCCCCAACTCCCAGGAGCACCTTGCTCAACTGGATTTCAGAATGTCTATGGACCAGCAACTGCTCTATGCCTTCCACTGCTCTCCTTTCCAAATAGATGGGCTCACTCTGGTTTATCCCATCCCTATTTTTCTATCCTATCTGCTCAACTTGTCTCATAAATGTCTTTTAAAAGTTTATCAGATGTTGGCAAACTACAGAATACAGGCCGAAACTAGAATTCCCTTATGGTGCAGTGGATTAAGGATCTAGTGGGGTCACTGCTATGATGCATGTTCAAAACCGGGCCAGGGAACTTCTGCATGTCATAGGCATGGCCAAAATAAAATAAAATAAAAGTTGTTTTGTTATAACTTAAACTGTTACAACTCAAAGACTACAATACTTACTGATATGGCCCTTTACAGAAAGTTTGCCACTCATGAATAAGCTCTATATATTGCAATCAGTAGTCATGTCTCTTAATTCTTTTAATCTATTAATTCTAGTGATGAGTTCAGAGTAATACATTTTCTCACTTCTCTTTACTCTGCACAATATCTCAATGAATGAATATAAAAGCATAACCAGTCTCTAATGATGGGCATTTAGGTTTTTTTTTTTTTTTGGTTTATCTAGGGCCGCACCCACAGCATATGGAGGTTCCCAGGCTAGGGGTTTAACAGGAACTGTAGCTGCTGGCCTTCACTACAGCCACAGCAACGCGGGATCTGAGCCGCGTCTGCAACCTACACCACAGCTCACAGCAACGCTGGATCCTTAACCCACTGAGCAAGGCCAGGGATCGAACCCGCAACCTCATGGTTCCTAGTCGGATTCGTTAACCACTGAGCCATGACAGGAACTCCGGCATTTAGGGTTTTTTTCCAGTCTTTTGCTGCAATGAATAGGCTTGTACAAATATCTTCCTGTTTTCCCCTTTTCAAAACAGGTTCCCAAAGTAAGAATTCTGCGCCAGCTAAGTGATATTGCCAACTTGCCCTCCACTTGAATTTATGCAATTCTGTGTTTCTCTTAGGATAATAGTACCTCATCAAGCCAGCAGGTGATGCTATCAAGCTTTGGGGTTTTGGCCAATTCTGAAAACGGGAAATAGGATCTCTGTGTAGTTTTAAATTGTGTTTCTATTATTATCAGTAATGTTAAGCACCTTTGCAAATAGTTAGGATCATCTGTAATTCTTTTTCTATTATCTGTATTTTTTTTTTTGGCCACTCCTGTGGCAAGCAGAAATTCCCAGGCCAGGGATCGAACCCAAGTCACAGTAATGACAACACCAAATCCTTAACCATTAGGCCACCAAGGAAATCCTTTATTATTATCTATTTAAATCTCTTGCTTATTTCTCTACAGAATATACAGACTTTTTTTTTCTTCTCTATACTGACAAGCTCTTTATACATTAGGATTATTAACCTTTGTCTTTGACGTAAATTGCAAATACTTTTCCCATTTTGTCATTTTAACTTTGTTCATAATAAGTTTTCTTTGTCTACCTGTTTTTCCAATGTGAAAGTTTATTCCTTTTAATTCTTCATGCTGTCAAATTATCAGTGTTTTCTCTTACTGTTTTTGTATCTTGAGTTATAGCTAGAAAAGTTTCTCCAATGCCCGGACTATAGGGTTTTCACATATGTTTTGTACTAGAGCTAGTGTGGTTTAATTTAACTCTCTGACACAGTGGGAATTTGCCTTATATATAGAAAAGAGAATGCAATCAATTTTCTCTCCTTTAATTATACTTCGATAAGAAATGAAAATAAATAAGATGGAGTTTTCTGATGGCTCAGTGGGTTAAGGATAAAGCATTGCCACCGCTATGGCTTAGATCTGATCCCTGGCCAGGGAACCTCTGCACGTGGCAGGCATGTCCAAAAAGAAATAATTAAGAAAATTTTTCTTCTCTACAACCACCTACTTAGGCTAACATCAGGTATTTATTTATTTATTTGTCTTTTTAGGTCTGTGTCTGTGGTATATGGAACTTCCCAGGCTAGGGGTCAAAGTGGAGCTGCAGTTGTTGGCCTACACCATAGCCATAGCAATGCCAGATCCAAGCTGTCTCTTTGATCTATACCACAGCTCATGGCAACAACAGATCCTTAACCCACTGAGTGAGGCCAGGGATTGAACTCACGTCCCCATGGATACTAGTCATGTTAGTTACATATGAGCCACAACAGGAACTCCCTACACCAGTTATTTAAGTAAAACTCCATTTTCCCTATTGTTATGAGATTATTTTATACTACACTTTCCTTTGTGTTTGGGTCTTATTTTTTTCCTTCTTCTCATGCTATAATGCCACACTATTTTAATTATATAGGTCTTATAGTGGGGTGTATTATATATTTAAGACTAGCCTCTTTATATTAATCTTTTTATTAAGATTCTCACATCTGTTCTTAATTTTTCCCCCCAAATCAACTTTATAGACAACTTTTCTAGGATCAAGAAAGAAAAAATTTGGAAATCCGTCATGGCACAGTGAAAATGAATCTGACTAAGGAAAGATGAGGTTGAGGGTTTGATCCATAGCCTCACTCAGTGGGCTAAGGATCTGGCGTTGCCGTGAGCTGTGGTGCAGGTCACATACACGGCTTGGATTCTGTATGGCTGTGGCTGTGGTGTAGGCTGGCAGCTGTAGCTCCAATTCGACCCCAAGCCTGAGAACCTCCATATGCCGCGGGTGCAGCCTTAAAAAGCAAAAAGAGAAGGAAGGAAGGAAGGGAGGGAGGGAGGGAGGGAGGGAGGAGAAGGGAAGGGAGGGAAGGGAAGGGAAAGGATAGAAGGATAGAAGGATAGGAGGAAGGAAGGGAAAGAAAGGAAGGAAGGAAGAAAGAAAAAATTCATCTGTATTTACATTGCATTAAATGTAATAAATTATAAATAACTGAAACCTGTATGAGGTCCAGAAACATCTATCTTTCCCATTTGTTAAAGTATACTTTTAAATTTTTCAGCAGTGCTTCACAGTTTTCCTTATAGAGGTTTTAGACATTGCTTGATGAGCTCCTGTCTAGATGTCATAGATGTATCTATGTGTGAGTTTAATTTTAAATTGGGTTTTCTGGAGTTCCTGTCATGGCTCGGCAGAAACGAATCCGACTAGGAACCATGAGGTTGCGGGTTTGATCCCTGGCCTCCCTCAGCGGGTTAAGAATCCAGCGTTGCTGTGAGCTGTGGTGTAGGTTGCAGATGCGGCTTGGATCCCGCATTGCTGTGGCTCTAGTGTAGGCCTGCAGCTGTAGCTCCGATTAGACCCCTAGCATGGGAACCTCCACATGCCGTGGGTATGGCCCTAAAATGACAAAAGGCAAAAAAAACAAAAAACAAAAAATAAATAAATTGGGTTTTCTATTTTATTACAACTTTACTTTTGTTTAGATATAGATATTATATATATATATATATATATATACACATATATGAAATGTATTCAACTTTTATGTGTCAATCTTAATTCTGATGCAATACGAACTGCATCATTGCTTGTAGTAGTTTTTACATAGGTTCTTTTGGGTTTTTAGCCATATCGTCATATTGATAGGGAGAGAGAAGGACAGTTACACAGGTAGTTGTGGAAGTCCTAGTGGAGAGGGAGGGAACTCTGGAAGACCACAGTAAGTTAACAATCGCTCAAGAAAGCCAACAGCATGCTTGTTTAACTATAAAGCCACAAATAGAAGCGTGAGGAGTTCCTTTTGTGACTCAACAGTTAACGAACCTGACTAGGACTCATGAGGATGGGGGTTCAATCCCTGGCCTCGCTCAGTGGGTTAAGTATCCGGTGTTGCCATGATCTGTGGTGTAGGTTGCAGACGTGGCCAGGATCCTGCATTGTTGTGGCTGTGGCATAGGCTAGCAGCTGTAGCTCTGATTCAACCCGCTAGCCTGGGAACTTCTATATGCAGATGGTATGGCCCTAAAAAGAAGAAAAAAAAAGGGTAAGCATGAGACATGCCTCAGGTCATTAAGTGAAAGATAAAATGAGGCCTGCATTCAAGTTCAGCAAGATAATGATCCTTAGGACCATGGACAGGAATTTAAAGAAAAGATGACATTCCAAAGTAGGAGAACCTCATTAAATGAAAACCTGAGATGATTCAACATATTTCAGCATATGTTACCACCCTTCTATTGATTTGAATAAGCACTAGGACAGTCCTAATTTGACCTCATAGGATCAAATAGTTTCTTACCTGATAAAAAGGAGGAGCTAATGCTGTAAGCCTAACTGTACTGGAAGAATGAGGAAGAAGGCAGTCTTTTCCCCACTTTCCTCAGATTATAAAAATGTAGCCTACCTAATCCTCAAGCAGACCCTCCTCACCTGCCCACCTCTATCCCTCAAAAGCCTCCAATCTTAATAAATCTGTTTCTTGGAGTTCCCTTCATGGCTCAGCAGAAACGAAACTGACTAGCATCCATGAAGACGCAGGTTCAATCCCTGGCCTCACTCAGTGGGTTAAGGATCCGGCGTTGCTGTGAGCTCTGGTGTAGGTTGCAAACGTGGCTCGGATCTGGAGTTGCTGTGGCTGTGGTGTAGGCTGGCAGCTGTAGCTCCAATTCGACCCCTAGCCTGGGAACCTCCACATGCCACAGGGATGAGGCCCTAAAAAGACAAAAAAAAAATCTATTTCTTCCCTATCACTCTGTCTCTCACTGAATGCCTTCTGTGCCGAGACACAAAGAGCCTGAGCCTCAGTAAGTCCAGACACGGGTGAATGATTCTAATTAAAAAAATGTGGGTTCAAGTCCTAATCTGGGTTCTGGCTGGGTTCGAGTCCAGGCATGTGGGTTCAAGACTCAGTCTGGGTTTAGTCTAGGTTTGAGTCAGAGGTGTTTCAGTTTCAATACTATATGAAAGTTTATTGCTAACACATCAACTCTTAATTGTTAATTATTAAATTAATCAATTACCTATGAATGAAAAGTTCTCTTTTTACTTTACTCAAAAAACTATAAGAACCTCTACTAAAAACTTATCTTTATTTTTCTTCCTTTGTTCTAAGTAAATAAATCAAATTACCAAAAAATTTTATTTAAAAAGTTTTTTAAAAATTTTTGGCCACGCCCGTGGTACATGGAAGTTCCTAGACCATAATCAGGTCAGAACCGTGTGGAAGAATCCACGCCACAGACAGTGAATTAAGCTACAGCAGTGATAATGCCCCTGAGCCACCAGGGAACTCCCTCCAAAAACTTTAGAGTGAAATCTTTAGAAATACTTTAAAAGCTCTTAATTATATCTTTAAAACAATATATGACCTGAAGTTTATGGGTTTTATCTATTACTTAATCAGATAAATTACAAAGAACAGGAACTGCTTCAGGCAGAACTGTCAAAGATTTAGTCTTAATTGTTTTTTTACAAAATAATCCTTTCTTAAGTCTCTGTGTTCATTTATCATACTGATCCATTATGCTCTAAGAACCCCTAAAGAGAAGACCATCCAATCTTGGTTTTCCTCCTTACTCCTATCCTTCTTGGCTACCACCTGACAACAGAAATTGAGCTGTGGAAGTTTCCCTTGTGGCTCAAGAGTAACAAGCCTGACTAGGATCCAAGAAGACACGGGTTCGACCCCTGGCCTCACTCAGTGTGTTAAGGATCCAGTGTTGCCGTGAGCTATAGTGTACGCTGCAGACACAGCTTGGATGAATCTGATGTTGCTGTGGCTGTGGCACAGGCCAGCAGCTGCAGCTTTGATTTGACCCCTAGTCTGGGAACTTCCATATGCTGTGGGTGTGGCCCTAAAAAGAAAAAAAAAAGAAAGAAAGAAATTGAGCTAGTATCAAAGTAAAAACTATACCTAAATATTCACTACTAGCATGTAAAAGAATGAAACTAGAACACTTCCGAACCCCATACACAAAAATAAACTCAAAATGGATTAAAGACCTAGATATAAGACCCGATACTATAAAACTCTTAGAGGAAAACACAGGCCAAACACTCTCTGACATAAATGACAGCAACATCTTCTCAGATCCACCTCCTAGAGCAATGACGTTAAAACAAAAATAAGCAAATGGGACTTAATTAAACTTAAAAAGTTTCTGCACAGCAAAGGAAACCCTAAAGAAAATGAAAAGACAACCTAGAGAATGGGAGAAAATATTTGAATTGACTGACAAGGGATTAATCTCCAAAATTTATAAACACCTCCTACAGCTCAACCCCCAAAAAACAAACAATCCCATCAAAAAATGGGCAGAAGATCTAAACAGACAATTCTCCAAAGAAGACATATAGATGGCCAAAAATCACATGAAAAGATCCTCAGCATCACTCGTTATAAGAGAAATCCAAATCAAAACCACTATGAAGTACCAACTTACACTGGCTAGAAAGGCCATCATGAAAAAGTCTACAAACAATAAGTGCTGGAGAGGGTATGGAGAAAAAGGAACCCTATTACACTGTTGGCGGGAATGTAAATTGCTACAACCACTGTGGAAAATAGTATGGAGATTCCTCAGGAAACTAAAAATAGAATTACCATTTGATCCAACAATCCCACTCCTGGGCATCTATCCAGAGAAAACTACGACTCAGAAAGACACATGTACTCCAATGTTCACTGCAGCACTCTATACAACAACCAATACATGGAAACAACCTAAATGTCCATCAACAGAGGAATGGATAAAGAAGATGTGGTATATATACACAATGGAATATTACTCAGTCATTAAAAGGAAAGAACGGCATTTGCAGCAACATGGATGGACATAGAAATTATCATGCTAAGTGAAGTCAGTCAGACGGTGAGACACCAACATCAAATGCTATCACTTACATGTGGAATCTAAAAAAAGTACACAATGAACTTCTTTGCAGAACAGATACTGACTCACAGACTTTGAAAAACTTATGTTTTCCAAATGAGACAGGTTGGGGGTGGGGAGATGCACTAAGGGTTTGGGATGGAAATGCTATAAAATTTGGTTGTGATGATTGTTGTACACCTACAATTTAATAAAATCCATAAATAATTTAAAAAAGGTATACATGGAGTTCCCATCGTGGCTCAGTGGTTAACGAATCTGACTAGGAACCATGAGGTTGTGTGTTCGATACCTGGCCTTGCTCAGTGGGTTAAGGATCCGGCGTTGCCGTGAGCTGTGGTAAAGGCTGCAGACGCGGCTCGGAACCCGCGTTGCCGTGGCTGTGGCGAAGGCTGGCAGCTACAGCTCCTGTTAGACCCCTAGCCTGAGAACCTCCATATGCCGTGGGTGCGGCCCTAGATAAGGCAAAAAGACAAAAAGGGAAAAAAAATAAAAATTAAAAAAAGGTATACAAATGTTACGTATAATTAAAATTATATTATATAAACAATATGTATATATAATACATTAAATACATAATACAAATTTAATAATTCTTACTCCCTAAAATGAAAATATATTAAAATTATATACTTTTGATATAAATATAATTCCTACATTATATTTCTTTTTTCTTCTTTTTTTTTTCCTTTTTAGGGCCGCACCTGTGGTATATGGAGATTCCCAGATTAGGGGCCCAATCGGAGCTACAGCTGCGGTTTACACCACAGCCACAGCAATGCAGGATCCGAGCCAGGTCTTCGACCCATACCACAGCTCACAGCAATGTCGGATTTTTAACCCACTGAGAGAGGCCAGGGATCGAACCTGCAACCTCGTGGTTACCAGTTGGATTCATTTCCGCTGCACCATGATGGGAACTCCTCCTATATCATATTTCTATAACTAAATATAGTTATATTTAATTTGTATAAATGTTACTTTTATTTATGGTGGATCTCCTGTTTTGTGTCTTCTATTTGTCTCTTTTTTCCAATTAAAAATTT
>PVHT020000521.1:13356858-13426567 GCA_004024745.2 Catagonus wagneri | reverse complement strand
CAGTGGTTAACGAATCCGACTAGGAACCATGAGGTTGCGGGTTCGATCCCTGCCCCTGCTCAGTGGGTTAACGATCTGGCGTTGCCGTGAGCTGTGGTGTAGGTTGCAGACGCGGCTCGGATCCTGCGTTGCTGTGGCTGCGGCGCAGGCCAGTGGCCACAGCTCCGATTAGACCCCTAGCCTGGGAACCTCCACATGCTGCGGGTGCGGCCATAAACCCGCGGCCATAAAATGACAAAAGGCAAAAAAAAAAAAAAAAAAAATTTGAAAACATGAGCCTTTCAATTCCAGTGGAATCAAACTAGAATGTGTAAAAATCAGTATAAAACCATCTCTATGACAGTTGAAACATAAGACATGTTAAGTACTGTCTACTGAATAAACACATTAATGATATGTTTATGTCAATACTATGAAGGATGCTACATTTTATTGCCTATGAAGGATGCTACATTTTATTAAATATCCAGAGAATTACTGAGAAGATTTTATGACCAAAATTAAACTCTACAATAAGCTTCGTACATTCACTTTCTCTGATGTACAGAGCTATTTACAAGTAAAGATTTTCTCCAACTTTTGGTAGAGTCACTTTCAGAAACTGGAGCAAGAAACAAACTTAGAAAGCTTCATGTGTATGGTCAGTAAATGCCATGATAAAGTGGAATTTCCAGAACTCAAAACATGAACATAGAAGTTTAAAATAATATCACAACATTTAAATCAACTATACTTCAATAAAACTTTTAAAATGGAAAAAAGTAACTTTTTAAAATATATGCAGTTAACTTTTAGTTAATACATGGAGCATAGCATTGACAGTGTGTCATATTTAAATATACATTGGTTAATAAGCTCTCAGCTCTTTGAGCTCAGATATCCTTACTGTACTTTCCTTGAACCATTCACAAAACCTAATGAAGGGCAGAACAATGTGCTATTCAATATATGTGGCAAGTTGATTGATTTAGATTGGCGAGTTTTATAAAATAATTAATACACTGGAATTAAGGTTAAGGACCCAGGAGTTAGCCAGGAAACAAACATTCAAAGAGTTTTTAAAGTTCCTTGAAGCCAGGAATCATGTCTTTTTTATCCTTGCACTTTAGGAATCCAGAACAGCACAGTGACAAAGAAAAGCACAATGAGCACAAGTGAATGAATTAATAAATCAGTTGGGAGTTCTGCAGTGGCACAGTGGTTTAAGGATCCAGCCTCAGCAGCTCAGGTCACTGCAGAGGCTCTGATCCCTGGCCCGACAGTGGATTAAACGATCCGGCATTTCCACAGCTGTGGCTTGGATTCAATCCCTTACCTGGCAACTTCCATATGCTACGTGTGGCCATAAAAAAAAAAAGTCAGATGAGTTCAGAACATACTGAACATCAGGAGAGCCCTTCCCCCGTGATATGCAGCAGGGGAAAAAGGCTTGTTTCAGGCACTTTCTTCCTACCCAGAATAAGCATGGATTTCTGGTCCTGTTTCTCCTCAGATGCTATCATTTTTGCAAATTAACTCCATATATCTGGTAGCTAAAATGTTTTATGAAGTGATCCTATCCAGAGACCTTATCGATGTCCTCTTAACAATCCAAATAGAAAATTTTAATGATGGACTTTACATACTAAACAAACTGGTGGTCATAATGTGTGGTGTTAGGAAGTCAACATAAGGTTTCTCTCCAAACCTTACAACAGTCTAGTGGGGGAGATACTATTGTCCCCACTTTAGAGATGAGAACACTGAGAATAACTGTGGCGTTTCTCAAGCCCTGGGCTGTGCTGGTGTCACCTGGGCTAATTTGCGGCCCCACTGTGGACTGCTGAATCACAGACTCTGGGGAGGGGCTCAGCACCCTTGAGTGTTAACAAGCATGTTAGAGAATCACTGCTTTAGAGAATTTAAGTAACTTGCTTTGCCCAGGTCACACAGAAATTGGAAAGGCAGAGCTGGGAATTGAATCCAGGCATCCAAAGCCCATTTGTCCATTCCACCCCACTTTCTTCCTCATGGTGAAGAGTCAGTCACTCTCCCACTCCCTCAAAAGGCCAGCCCAGTACAAGAGCAGAAATTCAATAAAGGAAAATAGTCCAGTTCCTAGAAGAGCCTCACAATCTCACAATTTTAAAGACTCTAAAGAATAAATTTGCACATAAAGTTCAAAGAAGTAAATGCACTATTTTCTTGATTGAAATAAAACACAGATAATGGGTTTTGCTCCAAAAACATAGAGATCAGCAAGGACCTTCTAAATATAGCCTTACACTTACTTTATTCTGTGCTTTCCTAAAAATCTCTTTTTTGGGGTATTAAAAATAACCTTTTTTTCTTTATCTGATCCAATACTGACAACGAACAGATGCTTAAGAGGTACTCCAGTTCACAGAGTTCATGCTTTAGGTACATGTAATTTATGTCCTAATTAGCCATTTTTCCTTCCTTGACTTAATAAGACCTATAAATTTTTCTGAGAACAAAAGTTAAAGAAAACTCTGAACTGTCCTTGTTGGAAGTAAAACAGTACCACTCAGGTCTTAGCATCAGAATCTGCTGGATTTGATACAACTCAAACAGCTTACCAGTCAAGGTATTTAGGTTCCCTATGCCCCAGTTCACCATCTAAAATGGAAATAAAGACTGTCATTTCATTGAGTGGTTTCAAGGATTTAAGGATAACTCAATGAAGCACATAGGACAGCTCCTGCACTTAATAAAAGCTCAGTAAATGCATACCCTATTTTCATTATGACTGTTATTAAGCCATGTGAGAATGCTTCAGCTGAGCTCCAGGTCTGCCATTTGCACACATATTCATTTCTTCAGAGTGCTGCTGACCTTTACGTTATCCCTCACAATGTTTTGTAGAGCTGTTTGAATTTTCAGTAGCTGTTTCTTCCGTGTCTGTTTCATCTTCCACAATACAAAAACCATACACTCATATACTCCTCATTCCCCTGACTCAGGTTGTTACAGTCACGGTCCAGAGTGAGGGCCTTTATTCCAAAGCTGATTAGAGGAGTGATATATATTATGGAGGGCCCTTTTTCTGAAAGTATCCTTGCCACCAGTCACCGGAATTCTACCATTTTTAGTGACTCATTCTATTGTGTCAAGATCAGCTCTTCCCTCTCCACACTTTCCCTTTCAAACAAAAATGCTAATGAAAATGGGTAACATGCGGAATTCCCATTGTGACTAAGCAGGTTAAGAATCTGACTAGTATCCAGGAGGACATCAGTTCTATCCCTGACCTTGCTCAGTGGGTTAAGGATCTGGCATTGCCGTGAGCTGTGGTGCAGGTCGCAGACAAGGTTCTGATCTGGCATTGTTGTAGCTGTGGTGTAGGACTGCAGCTGCAGCTGATTCGACCCCTAACCTGGAAACTTCCTTATGTCACAGGTATGTCCCTAAAAAGCCAAAAAAAAAAAAAAAAAAGAAGAAGAAAATGGGTAATATTCAAACATAAGTGTAAATAAATAGACTGAATTGAGGGCAGAGTGGATCTTGAGTGAACTGAAGCCAAAAGCAACCTGGCACTCTACCTTAGACTTAGTCACTCCTTTGTAAAAGCTGGTAAAGGCCTTTGCCCTGGAAATCAATAAAGTATTTCAGAACTGTCTTTCTATAAACAGTTTCATCTCAGAAATATTAGCTCCACTCAAAATCAGGATTAAAATATTGACTACGAATATCACCAAGCATATGCATAATAGTGTCATGCCTATAACTGGCTTAGGCAAACCAAATGAAAGAAAGAAAGAAAGAAAGGAAAGAAGAAAGAAAAAGAAAGAAAGAAAGAAAGAAAGAAAGAAAGAAAGAAAGAAAGAAAGAGAAAGGTAGGTGACAGACTGCTAATTTCACATACATGTACCCCTATGAAATCTTTAATTAGAACCAAAGAGTATGAAAAAAAATTTAAAAAGCCAGTGCTAGCTTTTCTACCTATATGTATTAACCCAACAACTCTGACTTAATTAGCATGATAAAGGTACACAATTTAGGTGAAAGTTCAACACTTACAATGAGTAAACAATGGTGACGGTCAATATCATTAGAGTCTCAACATCATAAGGAGTCTCGTTCCTTATTAAATTAGCTGACTTGATATCCCAAAGTTGCAAAATTAGAATCTCCACTCTCCCAAAGCCATCACCATGTAGCATGGCTATTTACACTCAACAAGCATCAGCATGCTTGGGCTTTAAAGGGTACACTCAGTTGCTGTGGATGAGTTGGGCACATTTCCAAGCTTTATTAAGTATGAAAATAAACATATATTCAAATGAGGGTAAACAATGACCTAATGGGAAATGTTCAGTCAAGCGTCTGAGAACCAGTTCAGACTGGCACCTTTATTCCTTTCGGTTTCATCTGTCCCTCCCAGTCAGTGGGAAACTAGGCACCAGGACAGAGTTGAGGTGGGGAGGAGGTGATGGTCCTCACATAAGTCCAGGTGTTTTGCTAGACACTGATTATGACAACAAATCCAACAGCAGCAGGCATCCTATCTGCAAAAGCCTGATAACTCTATCAGCCCCTGCTCATTCAAAAGACTCCCGAGGTCCCCTTTTCATCTGCAGCTTGAGGCAGATCTCAATGGGCTGAGCGAGTATGAGAAACTGAGATAAGTGCTAGCTACAATTACAGAGATATGTTTGAGCGCTGCAATTAGGGTTGTGTCAGCACTTCATTAACCTTTGCATTGCCAGCATTTTCCCACTTGGCATTCCAAGTGAGTAACAGCATTTAAATTAGGAAGGAACACAAGCTGCTGAGTTACAGGCCCAATGAGAAATGGCCAGCAAAAGAGAGTGACAGCCTCTTCTGAGCTGCTCAACAAGCAGAGCAGGGCCTGGGGAGGTTTACAAGCCGCTCCCACACCACTTTCCTGCATTCTTTGATGTTGAAACGATTTCTGGAGATGATGGGAACTTATAACTATGACACCTGAGAGAGCATGGGCACTGGAAGGATCTCAGGAATTTATTTGGACCTTTTCTTTGACTTCGGTTCCCTGACCAAATGTCCTCTTTATTTTTTTGTCTTTTTTTTTCTTTTTTTTTGCCATATCTAGGGCAGCACCCGCGGCACATGGTTCCCAGGCTAGGGGTCTAACAGGAGCTGTAGCCGTGGCCTACGCCAGAGCTATAGCAATGTGGGATCCGAGCCGCATCTGCAACCTACACCACAGCTCACAGCAACGCTGGATCCTTAACCCACTGAGCAAGGCCAGGGATCGAACCCGCAACCTCATGGTTCCTAGTCGGATTCGTTAACCACTGAGCCACGACGGGAACTCCCAAATGTCCTCTTTAAAGCAGAGTAATGCTTTTCAGACCACTTTGAAACAATATATACAGAATTTTTGATTATCAGTGGAGTTAGTAACTAACTCTTTGTATTTCATCCATTATCTCATTTTACCCTCACAATAACCTAATAAGATTCATAGAATATGTGGTGTTAGGTTCCTTTGACACCAATTAAATGAAAGGTAGAGCAGTTAAGTAACTTCCTTAAAATAACACAGCAAGGTAAATCCAGGACCAACCCACACCTAAACATATTGATTAATATCCAGGACAGATCACAGTAGTCTTTACCAATAAGGACTAAAATGCTGAAATGAAGTACTTGTTCTTCCCTGTACCACAAGCCAGCCCTGAACTGCCTAATCAAAAAAGCAAAAAAAAAAAAAAAGGCTCAGGTTTTGAGAAAGCTTATCATAATAGCCATTAAGAAATATTTATCAGGCATTTTATATGCAAAACAGATTTTTTACTCTTTACCAATTCTCCTCTAGCATCTGAAAACCTTTTCACTAAAATTCTTAGTCACCGCTTGATATTCAGCCTTGAACTCTGTTAAAACTGAAAATACAATGTTTTCCTAAAAACCAGATTCCATTTTTTCTATCATATTTTATTTGCTTCAAATATCCATGCATAAAACTAAAATGAAAGATACTGCCACCACTTTTTACCTACTCCATCTGACTCTCTTCCCTCATAAGCTTTAATCTCAGGAATTTTGAAAAAGCACTAATTTGAGTTACTTTTCCCCTTCATTAACAGGATAAAGTTAATTATATCAAATTTTGTTCATCTAACCTGGGTTCAGAATGCTTTTTTCCCATCAAAAGTTAAGGCCAATTTCATGTCCATCTGGCCTACTGATCTGACTGACATTTGAAGCTATGTGTCAAACCAACTTGTACTGGGAAAGTCTGAGTTTATTATCAAGAAATCCAAAGCTAGGAGTTCCTGTCGTGTCTCAGTGGTTAAAGAATCCGACTAGAAACCATGAGGTTGCGGGTTCAATACTTGGCCTTGCTCAGTGGGTTAAGGATCCAGTGCTGCCGTGAGCTGTGGTGTAGGTTCCAGGCGTGGTTCGGATCCCGCCTTGCTGTGGCTGTGGCGAAGGCCAGCAGTTACAGCTCCTGTTAGACCCCTAGCCTGGGAACCTCCATATGCCGCGGGTGCGGCCTTAGATAAGGTAAAAAGACAAAAAAAATAAAAAGAAAAAGAAATCCAAAGCTAAATTTTAAGTGGCTTTGGGCTGAATTAATGATTCCCAAACTAGCTAATGATAAAAATAACCTGGAGCCACTGTTAGATAAATTTCCACATTTTTCTGGAATCCCGAGTTTCAAGAAGTGTCTCCAGTGCTTATTTCGTTTAATTAAATTTGTAAAACATTGTGCTAAATGTTCATTTTAAATGAAAACTAAATACAAAGCAAGAATCTTGTTTGACTTTTTTAAGATCTTAAGGGTGCTCTCTCTCTCTTTTTTTTTTTTTTTTTTGCCACACCTGAGGCATGCGGAAGTTCCTGGACCAGGAATAAAACCTCGGCCAAAACAGCGACTCCAGCCACTACAATGACAATGCCAGGTCCTTAACCTACTGTACCACAAGAGAATTCCCCTAAGAGTTGTCTTAACTCAAGAAGTTGAAATTAATTTATGTCAATAAAAACTTGGGAAAATAAAAATATTATGAATAATAGCTTTTGCATCCTACATAATATACTTAACAAAATTTTGGTTATAATTTTGTCTGTAGGCATTAATCTTTTTAAAATGCGTGTTTCATAAGCAGCTAGGCCAGGTATAGCACTGTGCTTGGCATAAAGTACTTAATAAATATTTCACTAAAGAATGAATGGAAAAAATGACTCATCTCCATAAAGTTCTCACCCATCTTTCCAAAAACCTGTAATATCTTTTCCTTTCCTCAAATGCCTGTTATAAATATAGCCAACTCCACCCAACAACACTCTTGATCCAATTATATTCTCTTGTTCCTATAGAGCAGCACAATGTAGTAAAAAGAAATAGTTTTAGATTCAAGCCCACATAGACAAAATTCTTAACTTCTGATCTGCAAAATGAGGATATGCTAAGTATTTCATAGGGTTGTTGAGGGGATTACATGAGTAACGTCTGCAAAATATTAGACTTTTGAAAAGCGTGAATCTTTGCCTTCTCAGTTACATTGATACTATGCAACGTAACTGTAAAAGCTTAGTTTATTGTATTTTCCTTTCTTCCTTAATTATCTGCAAACACCTCAAAATAAGGGACCAAATCTTACACTTCTTTATTAATTTAGAAAAAGCAAAAAGAAATGGCACAGGAAAATAAGGGAAGAGGAAGAAAGATGGAGCACTGAAGGAAAAAAAAAAGGATTAAGAACTACATATGCTAGAAAGGGTTTTTTACTCTCAATACTTCTCCCAGGCACCACAGAACCAGCCTTCTGTGAAGATCAGAGTCGACATCCTAAGACTGCCAAGCAGGAGCCATTTCTCACAGCAATAATTGTATGCAATTCTGTTCACTTCTAATAACTTAGATTTCAGAACCAAAAGTAAGTTTTGATTTTACCAATATTGCACATTATTCTCTCTGAAATGAAGTTGTTACTTACTGAGCCATCTCTACTTGTTTATAAAAGTTTCTTTCTAATATAACTACATGATGTTTAATCTTTAAAGTCAAATGGAAAAGTAGGAACTATAGAATTATAATTCTATAATTAGAATCATAGAACTCTTCACATACCTAGCTCCAAGAAAAACAGACACTGAAAACAAGTGGGCAAATTTTCTCAGGTGGTTTTCATTCCATTAGTCTCAGTGTTTTAGAGCTAAAAGGTTATTAGAGGTCATCATCAGTGGTCTCATCTTTTTACAGATGAGATACCAAACTAATACCCAAAGAGGTTAAGTGACCCACCTCAGAGTACATGGGTCAAAATTCCAAACAGGAGGAAACTTTTGTATTTATAGAAATTTTACAGAATTCTTACATTTTAGATCCATAAGTGATCTTAGAGACTCTCAAGTCTACCGTATCACTCCCAAAGAGAAAAACCCAATATAGCATTCCTAATGCTGCTCCTTGAATATAGCAACTATGAGAGCTAATCACTCCCTCACAGTCAGCTGTCCTATTTGAGATTTCATTTTTATATCAAGCCATAATATCCCTCCTTCTCTTTGAAAAGTAGATTCATTCTGTGTTCTTTTCTTTTTACATCTTCACTGTTCTTTCAAGCATTTATTACATTCCATATTTCCAAGCATTTCATGACCTTGGTCCCCCTCCCAGGATTATTTAAGTCACAGTGTTGATGAAAATGATGATTATAATAACAATGAGAATAATAATGAGAAGAATCTACATTTACTGAGTGCTTTCCATGTGTCAGGCATTACAAAAAAGCATGAGCTTTTATTATATCTGTTTTGCTCAGTCCTATTATCCAGAGCACCTAGAAGAGTACCTGGAATATGTGAGACATTCAATAAATATCAGTGGACTGAAGCCATCCTCACCAAAACTCTTTCAAGTAAGCAACACACACATATATATAATATATATATTGGATTATATAATTTTATACATATACATGTTGGAATTTGAAACTAGGCAGTTTGGCTACAAAGCTATATATGCGCTTAACCATTGTGCTTTATACTTACAAACGATTTTTTCTTGCATAGTAGTGCAGCTGTGACCAGAGATTTCATGTATTAGCTACTAACTGCAAAGGTTCTGCATCCGGAATTAGACTATAGCATTCAAGAGTTCTATCCATGGAGGTTGATTCCCATAACATACAAATAAGCCACTGATTCTCCCTCCTTAAAAAAAAAATAATACATCTCTTGCCTCCAACCCCTGCAAACTACCATTCCATTTCTTTTATTCACTTTTCAGAGCAAATCCGTTAGAGAGTTATTTACCTTGCTGTCTCCAATTCCTCTCCTTCTGTTATCATTTAAAACCACTTCATTTACTTTTTTCCTAGATCACCATGAGAATTACTCTTATCATCAATGACTTTCACTGTTTAAATCCAATAGTCAATTCACAGTCTTACTTATCAGCCACATTGAACATGGCTAATCCTCACTTCTCTTCTAACCACTTTCTCCATTTGCCCTCCAGAACACCAAGTCCTTTGGATTCCTCATACCTCTCTAAGCGTCCTTCTCAGCCTCGAGTCCTCTTCCTCATCCTGAGCTCTTGGCAGAGTGACCTGCAGCTCAGTCCCTGGTACTCGATTTATACTCAATGCATTGTTGGTCTAATCCCTTCTCATGTCTTTAAACCCAGTCTCTATACAAAGACTCTCAAACTTAAAATTCTTGTCTACAACTCTCTCCCCAGCACTTTATATAGAGGTCCAACAGAAAACCAATACACAACTCTTAATGTCCCTTTACTCCAAACCCAATCCACTCATAGCCCTCCCTGTCTCACCTGATGGCAACTGCATCACTGCTCAGGTCAGAATCCTTCAAATCAACATCAATTCGGAGTTCCCTTTGTGGCTCAGTGGTTAATGAATCTGACTAAGAACCATGAGGTTGCGGGTTCGATCCCTGGCCTTGCTCAGTGGGTTAAGGATCCAGCATTGCCGTGAGCTGTGGTGTAGGCTGTAGACGCGGCTCGGATCCTGCGTTGCTGTGGCTGTGGTGAAGGCCGGCAGCTACAGCTCCTGTTAGAACCCTAGCCTGGGAACCTCCATATGCCACAGGTGCGGCCCTAGATAAGGCAAAAAGACAAAAAATAAATAAATAAATAAATCAACTCGTCCCTTTAAATCTGTCAGACATTCAACCTGCCAAAAATTCTAACAATAAAAATCTCTATTTTTAAATAAATAAATCTGATCACTTTATTACTCCTAAACTCAAAACCTTGCAGTGGTTCTCCATTTCACTCAGAGTAAAAGCCAAGTCCTTACAATGACCTATCATGTCCTGCCTAATCCACCCTGTTACCTTTTTAACCTTATCCTCATTAATTCGCTTGATTTTCACAAAAACACCAAGACAGTTTGCCACTTCTTACAGATGAGGAAATTGAAGCTCAGAGAAGTTGAGGGACTGATCTAAGATTAAAAGGCCACTGACTGGAAGAAGATATTGGCAAACAAAGTAATTTACAAGGGATTAATCTGCAAAATATGCAAACACCTCCTGCAGCTCAGTATCAAAAAAAGCCACCCAATCAAAAAATGGGCAGAAGATGTAACAGACATTTCTTCAAAGAATATATACAAATGGCAAAAAAAAAAAAAAAAAAATTGCTCAGCATCATTAATGATTAGAGAAATGCAAATCAAAACTACTATTGGGTACAACCTTACACCAACCAGAATTGCCATCACCAGAAAGTTTACAGATAAGAGAGGAGATGGAGAGGATATAGAGAAAAGGGAACCCTCCTACACTGTTGGTGGGAGTTTAAACTGGTGCAATCACTATGGAAAATAGTCTGGAGGTTCCTCAAAAAACTAAAAATAGAACTACCAATGATCCAGCAATTCCACTCCTGAGCATTTATCTGAAGAAAACCATAACTCAAAAAGATACATGCACCCCAATGTTCACTGCAACACTATTTACAAGAGCCAAGACATGGAAGCAATCTAAATGTCCAACAACAGAAGAATGATTAGGACTTCCCATTGTGGCGCAGCAGAAACAAATCCAACTAGGAACCATGAGGTTGCTGGTTTGATCCCTGGTCTCGCTCAGTGGGTTAAGGATCTGGCATTGATGTGAGCTGTGGTGTAGATCGCAGATGAGGCTTGGATCCTGCATTGCTGTGGCTGTGGCATAGGCCAGCAGCCGTAGCTCTGATTCAGCCCCTAGCCTGGGATTTTCCATATGCTGCGAATGTGGCCCTAAAAAGCAAAAAAAAAAAAAACCAGAGGAATGATTATAAAAGAGATGGTACATATATATAATGGAGTATTGCTTGGCTATAAAAAAGAATGAAGTAATACCATTTGCAGCAACATGGATAGACCTAGAGATAATCATACTAAATGAAGTTAGACTGTGAAAGACAAACATCATAAAATAGCACTTATATGTGGAATCTAAAAAAATAAATATAGGCATTCCCATTGTGGCTCAGTGGAAATGAAGCTGACTAACAACCATGAGGATGCAGGTTCAATCCCTGCCCTTTCTCAGTGAATTAAGGATCCAGCATTGCCATGGACTGCGGTGTAGGTCGCAGACACAGCTCAGATATGGCATTGCTGTGGCTGTGGTATAGGCCAGTGGCTATAGCTCTAATTTGACTCCTACCTTGAGAACCTCCATATGCCATGGATGTGGCCCTAAAAAAACAAAAATAAAAATAAAAAACTAGATACAAATGAACTTATTGCAGAACAGAAACAGACTCACTCTTTGACAGTCTTATGGTTACCAAAGTGGACAGGTCGGGGCTGGGGGCGGGGATGGACTGGTTTGAGAATGGCATATTCACTCTGAGGTGTATGTAATAATTGGCCAATGGAAACCTGCTGGATAGCACAGGGAACTCTACCCAATATTTTGTGATAATCTACATAGGAAAAGAATCTGAAAGAGAATGTATGTGTACATATATAACTGAATCACTTTGTATTGTAGTACATCAGAAATGATCACATTGTAAATCAACTATACTTCAATAAAACTTATAAAAATGGGGGGGCATTGAATGTCATATAGGATGTGAACTCAAGTAACTGTGCTTTTCAGCAGTTTTCCATCTGCCTAACTAGGAGGCAACTTGACTTTCACTGCAGAACTCGAGGAGTCTCAGAAACTTGTGGTACTGGGTACCTCTAAACACGGGAAGTTAAGTGTGGGGCTGAAAATAGATGAATGTACAGACAAACAATGGTTCTTGCCAACCCTGGTTTTCATGATGGCAACAGTGAGCCAGAAGGATACTGGACTGGAGGACAGTGGGAATTAGAGAGAGCATAGGAGCCACACAATTCCCCAGACTAAAATGAGAAATATTCTTATGAGCTCATCACTATTCCTATGAACATTTCAAAAACAATTTTTAGAATATTGGCACAGAAGAGTACAGACTTGGCTAAACAGCTTAGTCAAAAAATTAATGAAAATGACAAGCCTGCATTCAAAGATGAACTATTTAATGACTAATATTTTTAATTGGTTCTAGGCTGAGACCTTATATAACAAGTTTCAGCCCTGAAAAAAAATTTTATGCTGCAGTTATGATCCTCTGATAATAGAAGATTTAATGGAATTTCAAATAGGGCATTAATTGTACCATGCCAATATAATAACAAGAAGATTAAAATATGCCCAAACTAAAAAAGTTCAACACAGTTTAAGTACTTTGTTTGAAATTAAATGTTCCCAGGTATATATTTTGATATCAAATCTTAAAAAGTTAAATACTAAAAGAGATAACAAAAGCTTTTTGTGGCAAATTTCCATAAAATATGCCTGAACAGCTTACTCCAAATATAACGACTTTACAACCATATGAATTAGAAATTAGATCAAGTGTACATAAGTTGAGGATGAGACAGTTGTAGTGTGTATATATGTATGATATCTTATGCCTTTTTCGGCCGGGGGTGGGGGGTACACCTTGAGGCATATGGAAGTTCCCAGGCTAGGGGTTGAATCAGAGCTGCAGCTGACGGCCTATGCCACAGCCACAGCAATGCTGGATCTGAGCCGCGTCTGCAACCTACACCAGATCTCACGGCAACGCAGGATCCTTAATCCACTGTTCAAGGCCAGGGATCGAACCCACATCTGCATGGATCCTAGTAGGGATCATTAACCACTGAGCCACGAAGGGAACTCCCTCTTTTTTTTCTTTTTAGGGCCACACCTGCAGCATATGGAAGTTCCCAGGCTAGGGATCGAACTGGAGCTGGAGCTCCCGGCCTATGCCACAGACACAGCAACACCAGATTTGAGCCATATCTGTGACCTACAGCAATGCCAAATTCTTAATCCCCTGAATGAGGCCAGGGATCAAACCCACATCCTCCTGGATACCAGTCAGGTTCATACCCTGCTAAGCCACAACCGGAACTCCCATTTCTTATTCTTTCTGAAAGAAATTTTTTGGGAATTGTGGTTTTTCAGAGTAAATTTTCAGATGTTTGTGACTTTTAATTTATTTCCCACAAAGTAAGATTAGAGTACAGGAAAAAGGATTGGATAAAGTGTTGTCGTTGAGTGTACTGAAGTCTAAACCTTTGGAAAAACAGAGGGCATACAGAGGGGGTTCATTCTGTGGAGATAAAGGAAAGGATATGAGGGGTAATAGCTACTGCATTGTTTTTCTTAGGGGAGTGCAGTGGTGTTGAAGGGAATTACATAGATTCCAGCTGTAGCTGGTGGGCTGGATGTGGGAGGTGAGGGGAGAGAAGAATTAAAGATAGTGAGCAAGTTTCTGGCCTGAGTAACCGACAAAAAAGATGATGCTATTTCCTGAAAGCAGATGGGGGCAGGGCGAACAGGTTTGAAGGGTGTGGAATCACCAGTTCTGTTTGGGATTTCCTAAACTGGAGAAGCTTTGTGAGTCATCCAACTGGTAAAGTCAAGTGGGATGTTGAATGTCCAAGTCCAGAGTCATCTCTGCTCGGCAGCAATGAGCACGGTCACCATCAGTCACCATCACCCATGCACAGAGTAAGTGGCCACCCTGAAGAGTGCTGTGGTGAAGGAAAAGTCAAGTAGGCAAGCGAGGGCATGTAGGCTCCTTTCCCCCTCTTCCAGTATTTAGATATGGGATTCATTGTAACTTTCTACAGCTCACAGTGGTGCAATCATTTATAATACACACACCAAATTCAATATACTGGGGTCAAATTCCAGCTGTACCTCTTATTAGCTGCAAAATTTTAGAAGTATTTAATTCTCCATGCCTCAACCTCATCTATAAAAGGGGGATATTATAACAATTTCACCAGGTTGTTTTGAAAAATAAATTAGTATGTTTGTACACACACCCACACACCAATTAATGTTGTACCTGGCATAAAAGTGCTATTTAAGTATTTGCTCTGGAGGCGCTGTGGAGAAAAGGGAACCCTCCTGCACTGTTTGTGGGAATGTAGGCTGGTGCAACCACTATGGAAGACAGTGTGGAGGTACCTTAGAAAACTATACATAGAACTACCATATGACCCAGCAATCCCACTCTTGGGCATATATCCAGACAAAACTTTCCTTGAAAAACATACATGCACCCCTATGTATGTTCACTGCAGCACTATTTACAATAGCCAAGACATGGAATCAACCCAAATGTCCATCAACAGATGACTGGATTAGGAAGATGTGGTGTGTATATATATATATATATATATATATATATATATATATATATATATATATGATGGAATACTATTCAGCCATAAAAAGGATAAAATAATGTAATTCACAGCAACATGGATGGAATTAGAGACCCTCATACTGAGTGAAGCAAGTCAGAAGGAGAAAGACAGATGCCATATGAAACCTCTTATAACTGAAGTCTAAAACGCTGCACAAATGAACCTCTCAACAGAAAAGAAAATCACAAACATGGGGAACAGACTTGTGGTTGCCACGGGGGTGAGGGAGAGGGTGGGAGGGAATGGGGTTAACTAGTGCTTTCATGATGGAAACACAAGGAGATCCAGCTGTATAGTATAGAGAACTATGTCTAATCACATGTGACGAATCCATATATGTACATGTAACCGGGTCACCACGTGGTACAGTTGGAAAATTTGATAGAAATCTGTAAACCAGCTATAATGCAAAAATAAAAAATTAAAAAAAATAAATATTTGCTATTATTATTTTTATAAGGAGGATTACAATATCATTTCTCTACAATAACATTTCTCAAACTCTGTTGACAAGATCTTTGTTTAAAATAGTATCATGCAAAAAACCAATATGTAAAAGAAGTAAAGACCAAATGGCCGTGGCTGGCAGGTAGCACCTGGAGCCCCTCCGCCCCACCCCAGCTGAGCACTTTTCCTTGTCTTTCCCACCACAGTATACACTAAGGAAGATCTGCGGAACTTCTGAAAACCATCAAACTTGATCATCTTTCAAAAGTGAGAGAAAAATAAAGATGTTTTCAGACATACAAGTAAAAAAGACTCCATCATCTGTAAATCCTCACTAAAAGAGCTCTGTGCTTTGGCAATAAGAAAAGTGAACGGGAAGGTCAGTTCATCTTACCGGAGTGATGCTTCTCCACTCATTATGTTTCACACTATGTGGAGAGTCCTCCATGTATATCACAATCTTGGCTTTCCACACCCCACCGCACCCCAGCTCATGTTCCTCCAAGGAACAGTGAATTAACATGATTGGAAAATTTGGAAGGAGGTACTGGGCTTAAGCAGGCTAGCCCCTTCTATCCTTCTGCTTGGGACCTAGGCTGCCTGCAGGCAAGTACCCTGTGGGGCACATATGGACCAAGTGCCTTCATCCAGAGCTGCCTATGACTTGGTTAGGATGTCTACTGGGGTGGCAGTTCTGGCAGAAACCCACTTGCCCACCAATGGGACTTTTCCAACATCAGCTCTATGAGTAACACAGGTCATATTTTGGTCCCCAAATGCCTTACACTTCTGTCTCAGTCCTCCAATGATTCTGAACTTGGATGAGGAAGAAGCGTGCTATTTAGAAAACCTCTTGACCTTTAATAATATGGGACAAAAGAAACAATGGTGAACTCAGACAGGATCAAATACATTGGCAAATTCCTGAAATAAGAACGGTCCAGATGACAAAAACAAAATTTGTTTATCCTGCCAAAGCAGTTGGATTTTATCCTACCAGGAGCCAAAGGCCATCAGAACACTTTCAATCAAAAGTGACATGACCAGATTAGTATTTTGATTATTGTCTTAAATAGCGTCAGCATACAGGGAAGACGAGGGCACTGAAAAACAGGATCAGGTTAGAAAGAGAAGGTGGCATATCCTGAAGGCCAAATTCACCTGCTTTATAACTTTGTCTAAAGCTGTCACAAATGGTGATGTCATGTTTTTTCAAACTATTTCCTAATTTTGAACAGCTGGTTGGCTGGCTCAGTAGGATTACATTAAGCCAAGCAATCAGATAAGCACATCTTAAACTAAGTTTGAGATCTTTATCACAGCATTTTGAAAGATGCTTTACAACTTTTCATTTAAGAATAAAGTAATGCTGTTTCTGTTCTGGTTTTCAAAGTTTGCATTTTCATAAAGTATCCATTATTTGACTTTTAGAAGGTAAAAATATTGAGAGTCACAAAGTGATGGCTTAAAATTTTGTGGCTGTAAAATAGACCATTTGTCATTTACAAAATCAGCACAGTATTAAATTTTGATACCAAAAAGATGTATATTACATTGCTGCAGTTTTTTTTTTTTTTTCTCTCTGAAGATAACTTTTTTTTAGCAATGTCAAAGTAGGTAAGATGCCTAATGATACATTTAGTCATAAGCTGGCTGGCCCTTAGTCACTTACCTTTCTAAGTCTTCTATTTTTGTGCCATTCCTCTGAGCAAGATACTTTCATCAGATCCAAAGCAATTGGTTTTGACCCTGAGATGAAGTCACTGATCTCTGCCACAGACATGTACTATGTTCCATGGCTGCCTGGCACTGTACCAAGAATTCCAAGAATTGGTTGTCCTGGAATAAGCAAGATAAGATAGAATTGATGTTTCCAAAGAACTTTCAGTCTCCTTGGGAAATCAAAAACATGAACAAACAGGAGTTCCCGTCATGGCGCAGCAGAAATGAATCCAACTAGGAACCATGAAGTTGCAGGTTTGACACCTGAAGTTAAGGATCTGGCGCCGACTGATGTAGGCCACAGATGTGGCTCAGATCTGGCATTGCTATGGTTGCGGCGCAGGCCAGCAGCTGTAGCTCCATTAGACCCCTAGCCTGGGAACGTTTATATGCCATAGGTACAGCACTAAAAAGCAAAAAACAAAAAAACATGAACAAACAAAACAAGCAGTAATAATGATACTTCATTCTCACTTCCTAATGGTTCTTCCCTCCAATGGAAAATCCCCAACTTTGTCCTCTTTACCTAATAAACTTTTCCGGGAAAACACAAGAAAAAAGATAAGGATACTCACCTAGCTAGGCAAATCAGCCAAATCAACTGGGACAGTAAATATCACCATCAGATTGCCCTACTTCCAAGGGGGGTCAACTTGGGGACTTAACGTTCTTCACTTGTTTTATTATTATTGTTTGTTTTGTTGTTCCCCCCGCCCCCAGTTGTTAAGCACTCCCTTTCTTTATTGACTACATTCATTCCCCCTCAATAGGGTCCTCTCTTCCAAAGTACAGCCTTAGCTATTTCCAAAGTCCAACTATTTCCCTCTCCACTGATTCCCTAGGAAACATAATATATCAATAAAGGAACTCTTTCAGTAACAGAACTCCTACCCAAAGTAGCAGAAACAAAGATTTGTCTATCTTTTTAACTGGGAAGTTCATACAATGAACCAGATCATGATGCTCAAAATATGTCTTCAAAGGTCTGACTTTCTCACTCTCTCTGTTTTGCTCTAGGTTGATTCTCCCACTAAAAGTGATAGTCACCAGGAGCTCTAAGACTGCAACATTATTATAGCTAATAATTCCATCTTCTTCCCCCACTCCCTTCTATCTTCTTTTTCCTTTAAGCTACGGCAAAAGTTCCAGAGAATGAATGCTCACCAGAGAGGTGTTATGAAGAAACAAATGTATATTTATACACAACTCCTTTAATATTTTCTAAGGACTTTTTACTAATGGAGAACAAAACATGATCAAATTACAGCGGTAAAAAATTGTGGCACTTAGTAATTTTTGTGGACTTCTCTCTGGAGTTCATGGAAACATAAATGGGTTTAAACCAGCTATTTCTTAGCTCCTTTCACTGACATATTTCTCACTGTATTGTTTAGAAACATCTCATTCAACTCCTTTATTTGGGTTTTTGTTTCCACAGTGATGCTCATGGGCTTTCCCAACTTCTTGGTCAGCATCTTTTCTAACTTATAGAGCCAATATAAGAATGGAATTATGTAGCTGCTCATTATCAATAAGAGATTTAAAGAGAGTCAAGTAAGATTTATTTTCTGAGAAATACTCTAAGTTGTCTCGAGAGCTAACATCTTCTAGCTTCACATAGGAAAGTCAGCTTATTTAATTCCGTGATACTTGACCTGTTCTTCATGCCAACAGCCTTTAACAGTGGTTGCTAAACACCGAGCTATAAGGCCATCATCTTAGGCTGAAACAGAGCGAACTGGTACCAAGCTTTGAGAAGCCCTCAAGAGGGAGGATAGAGTTCAAGCACTCTGAAGGAAATGAAGACTGCACACATTCCCCTCCGTTGATTTGGCCCCTTGCCCCTGTCATTCCCTCAGGCTATAGAGAAGTGGATATAATATAAAATACTCAGCCCACCAGAAGATGTGAGAAAAACAAATCTTCCTCACATGGCAGGAAAAAGGCTTCAACACTGTGTAAATGGAGTGTTGTCACTTGAGCACAATCAGATGAAAACAATAGCATGACAAGAATATTTAACATGAAATAAAAGAGCCCCGCTTAGAAGAAATTATGGCTTAAAATGAGAAGAAGGAAATATCTCACAATTATTTCAGAGCTATAGATGGAATATTTTTGGGGGGGCTTTTTAGGTCTGCACTCTCGGCACATAGAGGTTCCCAGGCTAGGGGTCAAAACGGAGCTACGGCTGCCGGCCTACACCACAGCCACAGCAACACCAGATCCGAGCCGTATCTGCAGCCTACACCACAGCTCATGGCAATGCCAGATCCCTAACCCACTGAGTGAGGCCAGGGATCGAAACCGCATCCTCATGGATACTAGTCAGATTCGTTTCCATTGTGCCACAACAGGAACTCCCTATGGATGGATTTAATAAGAACAAAACTTCAGTTTTTTTAACAGCTCAAAAACAAATCAATAAAAGTTCAATTTTTAACAAATCAATAAAAGCTCAATTTTTTAATAGCTCAAAAACAAATCAATAAAGTATGAGATGCAAAGGAAATCTGCCAGTCTGAGAAAAATAATTGAGAACGGATAACTGTTCTCCGGCTATAAAATTCTTTGGCTTATTTTGCTTTCTGTAAATAAAATAGAGCTAATGAACTCAGAAAATGAAGTGGACTCATTGTTTGAAGAGATGCCCTAAAACACCACCTGTTTCCTGCTTTGAAGATTAAGTCTTTCCTCAAATTTGGAAAGATCAAGGCTTCACAAAGACACCGGTGGAAACTTGGCAAATGCATACATGTGCATGCAAGTACACACATACTGCTGTGTGTACATGTGTGTGCAAATGTACATGCATGTATGCCCACCTGAGCATTCGTCTGTCTATACCTCCCTGCAAAGAGACATAGACATATAGTTTAAATCTTTGACATAGAGTTAAAATCTTTGTGATCCTTTAAGAAAGTAATATAAGTTAACAAATACATACTGGTTATTCTCATTGGCAACCCCCCCCATCTGCAACTGTCACCATCACTATCTTCTGCCCTTCTCTACCTTGCTCTGATCCATGGAAAGCTGACCCCTGAGATCCAGTATCTTTGTTGGTTCCTTCTTATTTATCTTTCTTTTTCATTAGCTTCTAATATCTTAGATCTTCATTAGCTTCTAATATCTTAGATCTTAGATCTTCCTTCTGCTCTTTCTCCTTCTTTTTGCATTCATTATTATTTCTAGCCTTTTCTCTGTAAGCGCAATTTCACATTCAGCAGAGCCTTTTTTCTTTACTTGGCTCTTCCTGATTTCTTTGTCTCCTTTTGGGCAAAATCAGTTTCTGTTGTTACAACTCAGGATCATGACAGAAAACAGAATTCACCCTCCATGCTCAAAATTTAGAGATAATTAAGAAAAGGATTACTAGAGTTCCCGTTGTGGCGCAGTGGTTAACGAATCCGACTAAGAACCATGAGGTTGTGGGTTCAATCCCTGGCCTTGCTCAGTGGGTTAAGGATCCGGCGTTGCCGTGAGCTGTGGTGTAGGTTGCAGACGCGGCTCGGATCTGTGGCGAAGACCGGCAGCTACAGCTCCTGTTAGACCCCTAGCCTGGGAACCTCCATATGCCGCGGGTGCGGCCCTAGATAAAGGCAAAAAGACCAAAAAAAGGAAGAAAAAAGAAAAGGATTACTGTTGGGGTGGGGTCTAGGTTAAGAAAGAGAAAAAACAAACAGGAGTCCTAAGATCCTAGAGAATAACGACTGCTTGAAGATGCTACCATCACTAGTAATTTAATTTACTGCATCTCAGTTTCCCCCTCTGTAAAACTGGTTCACATTACTTGGGGGACTAAATGACACAATAAAAATACAACTAATAGAAGATCTAAGAGATAGTAGGTGGTGGATGGCTACTAAATTCCACCTGCCACACATTTGCTACAGGTGTTTCTTATTAAGAGGAAATTGCTTGCTTCATAAAATTGACTTTTGAATAAGCCTCACATTTTTGTACAGTTGTGATTAGTGTTGTTTGAAATCTGCTTTTCAATGTTTTTGTATATTTTGTGGAGTTCCCTTCGTGGCTCAGTGGTTAACGAATCCGACTAAGAACCATTATGTTGCGGGTTCAATCCCTGGCTTTGCTCAGTGGGTTAAGGATACGGCGTTGCCGTGAGCTGTGGTGTAGGTTGCAGATGCGGTTCGGATCCCACGTTGCTGTGGCTGTGGCGAAGGCTGGCAACTGCAGCTCCTGTTAGACCCTGAGCCTGGGAACCTCCATATGCTGCGGGTGCGGCTCTAGATAAAGGCAAAAAAAAAATGTTTTTGTATATTTTGGTCCCCTATGCAAACTGTGTGATTTCTTAGATGCAGTGATTTCATTACTTTCTTTTGTTTGTCACCTTATCTTTTATTTTGGGGAGCTTTCAATTTAAAGAATATTTCCCTTGAACTACTGAAGGGTATCTCAAATTTTTCCAGCTTTATTGAGATATAATTGATATATAAGCACACCTCATTTTATTGTGCTTCACTTTGTTTTGACTGATAGATACTGCATTTTTTACAAATTGAAGGTTTGTGAGAACCTTGTGCTAAGCAAGCCTATTGGCGTAATTATTCCAACCGTATTTGCCCACTTTCTGTCTCTGTGTCACATTACAGTAATTCTCATAATGTCTCAAACTTTTTACTATTGTTATATCTGTTATGGTGATCTGTGCTTAGTGATCTTTGAGGTTACCATTGTAATTATAATGGGGTGTCATGAACTTCACTCATATAAGATGATGAATTTAATAAATGTTGTGTGTTCTGACTGCTTCAGTGACCTGCCATTACCCCATCTCTCTCCCTCTCTTCCAGCCTCACTATTCCCTGATATATTATGTTGAAATTAGGCCAGTTAAAAACCATAAAATGTACTGTAAGTATTCAAGCAAAAGGAAGAGTCCAGCATCTCTCACTTTAAATCAAAAGCTAGAAATTATTAAACTTAGTGAGAAGGCACATCAAAAGCTGAGAGAGGCTGAAAGCTAGGCCTCTCGCACCAGTTAGCCAAGTTGTACAGGAAAAGTTCCTGAAGGAAATTACACATGCTACTCCAGTGAACACACGAATGATAAGAAAGCCAGACACCTTATTGCTGACATAGAAAAAGTTTTAATGGTCTGGATAGAAAATCAAACCAGCCACAACATACCCTTAAGCCAAAGCCTAATCCAGAGCAAGGCCCTCTCTTCAATCATATGAAGACAGAGCGGTGAAGAAGCTGCAGAAGAAAAGTCTGAAGCTAGAAGAAGTTGGTTCATGAAGTTTGAGGTAAGAAGCCATCTCCAGATCATAAAAGTCCAAGGAGAAGCAGCAAATGGTGATGCAGAAGCTGCAGGAAGTTATCCAGACGACCTAGCTAAGATAATTAATGAAGATGGCTACACTATGCAAAAGTCTTTCAATGTAGATAAAACAGGCTTCTATTGGGAAAAAATGTCATCCAGGACTTCCAAAGCTGGAGAGAAGAAGTCAATGACTGGCTTCAAAGGACGGGCTGACTCTCTGTTAAGGGCTAATGCTCATTTACCATTCTGACAATCCTAGAGTCCTTAAGAATTATACTAAATCTGCCCTGCCTGTGCTCTATAAATGGAACAGCAAAGCCTGGATGACAGCACATCTGATGACAACATGGTTTACTAAATGTTTTAAGCCCACTGTTTAGACCTACTGCTCAGAAGATTCCTTTTAAAATATTACTGCTGGAGTTCCCACTGTGGCTTGGTGGGTTAAGAACCTGACATAGTGGCTGTGAAGGTGCAGGTTCCGTCCCTGGCCTCACTCAGTCTGTTAAGGATCCAATGTTGCCACAAGCTGCTGCAAAAACTACTGCATAAGTCTGGTGTTAGATCCTATGGCTGTTGTATAGGCCCCAGCTGCAGTTCCAATTCAACCCTAACACGGAACTTCCATGTGCCACAGGTGTGACCATAAAAAAAGAAAAAATAAAGTAAAATAAAATATTACTGCTTAAGACAATGCACTTGGTCACCCAAGAGCACTAATGGAAATGTACAATGAGATTCATGTTGTTTTCATACCTAACACAACATCCATTCTGCAGCCCATAAATCAAGGAGTAATTTCAACTTTCAAATCTTATTACCTAAGATTAAAATTTTGTAAGGCTGTAGCTGCCATAGATACCAATTCCTCTGATGGACCTGGGCAAAATAAAGTGAAAACCTACTGGAAGGATTCACCATTCTAGTTGCCATGAAGAACATTCATGATTCATGGGAAGAGGTCAAAATATCAACATTAACAGGAATTGATTCTAACATTCATTGAAATTGATTGCAAGAAATTGAAACATTGAAAGAAATCGATTCTAACCCTCATGGATGACTTTGAGGGGTTCAATATTTCAGTGGAGGAAGTCACTGCTGATGTGGTAGAAATAATAAGAGAATGAGAATTAAAAGTGAAGCCTGAAGATGTGACTGAATTGCTGCATCTCGTGGTAAAACTTGAGCAGATGAGGACTTCTTAAAGATGAGCAAAGAAAGTGGTTTCTCAAGATGGAATCTACTCCTGGTGAAGATTCCTCAAAGACCGTTGAAATAACAACATAGGATTTAGAATGTTATGTAAATTTAGTTGACTCCAATTGGAAAGAATTTCTACTGTGAGTAAAATGCTGTAAACAGCACTGCTTGCAACAGAGAAATTTTTCAGGAAGAGTTGATCAAATCAGCACATTTCATTGTTGTTTTAAGACTGTCACAGCCACCCCAACCTTCAGCAACTACCACTTTGATCAGTCAGCACACAACACCACCAAGGCAAAACCCTCCATCAGCAAAAAGATTAAAACTTGCTGAAGGTTTAGATGATGGTATTTAATTTAGCAATAGAGTATTTTTTAATTAAGGTATACATATTGCTTTTTTAGACAATGATATTACACAATAGACTATAACTGTGTAAACTTAACTTTTATATGCACTGAGAAACAAAAGAGTTGGTGTAATTCACTTTATTGCAACATTCACTTTACTGTGGTGGTCTGGAACCAAACCCACGATATTTTCTCTGAGATATGCCAGTATAACATGGTGTAAGTTTAAGGTATGTAATGTGATAATATGACACATGTATACATTACAAAATGATTACCACTAATATTAGTTAACACATTCTTCACCCCACATAATTGCCATTTTGTTTTTGTTGCAGTGAGAATATTAAAGCACTGCTCTTACTGCAACTTTCAAATACACAATACAGTATTGATAACTAAAGTCATTATGCTGTTATGTTACAGCTCCAGAATTTTATTCATCTTATAACTGAAAGTTTGTACCCTTTGATCAACATCTCTCAATTTTCCTTACCTCTCAACTTCTGGCAACCACTACTTTACTGTTTTTATGAGTTCTATGTTTCCACATATAAGTGAAGTCTTAAGTATTTGCTTTTCTCTGACTTATTCCACTTAGCATAATGGGAGAGCATCTTCTTTGATCTTCATACAATCTTGTGAGATAGATAAAGAAACTCTACTGTTGGGAAAACTATAACCATGAAAAATGAAATAAATATCGAAGGTTACCCAATGACAGAGGCAAAACTAAGCTCCAAATCTCAGTCCTCCCACGCCTCAGATCTTTGGACCAAAACACCTTTTTCTAGATCCTTCTGAGCCTCTTGAGGAATCTATGTTGACATTCCAGAATGGTATTATTGCCATTCTTATACAAGCTCTTTGATATTCCCTTGAAGAAAATTCATGGTAGTTAATAGAACTTAGTTAAGCCCTTTCTTCAGATACTAAGCACAAACCTGTTGCGAGATTAGTATGTGTATAGCATTGGGTACCAGATTTAAAAGAATTCCCTCTTTTCCTTTGGCAAAATAGGGCTTACAAATTCACCACTGAACTGGAGAGAGTACCTGAAGGAGATCCTAGAATACACGTGTATTCTGCTTTGAGTCCAGCAACTCCCCTGAAGTAGGAAAGATCAAGTTCTCCTAAAGATGTTAATAGAATCTTGGTATTTGTGTATGTGTCTCCAATACCAACATACATTCATACAAGCACACAAACATACACACACACCCATGGAAAGAAGTAAATTATTCATACTATATACTAATAAGAAGTGTTAAATTCTGTATAATCCTTTAGAAAGATAACACAGATTGAAGGGTACAAGTTCTTGTGCACCAATTAGGGATCTTTAGTGCAACAACAAAGTCCAGCTCTGGAAGACATTAATAACAATAAAAAGGACTTAATAAAAGGCTATTGGGTGACTCACAGACCAAAGGAGTAAGTGCAGAAGTGTGCTCGGCAAGGAGCTGCAATGACACAGGTAGCAAGAACCAGGTATGGAGAACCAGTCAGGGGTTTTACCACGTTCCTTCTGGGGATGAATGGGCTCTATTATTTCTTTTTTTTTCTCTTTTTTTTTCTTTTTAGGGCCACACTTGCGGCACATGGAAGTTTCCAGGCTAGGGGTCAAACTGGAGCTGCAGCTGCTGGCCTACGCCACAGCCACAGAAACGCTAGATCCAGGCTGCATCTGTGACCCACACCACAGCTCAAGGCAATGCTGGATCCTTTACCTACTGAGTGAGGCTAGGGATAGAACCCAAATCCTCATGGATCCTAGTCAGGTTCTTTCACCATTGAGCCACGAAGGCAACTCCTCTATTTTTTTTCTGTCACTCTTTTTAATAACCAAATCTTCGAAAGGAATACTTGATTGCCTCATGGACTTACCCCTTAACCAGCTGAGGGTGGGCATTATGGTTGACAGTTAACAAGACTGCAAACAGTAAGAAGTAATTCACAAAAGGAAACCACAGTGCTATAATTGAAAGGGAGGAAAGAATTGCTGGAGTGCTAAAAATAAAATGAAACACTAAAAGATCAAATGTCTTTATTTATTTATTTATTTATTTATTTACTTATTTATTTTTGTCTTTTTGTCATTTTAGGGCTGCACCCACAGCATGTGGAGGTTCCCAGGCTAGGGGTCTAATCAGAGCTGTAGCCGCCTGCCTACGCCACAGCCACAGCAACATCCGATCCAAGCTGTGTCTGCGACCTACACCACAGCTCACAGCAATGCCAGATCCTTAATCCACTGACGAAGGCCAGGGATCGAACCCACAACCTCATGGTTCCTAGTCGGATTCATTAACCACTGCGCCATGACAGCAACTCCTTTTTTATTTATTTTTAATGGAAGCATCCATGGCATATGGATGTCCCCAGGCCAGGGATCGAACCCAAGCTGCAGCTGTGACCTATGCCACAGCTTCAGCAATACCTGATCCTTAACCCACTACACCTGGCTGGGGATTGAACCTGAGGCTCTTCAGTGACCTGTGCTGCTGCAGTCAGATTCTTAACCCACTTCAACACAACAGGAACTCTGAATGTCTTATTTTCCTTTTCTTTCTTTTTTTTCTTTTCTTTTCTTTTTTCTTTTTTTTTTTTTTTTGTATTTTTGGGGCTACACCAGCAGCATATGGAGGTTCCCAGGCTAGGGGTTTAATTAGAGCTGCAGCTGCCGGCCTACATCACAGCCACAGCAACACCATGTCTGCAGCCTACACCACAGCTCATGGCAATGCTGATCCTTAGCGCACTGAGCGAGGACAGGGATCTAACTCAAGTCCTCATGGATACCAGTCAGGGTTGTTACCGCTAAGCCAGGACAGGAACTACCCCGAATGTCTTATTTAGATTTACTGTGTTTTACAGGGGAAAAATTCGCCTCAGGTAAAGCCAATAAATTAAGCTGATTTAAGATTATCTCATTTAATCATTACAGAGACTTATTCTAGGAAGTCTTCAGCACCTCACAGTTAAGTGAGGTTTTGTATTATTCTTAATATGTTATAGTTGCCTGTTTTATTATTATTAAACCTGTTATTTAAAAACATAGGCAGTACAATACAGTTTACTCTAAACTCCACTTTCTTTCATGACACAATTACATTAGAAAACACGAAGCCTTCTGCTAAAATGAGATAATACAATCCCTAGGTGTTCAAAGACACATGGCAAACAATGCCTAAAATGGGAATGTTATCTTACAGTAAAATATGCCTACCTCTGAGGGTTTTGTTTTACCACTGCTAATGTGCTTTTAGAATTATGACAGAGATGTACCTATAGGAATGCCACTGACTGACAAATCATTACATACAGAACAGCCAGAGGGGAAAAAATGACACTAAGAATTCAAAACAAGACAGTGAGTGCATTCTAAAATGAATTTTGAAAGGCATATTACATGCAAATTAAAACCTTCTTTTTTGACAAATGCCATAACTGTTTTCCTTGATTGTAATGAGGCATTTGGTAGAATTAAGTATTTGACATCTATAAATCATTTAAAACACAGAATAAAGAGCTAGGGTTATTGGTGTATGATGAGTTGTCTCTGAACTTACTCAGGGAATGAGGTTTTAAAGATGTGATTCTCTGAGTTCTCCAGCGAACAGGACACACTTTTTCATAAGGGAAGATAAGGATTCTGTCTGAACTCAGAGTTTTAGAATGCAAAGAACTTATAATTAAAGAGAAAGCTCAGGAATTATACAGGACAAATCCTTCACATAACAATTTCTCCTGTCATTCATGTGCTTTATGTCTTGCTCAAAGTTATCAGCAATTCTAGTCATATCAACTCTATTCACTCTTGTATTACACACAGTAAGAAGGAAACATTTACTAGAATATCCAGAAAGGGTTTCAAATTGCTCTACCTCACCAGGAAGTCCCCGGGGTAAAGAATGTAGGAAAAAATCATGATGAAAATATGGGCTAGTTCTCTGTATTTCGAGTACGTTAAAAACATTCAGGATTAGATTAAGATGCGGAATAGAAGGACTGGAGCTCAACTTCTCTCCCAAAAAACAACAAAACTACAACTAAATGCCAAGCAGCCTTCAGCCAAATGGACTGCAAACTTCCAAAAAAGATATTCTACTCCAGAAGACAAAGAAGATACCACATCAAGAGGTAGGAGGGGCGATTATGTGATAGAAGCAACCCCATACCTCCTGGGTGGGAAGCCCCATAGACTGGAAAGTAACTGGATCACAGAGACTCAGCTACAGGACTGAGAGTTCTAAGCCCCACGTCAAAACCCCACGCCTGGGGATATCTGGCACAGGGAGAAAGAGCCCCCGGAGCATCTGGCATTGAAGGCCGGCGGGGCTTGTGTGCAGGAGCTCCACAGGACTGGGGGAAACAGAGACCCCATTCTTGAAAGGCACACACAGATTTTCATGTGCACTGGGTCCCAGGGCAAAGCAGTCTCCATAGGAATCCGGGTGGAACCTGACTGCAATTCTTGGAGGATCTCCTGGGAAAACAGGGGGGACTGTGCCTTGTTGTGCAGGAAGGGCATTGGAGGTGAAGCTCTCGGGAACACTCAACAGACTGCATTTCTCTGGAGAGGGCCATTTCTGGGAAAATCTGGTCCTCCCCATCAGCGCTGAGAAGCCCCAGGCCAAACAATAATCCAGGTGGGATCACAGCCCCACCCATCAGTAAACAGGCTGCCTAAAGACCCCTCAGGCACACAGCCAGCCTCTAATCTCATCCAGAGACAAAGCCCCACCCACCAGAGGGATAAGAATCAACCCCACCTACCAGTGGGCAGGCATCAGTCCCTCCCATCGGGAAACCTACAGCAAGCCCCCTCCACACCAACTTTAGCCACAGGGGAGGCAAACACCTGAACTAAGAGAGGCTACAACTCTATTGTCGGTAAAAAGGTCACCACACCAAAAACCTATAAAAATGAAAAGACAGAAAACTCTAACTCAGATAAGGGAGAAAGAGAAAAGCCCAGAAAAACTGCTCAGTGATGAGGAGATTATCAGCCTCTCAGAAAGACACTTTAGACTGTTGATGCTGAAGATGATGCAAGGCATTGGAAATAAACTGGAGGCAAAGATTGATAATTTACAGGGAACACTGAGCAAAGAAATACAAGATGTAAAAATTAAACAAGAAAAGATGGAAAATACAATAAGTGAAATAAAAAATTCATTAGAAGCAGCCAACAGTAGAATACAGGAGACAGAAGAACGAATCAGCGAGGTGGAGGACAGATTAGTGGAAATCACTAATGCAGAAAAGAGATAAAAAATTGAAAGGAAATGAGCTGAGTCTCAGAGAACTCTGGGATAATGTTAAATGCACCAACATCCGTATTATAGGGGTTCCAGAGGGAGAAGAGAGAGAGAAGGGGACAGAAAAAATATTCAAGGAGTTTATAGCCAAAAACTTCCCTAATATGGGAAAGGAACCACTCAAGTCAAATTCAAGAAGTGCCACAAGTACCATATAAAATAAACCCAAGGAGAAACACCCCAAGACACATATTAATCAAAATGACCAAAATTAATGACAAAGAGAAAATTTTGAAAGCAGCTAGGGAAAAGAAACAAATGACATACAAGGGAACCCCGATAAGGTTGTCAGCAGATTTTTCGTCTGAAACTCTGCAGGCCAGAAGGGAGTGGCATAATATACTAAATGTGATGAAAGGGAAAAACTTCCAACCAAGATTGCTTTACCCTGCAAGGCTCTCATTCAGATTTGAAGGAGAGATCAAAACCTTCACAGATAAACAAAAGCTAAGAGATTTCTGCAACACTAAACCAGCTTTACAATAAATCTTAAAGGAACTTTTCTAGTCAGAAAAGAAAAGGCCACAACCAGAAATAAGAACACCACAAATGACAAGGCTCACCAGGAAAGACATATATACAGTAAAGATATTAAATCATCCATGCACAATTATGCTACCAAAATCGGAAATCATGAGAAGAGAGCACAAATGCAGGTCTCTGGAGACGCACGTGCAATTAAGAAACCAGCAACTTAAAACAATCTCATTTGTATATAGACTCCTATATCAAAACTTCAGGGTTAAAAAAAAAAGAGCAACAAAAACCCCAAAGAGTTAATACAATGGCAATAAGAACATATATATCAGTAATTACCTTAAATGTTAATGGACTGAATGCTCCAACCAAAAGACATAGACGAGCCACATGGATAAAAAACAAGACCCATATATATGCTGTCTTCAAGAGATCCACTTCACTTCTAGAGACACATACAAATTGAAAGTGAGAGGATGGAAGAAAATATTCCATGCAAACGGGTATTAAAACAAAGCCGGAGTAGTAATACACTGGCCAGAATGGCCATCATCAAAAAATCTGCAATCAATAAGTGCTGGAGAGGGTGTGGAGAAAAAGCATCCCTATTACACTCTTGGTGGGAATGCAAATTGGTGCAACCACTGTGGAAAACAGTATGGAGATTCCTCAGAAAACTCAAAATAGAATTACCATTTGATCCAGCAATCCCACTGTTGGGCATCTATCCAGAGAAATCCATGACTCGAAAAGACACATGTACTCCAGTGTTCATTGCAGCACTCTATGCAATAGCCAGGTCATGGAACCAACCTAAATGTCCATCGAAAGAGGAGTGGATAGGGAAGATATGGTACATACACGCAATGGAATATTACTCAGCCATTAAAAGGAACGAATGACTAACATTTGTAGCAACATGGATGGACCTAGAAATTATCATGCGAAGTGAAACCAGTCAGACAATTAGACAGCAACACCCAATGCTACCGCTTACATGTGGAATCTAAAAAGACACCATGAACTTCTTTACAGAACAGACAATGACTCACAGACTTTGGAAAACCTTGGTTTTTCAAATAAGACAACCTGGAGGGTGCGGGATGCACTGTGGGTTTGGGATACAAAATCTATAAAATTGACTTGTGATGATTTATGTACACCTATAATTGAAATAAAATCCATTATGAATGTTTAAAAAAAAAAAAATTTGGGAGTTCCCATCGTGGCTCAGCAGAAACAAATCTGACTAGTATCCATGAGGATGCAGGTTCAATCTCTGGCCTCACTCAGTGGGTTAAGTGTCCGGCGTTGCCGTGAGACGTGGTGTAGGTCACAGACGTAGCTCAGATCTGGCATTGTTGTGGCTGTGGTGTAGGCTGGCAGCTACAGCTCCGATTCGACCCCTAGCCTGGGAACCTCCATATGCCACAGGTGCAGCCCTAAAATAAAAAACAAAAATAATTTAAAAAGAAAGGAACATTCAAAGAATATGCGAGTTGTTAGGGACCAAGAAGTTACCTCTTTATACATTTCCTGCTTTGCTTTTTAAAATAAGGTATGGTGGCTTCAGGTATCAACTAGCAAAATCTTTTTACTTTTAATTTTATTGAAGTATAATTGATTTACAATGTATGAATTTTTGTTGTGCATTAAAGTGACATATATATATATATATATTCTCTTTCATATTCTTTTCCATTATGGTTTATTACTGGATAGTGAATATATTTCCCTGTGCTGTAAATTAGGACCTTGTTGTTTATCCATCCTATATATACTGGTTTGCACCTGCTAAATCCAAATTACCAGTCCTTCTGTAATCCATTCTCCTATCCCACCTGGTAACCACAAGTCTGTTCTCTATGTCTGTGAGTCTGTTCCTGTTTTGTAAATGTGTTCAATTGTGTCATATTTTAGATTGCCCATATTACTGATATGGTATTTGCCTTTCTCCTTCTGACTTACTTCAGTTAGGATGATAATCTCTAGGTCCATCTGTGTAGCAGCAAATGGCCTTATTTCATTCTTTTATACAACTGAGTAATATTCCATTATATATACACACATACCACTATATATATATATATATACACACCTTATCTTCTTTATCCAGTCATCTGTTAATGGACATTTAAGGTTGCTTACATGTCTTGGCCACCGTAGATGGTGTGGCTATGAACACAGAAGTGTACCTTTTTAAATTACAGTTTTGTCCAGATGTATGCCCAGGAGCGGGATTACTGGATCATATGGCAACTCAGTTTTTAGTTTTTTGTTCCATACTGTTTCCCATAGTTTCTGCACTAATTTACATTTCCATCAACAGTATAATGGGGTTTCCTTTTCTCCACACCCTCTCCAACATTTACTACCTGTAGACTTTTTAATGATGGCCATTCTGACCAGTGTGAGGTGGTACCTCATTATAGTTTTGATTTGCATTTCTCCAATAATTAGCAATGATGAGCATCTTTTTGTGTGCCTATTGACTATCTGTATGCTTCTTTGAAGAAATGTCTGTTTAGGTCTTCTGCCCATTTTTGATTAGGTTGCTTCCTTTTTTGTTATTGAATCATATGAACTGTTTTTATATTTTGGAAATCAAGTTCTTGTTGGTTGCATCATTTGCAAATATTTTCTCCCAATCCATAGGCTGTCTTTTCATTTTGTTTATCTTTTCATTTTTTTTCATGGTTTCCTTTGTTTTGCAAACAGCATTGTCTTTTTTTTTTTCATGGTTTCCTTTGCTTTGCAAAAGCTTGTAAGTTTAATTAGGTCTTATTTATTTTTGTTTTTATTCCTATTGCTTTGGGAGACTAACCCAAGAAAACACTGTGCAACTTACTTCCAAGAATGTTTTACCTTTGTTCTCTTCTAGGAGTTTTATGATGCCATGTTTTATATTTACATCTTTTAAGTCATTTTGAGTTTATTTTTGTGTATGGTGTGGTTTGTTCTAACTTCTCTGATTTACAGGCAGCTCTCCAACTTTTCCAATTTCACTTGCTAAAGAAACTCTTTTCCTAATTATATTCCTTTCTTTTTGTTTTTCTTTTGTGGTCATCCTGCAGCATATGGAGTTTCAGGGCAAGGGATCAGATCTGCATCTAAGTTGCCACCTACAACACAGCTGTGACAATGCTAGATCCTTTAACTCACTGATGTGGGGCCAGGGATTGAACCTGCATCTGTGCTGCAGCAGGATGCTGATCCCATTATACCACAGCCAGAACTACCGTATATTTTGTTTAAAAAAAATTTTAATAAAGTACAGTTGATTTATGTGATGACTGTTATACACCTATAAATGTAATAAAATTCATTAATAAAAAATAAAATAAAGTACAGCTGATTTACAATATTATGCCAATTTCTGCTGTACAGCAATGTGACTCAGGCATACATATATATATAAATTCATTTTTTTAATATTATTTTCCATCATGGTTTATCCCAGGAGATTGGATATAGTTCCCTATGCTATATAGTAGGACCTTACTGTCTACCAGTCTAAATATAATACTTTGAATCTACTAACCCCAAACTCCCAGTCTATCCCACTCCCTCTCCCCTTCCACTTGGCAACCACAAGTCTGTTCTCTATGCCTGTATCTTTCTGTTTCACAGATAGGTTCATTTATGCCATATTTTAGATTCCACATATAGGTGATACTATATGGTATTTGCCTTTCTCTTCCTGATTTACCTCACTATAATAATCTCTAGTTGCACCCATGTTGCTGCAAATAGCATTATTTCATCCTTATTTATGGCTGAGTAGTATTCCACTATATATATGTACTACATCTTCAAATCAATTGATTTGTCAATGAACATTTCGGTTTATTTCCATGTTTTGGCTATTGTGAATAGTACTGCTATGAACATAGAGGTACATGTATCTTTCTGAATTATAGTTATGTCCAGATATATACCCAGGAGTGGGATGGCTAGGTGATATGGTAGTTCTATGTTTAGTTTTCTGAGGAACTTTCATACTGTTTTCTTAATGGTTGTAACCATTTACATTCCCACCAACAGTATAGGAGAGTTCCCTTTTTTTCCACACCCTCTCCAGCATTTTTTATTTGTAGATTTTTTTAATAATGGCCATTCTGACCAGTGTGAGGTGGTATGTAATCCACTGCAGTTTTGATTTGCATATCTCTAATAATTAATGATATTAAGCATCTTTTCATGTGCCTTATTGGCCATCTGTATGTCCTTAGAGAAATGCCTATTTAGGTCTTCTGCCCATTTTTAAATTTGGTTGTTCATTTTTTTGTTCTTGAGTTGTATGGGTTTCTATATTTTGAAGATGAAGATTAAGCCCTTGTCACTTGCATCGTTTGCAACTATTTTCTCCCATTCTGTATGGTGTATTTTCATGTGTTTTTTTTTCATGGTTTCCTTTGCTGTGTTAAAGCTTGTAAGTTTGATTAGGTATCATTTGTTTATTTTTATTTGTATTGCCTTGGGAGACTTGTACAATTTGTGTCAGAAAATGTTTTGCCTATATTCTCTTCTAGGAGTTTTATGGTGTCATGTCTTATGTTTAAGTCTTTTAGCCATTTTGAGTTTATTTGTGCGCATGGTGTGATGGTATGTTCTAGCTTCATTGATTTACATGCAGTTGTCCACGGCTGAAGAGACTTTTTCCCATTTTATATTCTTGCCTCCTTTGCCGAAGATTAATTGATTGTAGGTGTGTGGGTTTATTTCTGGACTTGATATTGTTCCATTGATCTATATGTATGTTTTTGTGCCAATACCATGCTGTGCTGATTACTACAGCTTTATAGAACTGTCTAAATCTGGGAGGGTTATGCCTCCTGCTGTTCTTTTTCCTTAGGATTGCTTTAACAATTCTGGGTCTTTCATGGTTCCATATAAATTTTAGGATTATTTCTTCTAGTTCTTTGAAAAATGTCATGGTAAGTTAACAGGAATCTATAGATTGCTTTGGACAGTATTGAAATTTTAACAATATTAATTCTTCCAATCCAAGAGCATGGGATATTTTTCCATTTCTTTAAGTCATCTTCAATTTCCTTTATTAATGTTTGGTAGTTCTAAGCATGTAAGTCTTCCACCTCCTTTGTGAGGTTTATTCCCAAGTATTTTTTGATGCAATTTTGAATGGGATTGTTTACTAACATTCCTTTTTTAATATATCGTTGTTAGTGTAAAGAAATTCAACCGATTTCTGCATGTTAATCTCGCATCTTGCCATCTTTCTGAATTTGTTTATCAGTTCTAGTAAGTTTTGTATGGAGTCTTTAAGCTTTGCTATACATAGTATTATGTCATCTGAATATAATGACAATTTCACCTCTTCCCTACCAACTTGAATACTTTTTATTTCTTTTTCTTGTCTTATTGCTGTGGCTAGGACTTCCAATACTATGTTGAAGAGAAGTGGTGAGAGTGGCACCCTTGTCTTATTTCAGATTTTAGCAGGAAGACTTTCAGCTTTTCACCACTGAGTATTATATTGGCTGTGGGTGTGTCATAAACAGATTTAATTATGTTGAAATATGTTCCTCCATAACCTCTTTTATAAGATTGTTCTATCATGAATGGATGTTGAATTTTATCTAATGCCTTTTCCGCATCTATTGAAATGGTCATAGAGTTTTTGTCTTTTTTTTTCAGCTAGCAAAATCATATTTTCAGTGAAAAGGTATGTACCATCTCAAACTGATGTTTTCTTTTCTTTTTTTTTTTTTGGTTTTTAGGACTGCACCCACAGCATGTGGAGGTTCCCAGGCTAGGGGTCTAATCGGAGCTGTAGCCACTGGCCTACACCAGGGTCACAGCAACGCCAGATCCGAACCACATCTGCGACCTATACCACAGCTCATGGCAACGCCAGATTGTTAACTCACTGAGCGATGCCAGGGATCGAACCCACAACCTCATGGCTCCTAGTCAGATTCATTAACCACTGAGCCACGACGGGAACTCCTGATGTTTTCTTTTTTATTTCAATGACAAAACCCACATGTATTCATGTGCCACTTTCCCAAGACTTAATAAATCTAGTTATCAGAAGAACCTCCCTTGTATGGGCTCACATCCCGTTTTCTAAAATATATACTTTGTTTGACTTAACACAATCCACTTTAAGGGTTTCTTTCAAGATAATAATCTGTCCATAAACTTCCCACTAACACTACAAATTCTTCTTCTTGAATCAAAAAGACTAGCAGAATCATTCATCCACTGTTAAAAGTAAGTGCCTCTTCTGATCCTGAATCAGCCTAAGAATTACCTACTGTGCAAATTCAAAAGCTCCACTCCAAACTGAATGATTCTGAATCTCTGAAGATAAGAACAGAGAATTCCATATTTTAAACAAGCTCCTTCTGATTCTTATATACATTTAAATGTGAGACCCAGTGCCTAAGAGGGAAGGATCAATTGCTGATATGGATTAAATCACCCTTTAAACTCAAAAAAAAAAAAAAGACATTTTACAAGGAAAAGAAATTATCTGAAAGCTCTTTAGTCCCACAAAGTACTAGATATACATGGCTGTAGAAATCCAGTACTTAGTACCTACCCAGTCTGCTGGGGGCTAATTGTTCAAAAGGTTGTAGTCTGCATGAAGAATGCATGAAAATAATGAGGGACAAGGTAGCATTAGATCTGAGTAGTTGGGGGTGAAGATGGCCTTGTGAAATATTGTCTTCATCTTCTCTCATGAATAGGAGCAAGATCCCACACATCTAAAATTTAAGGCAAGCTTTTTTTTTTTAAAGGGCCGCACCTGAGGCATATAGACGTTCCCAGGCAGGGGTTGAAAAAGAGTTACACCACAGACTCAGCAACTCGGGATCCCAGCTGCGTTTGCAACCTACACCACAGCTCACAGCAATGCCTGATCCTTAACCCACTGAGCAAGACCAGGGATTGAACCCGTATCCTCACGGATACTAGTCAGATTCATTTCCCTGAGCCAAGATGGGAACTCCCAAGGCAAGCCTGTTTTATAATAAACTTTGGATCCTTGAGATACCTTTTTATGAATGAGATGGATTTATAAAATGATGGCTTTGGTAGCCCATATTAGAATTAAACCAATCAGATTAGTGTTAAACCACTATCCCAGTATGTATGAATGTATGATATAGGGACATCAGAAGACTGAGTTCTAGACCAAAACACTGAATGTATCAGAGAGCTTAATCCTTGGAGCTCTCTTCTTTCTCCATCTACATTCATTCTCTTGGCATTCTCAGGCCTTTAAATATCATCAGTAGTCTGATTACTGCTCAATCATCTAGTCCAATTCTCCTATCTAAATTATCAATTCACATTGAACTGTCCATTTTACAATACTGCTTGGATATCTAATAGACATCTCAAAGGAGAATTTCTAAAACTAAATTCTCCCTCCCTCCAAACCTGCTCCACTTGCAACCTTTGACATCTTAGTTAAATGTAACTCTATCATTCCAATTGCTCAGGCTAAAAACCTTGGAATCATCTTTAATTTTTCTCTTTTTCACCCCAAATCCAATTCTTCAATAAATTGGCTCCACCTTCAAAATACATCCACAATTCAATCTCTTTTGACCATATCTACCACTCCCACCCTGTCTGAGCTACCATCTTCTCTTGCCTGAAATATTGCAATAACTGGTTTCCATGGTTCTACCATGGACTCATTCTAATCAATTCTCAACACAAAAATTCCAGAGTTAAAACTAAGCCCAAAGATATCACTTCACTGCTCAAAATCATGTCTCATCTCACTCACCTGGAGTAAAAATCAAAGTCCTTGCCATGGCCTACACATAGATCTGTTTCCTCAGGACCTCTAAGACTTCATTTCCACAACTCAGTATTTTACTCACTGGGCCCCAGCCACCTGGCTCTGACCTCCAGATGTCCTCACGCTCCTGCCTCCAGACTTCATACAGACTTCCTCCACATCCTCTCATTACTTACTCCCTCACTTCCTTTAGGTTATTGCTCAAAAACATCACCTTGTCACTCAGTATCTCCCTGACGACCCCATTCCAAACATGCCCAGCACTCCCAGAACTCCTTACTGTCCCTTCCTGCTGCTATAGTTTGAATGTTTGTGTCCTCCCTTCTCCACCAACCCCCAAATTCAAATGTTGAAATTTTAATGTTCAATGTGATGGTATTAGGAGGAGAAGCTCAGGAGGTGCTTATTAGGTCATGAGGATGAAGCCCTCACCAATGGGATTAGTGCTGTTACAAAAAAGATCCCACAGGAGTTTCTGTTGTAGCTCAGCAGGTTAAGAATCTGACTAGTATCCATGAGGATGCAAGTTCAATCCCTGGCCTTGTTCAGGGGGTTAAGGATATGACGTTGCCACAAGCTGTGGCATAGGTCATAGATGCAGCTCAGATTTGTTGTTACTGTGGCTCTGTCATAGGCTGGCAGCTGTAGCTCTGATTCTACCCCTAGCCTGGGAACTTCCATGTGCCACAGGAGAGGCCCTAAAAAGTGAAAAAAAAAAATATATATATATATATATATTCCACTGAGCTCTCCTAGGAGGACACAATAAGAGGGAACTGACTATGAACTACGAAAAAGGACTTCACTAGAATGTGACCATGCTGTTACTTTGAATTTGGACTTCCTGCCTCCAGAACTGTAAGAAATAAATATGTTATTTTAAAGCTACCTAGTCTGCGGTATTTTGTTATAGCAGCCCAAACAGACTAAGACACCTGCTTCATTTTTTTTATTTGTTATCCCATTTAATATACTCTAGATTTTACATTTTTAAATACATGATTTGCTTTCCTCCACTGCGATATAAACTCTATCGAAACAGTAATTTTGGTCTTTTTTTTTTCCCTACTGCTGTATTTATTTCCAGTACTGCAGATCAAAATAGGTTTTCAAATAAATGTTTTTTTTGTTGTTGGTTCTTTTTTTTTTTGTCGTTTTAGGGCCACACCCGTGGCATGTGGATGTTCCCAGGCTAGGGGTCAAATCAGAGCTACAGCTGCCAGCCTACGACAGAGCCACAGCAACGCAGGATCTGAGCCAAGTCTCCAACCTACACCACAGCCCACAGCAACGTCGGATCCTTAACCCACTCAGTGAGGCCAGGGATCGAACCCAAAATCTCATGGTTCCTAGTCGGATTCATTTCCACTGCGCCACGATAGGAACTCCTCAAATAAATGTTTTTGAGTGAATCAGTTAATTAAGAAGACTGCCTAGCTCCATGGCCTTGATAAAACAGGTCACTTAAGTTCACATCCTCTATACTCATTTGTAAAATATGATTCATGATCCTTATTAAGATCCTTCCCATGCTCTAAAATTAAAGCCATGATCACAGATTCACAGATATTGCAGAAAGCCCAATGAAGCTCTGGGACAGAGTCTCACTATTTGAACATTGCTATAAAATCAAGCTGGAGCAGCTGTGAGAAAGGTACCCAGTGTTACCTGTGATAAAGACACTTTCGACATAACTTGCTCTCAAGGTAGACCTGACATTGCACTCTCCCAATCTCAAAGAATCATAAAGAAAATCCAGCTGGTGGCTTTTTATATCTTTTGGCAACCCAGGCAGTATTCACTGCCTCCACCCAGCATGGTTTTGAAAACGCTAGCCACCGTACAGCGTTTCAAGGGATGACATACCTAATTAAAATGAGATTTCTGGTGGGAATAATTTTCAGAGCAATGATGTGATTAGACAATATTTATCCAAAAATATCTGAGACTAGAGGTCAGGGGAACTAAACCCTAAATCTAGCACTATCACTAGCTGGTGACTTCAGTGAAGCCACCTAACCTTTATGCCTCAGTTACCTCATTTGTCAAAGAGGGATTTCCCATCTCTCAGAGGATAGTTATGGAAATTGCAGAAGATAATCAATATATCTTGATTATCTGAGTATCTAAGTACTTTTTTTTTTTTTCCACACCTGCAGCATACGGAAGTTCCCAAGCCAGGGATCAAATCTGGGCCACAACTGCAACCTATGCCACAGCTGCAGCAATACTATATCCTTAACCCACTGTGCCAGACCAGGGATTAAACCTGAAACACCACAGAGACAACACAGGATCCACAGTGGGACCCCCAGAAGTACTTTTAAAGTTTATAAATACCCTACACCTACATAGTTGAGGAAATGTTTATCCTTTTAAAGCACTAACAATGTGCTAAATGCTAAAAATGACAAAGAATTAAATGTTATCTTTGCTCCATAAAACTATGAGATGCAATCCTATACGCTCAAAATCAACCTAACAGGATATGGCATGCACACTGGGAGATAATCCAGGGAAGAGGCTTTTCAGAGTGGAAAAGTCAGGCATATGCAATTACAAGGTTGATTTCAATCATCGTCATGAGTTCAGGGTAGATATTTATGGATCATTATGGGGATCTGAAGAAACCTGACATTCTGGGTGGGCAGTAGGAGATTATTCTCTTGAGGAAGGAGATGTTATCAAAGACAAAGTCACTTCCAAGTCAAGAACTGGATGCTTTACAAGTTGTATTACAACTATTTAATGGGCCCTAGCATTTGCTGCATGTAGAAACTGAATTTGGTTGCCATGAGACCACAGTGGATATTCTGGGTGTCACACTCAGTAGCAGCACAGCTGTAATAAGAACAGACTGCAATTGGGTCCCTTATCTCTGGCCTCATAGATACTGACAAAATCCATGTTTTCTTCTTCCAGGACCCAGCTCAAAAGTCATTGCTGATCAAAGCACAAATTCCCTCTGGCACTGAATGTAACTCGGCAGAGTCAGTATGGAGATCCTGGCAAGAAAGAGACTCATTTTTCTAAGCCATGGATAGTCCCTGGAGGCAAATCTAGTCCTAGTACAATGTTCCAAGAAGAAAAGTGAGAAATTTTTAGAGATGGGCAGAAGGGAAGATATAAGAATAACCATGACAAGATCCTTAGAGGGGAGAGCCCATACTGGATTAAAGTGTAGGTTTTTTTTTTTTCCCCAAAGGAGCCCCCCTATCTAATATCTTTTATTTTTTTATATAATGATTTTTATTTTTTCCACTATAGTCGGTTTACAGTTTTGTCAATTTTTCAACTGTACAGCGTGGTGACCCGGTTATGCATACATATATAGATCTATCACAAGTGATTAGACATAGTTCCTGATACTATACAGCAAGATCTTATTGCTTTTCCATCCCAAAGGCAATAGTCTACACTTATTAACCCCAGACTCCCAGACCATCCCCCTCCCTCCCCCTTCCCCTTGGCAACCACAAGTCTATTCTCCCAAGTCCATGATTCTCTTTTCTATGGAAAGGTTCATTTGTGCAGTATATTAGATTCCAGATATAAATTATATCAATGGTATTTGTCTTTCTCTTTCCTGACTTACTTCACTCAGTATGAGAGTCTCTAGTTCCATCCATTGTTGCTGCAGATGGCATTACTTTATTCTTTTTTATGGCTGAGTAGTATTCCATTGTGTATATATACAACATCTTCCTAATCCAATCATGTCGATGGACATTTGGGTTGTTTCCATGTCTTGGCTATTGTGAATAGTGCTGCAATGAACATGCATGTGCAAGTGTCTTTTGCAAGGAAAGTTTTGCCCAAGTGTGGAACTGCTAGGTCACATGGTAGTTCTATGCATAGTTTTCTAAGATACCTCCATACTGTTTCCCATAGTGGTTGTACCAGTGGATTAAAGTTTATATGCCCTATAATAGCTAGGCAGCACCTAAGTAAGTGCCTATAAAAACTAACTACATATGTTAATTAATGAAAAGATGAAAACCTAGTTAGGATAGGCTAAGTATCTATGATTGATTTCATTTGGTTGCAGAATCAAAACATTCAGCCTTTAGCATCATCGGGACTGGCTCATTACTCCATGGACATACAACTGTCATTTCTGAAAGCCATCCATATGGCACAGCCACCAAATTGAAACACCAATCCAAAGAAGCGAATCTATGCTCTATACTATGCCTGATCAGATTTGGCTAAGGTTAAATAGGTTACAACCTAACAGGTTCTACAAAGGAAGCATTATTGCCACTGTCACTGAAACACAAATCCACTTTTGGAAGACAGGTGGCTTATAAATACAGCAATTGAAAAACAAAATGAATTTCAGCTTATATAAGCAAGAAGAGATTCTTCCTTTTCTTAATTTAATCTTTTCTAGCTTTATTGAGGTATAATGGACAAAAAACATTTTGTAAATTCAAGGTGTACAATATGATGATTTGATATACATATATATTGTGAAAAGATTACCACAGTAAGATTAGACACATCCTTCACATCCCCTAGTTAGCATTTTGTGTGTGTATGTGGTGAAAACATTTAAGATATATTCTTTTAGCAAATGTCAAGTATACAAAACAGTATTGTTAACTGCAGCCACCACACTGTACATTAGATCTCTAGAATTTGTTCATCTTATAATTAATGTCTACTTCTACTCTTCTTTGCCAAACCTTTCAACCTCTCAAGTTCTCATTCCTCTTTCGTATCTTTGTTTTTGGTCCCTTCAATGACTTGTGCACAAAAACTTCTCTTATATGATATGGACAGCTAATGTAATATGCAGGTCTACAAACATGCTAACAGAAGTTAGCTTCTGACATGCCATGTAAATTTTCCAGCAATAATACATAATTACATTACATATTATGTTTATTATTACATTTTATCATAATCATATAACTATACTTCTGCTGGCTGTAATATAATCTTCTCTCAGTGACTCAAAGCACTTTAGAATCCTGGTGTGTCTCAATTACATATGTGCTCTTAGCAAGCAAAACAACTGTGCCAAAGTGCTGGTGAGTAGAGCATTTTGTTTACTAAATTCCTGGTAAGCACAACTACATCTTTACTCCAAAACTATTTGGTATAAGGCTCATATTAACCCTAGGCATCTTCTGTCTACTTACTTACCAAGATTAGTTCTACTTAGTTTCTCAGATCAAACAAGATCAGGTGTGCTCTATCTAGTACGTTTTAAAATATTTGCTTATGATTACATTCATTTGCATTGCAAGTGTTGTTCCTTCTTATGTTTTTACTTCAGATTCTCTCCAGGCCCCAAGATTTTATTTTCCATGACAACTTCCTCCCCTGGATGTTTATTTTAAGGCTATGTACAATGAGTCTGTCAAAAACCTGGCTCACTGACTGGTGCCTACTGGAACCATCTTATACAGCAAAAATAACCAATGTCTTATTCCGCAAATAACCAAAGTATTCTTGGAAATAATACAGATTTAAGGTTTTCCCAGCATGATCTGCAGAGCTCTGGGCATCTACAGATGTACTTTGCTGGCCACCAGGATAGGCACCACTTCCCTCTGTGCATCTCATACTCCTCAACTTGAGCTACTCTTTTCTTACCTGTTTTATATATGGGAATTCCACTTAAGTTTGTTTGTAAAATGGATTTCATAGCCTAATAATAGTCTGACATTAAGTAATATTTCCTGAACTACTGACTGACTGTGAACTTTTCATTTTGGTCGATCTAGTCACTTGTTGACAAAGCTACTATTGTGAAGTAGCATTGATGCTGACAAGCCCTTTCTTGGGTGCAGAAATATTTTTAAATTCTTACCAAGGATTCACTGCTGAAGAAAGCCCATGTACTTCCAAGGCTTACTGTCCAAAGTGTCATTATGCGCAACACTCAACTGAGCTTCCATTCCACAATTCTAAAATCTAAGCAAGAATGTGTTGTTATTTTGAATATTTGGATTAGAAATTATTGGAGCAACACATTCACAAGCAGTTTGACTCTTCTCCACATTGGATTAATTACCCCATGTTGCAGCTGGACTCAAGGGATTCCAAATGTAGTAATGAATCCTGCAAACCTTCCAAGAAATACAGAACCATATGTCTCAGGGACTTGGTTGGAGGCTGAAGCTACAGATAAGGACGTGGAAAGGGAATGCTAGTACTTCTAAAGCCAACTGGTTATGAATTGAAATTCACTGCTAATGTAAATGAAGCCGGAATGCTTTCTAATGATTAAAGAACAGAATATCTCTATTTTTAGAATTTTCATTCTAGAAGTTCACATTTATATATGACATATTATCTGCAAGGCTATAATGAGAAACTCTCAGAAGCTTAGACAAGATTGGAAAAAGGCCAAAATATGAGACTGAAAGTAATGAGAATTAAAACACAGTAGATGAAAATAGTCATCTGTAGAAGTTCCATATTTAAGAGATCTTTTCTTTTTCCCAAGGAGATCCAAATCTAGGAAAGATATAAAATGTACATAAGCAGTAATTTAATCAATTTTATCCATTTATTACCTCTAGAAAGGGTGGGATGTGTTTATGGAAGTGCACTATTTTGAACTGAGGCTAAAAAAAGAGGAACCAAAAATAAAGACTCTAAACACTCTAAGAGATACTGTATTTAAGTCACCTTAGATAAACTTTCATTGAATAAAGATGGATCAGCAAGCTTTTCTTATAGACCTTAGACAACTTTTAGACTCTCAAGAAACAGAGAAAAGAAACATCTATAATTAATTGACTTTAAGTAAAAGAGATTATTCTAGATATACCGGGTGGGCCTGATTTAATCAATGGAAAGTCTTCCTGAGGTTTTCTGGAAGAAAAAAAGAATTCCTCCTGTAGACTCCAACTCCAGCCTGTGTCTGAGACTTCAGGCCTACCTTTCCTGACAGCTTGCCCTATGGATCTTGGACTTGCCTAACCAGCTCCCACAATCACTTAAGCCAGTTCCTTGAAACAAATCCCTTTCCTATTGGTTCAATTTTTTTCTGGTTGAATCCTGACTGACATACTCCCACACAACCTTTCTCAGGCAACTAAAAGAAAACACACTTTATCAAAAAAAAGTCAATGAAGAAAGAGGAATACAAGGAACAAGTAATCTGGGAATTCAATTTAAGAGAGAGATAAAGGGAATCCCAGGATGATGGTCACTAACCATTTCCAGGATAACAGCTATCTGTGGATGATGTTGGACAGGATATCTAACGTCCCTAATGAAACAAAGGGATACAGTAGTTGCCCCTTATCCACATTTTCACATTCCATGGTTTGCTACCCATGGTCAATTGTGGTCTGAAAATATTAAATGGAAAATTCCAGAAACAAAGTTTTAAATCACATACCTTTCTGAGTGATGTTCTGAAATCTCATACCATCCTGGGAGTTCCCTTCGTGGCTCAGTGGTTAATGAATCCGACTAGGAATCATGAGGTTGCGGGTTCGATCCCTGGCCTCGCTCAGCGAGTTAAGGATCCGGCATTGCCACGAGCTATAATGTAGGTTGCAGATGCAGCTCGGATCCCACGTTTGCTGTGGCTGTAGCATAGGTTGGCGGCTACAGCTCCAATTAGACCCCTAGCCTGGGAACCTCCATATGCCGCGAGTGCGGCCCTAGAAAAGGCAAAAAGACAATAAAATAAAATAAATCTCATACCATCCTGCCCAGGACTCAAATCATCCCTTTGTCCAGCACATCCTGCCCCTTAGTCACTTAGCTACCATCTCAGTTATCAGAACGACTGTCACAGTACCACAGTGCCTGTGTTCAAGTCACTCTCATTTTACTTAATAACTGCCCCAAAGCACAAGAATGGTGATTCAGGGGAGTTCCTGTCATGGCTCAGCAGTTAACAAATCTGACTAGCATCCATTAGGATGCAGGTTCAATCCCTGGCCTCACTCAGTGGGTTAAGGATCCAGCATTGCCTCGAGCTGTGGTATAGATCGCACACTTGGCTCAGATTCTGCATTGCTGTGCTGTGGTGTAGGCCAGCAGCTACAACTCTGATTTGACCCTTAGCCTGGAAACTTCCATATGCCACTGTTGTGGCCCTAAAAAGCAAAAAAAAAAAAAAAAAACCCAACTAGTAACCATGAGGATGCGGGTTCCATCCCCCTGGCCTCGCTCAGTGGGTTAAGGATCCAGCATTGGTGTGAGCTGTGGTGTAGGTCACAGACTCGGATCGATTCCTCATTGCTACGACTGTGTAGGCCAGCAGCTATAGCTCTGATCCAGCCCCTAGTCCAAGATCTTCCATGTGCCACAGCTATGGCTCTAAAAATGTGAAAAAAAAAAGGGGAGGGGGGTGATTCAGATACACCAAAGTAGTATTTCCTTTAAATGAAAAGGTGAAACTTCTCAATACTTAAAGGAAAAAAAATGTATCCTGAGGTTGCTAAGATCTATTGTAAGAACGAATCTTCCATCCACGAAATTGTGAAGAAAAAAAAAATTGTGCTAGTTTTGCAAACTCAAAAAGTTACAGCCATTGTGTGATGTCTCTCGATAAGATGGAAAAGGTATTAAATTTGTACAATAAGATATTCTGAGAAACAGAAACCAATTCACATACCTTCTATTACAGTGTATTGTTATAATTGTTTTATTTTATTATTAGTTATTGTTGTTAATCTCATTGTGCCTAATTTATAAATTAAACTTTATCATAGATACATGAGAAAAAAATACAGCAAATAGTTGACCCTTGAACAACAACGGTTTGAAATGCAGAGCGTCACTTATACATAAATTTTTTTTCAATAGTAAATGATACAGTACTACACAATCCAAGGTTGATTGAATCTGCAGATTTGGAACCTCCAAAACAAAGGAAACATGGATAAAGTGGAGCTGAAGATATGGAGAAACTATAGATACAGAGGGTGAGCAGACTAAGTAATACTCAGTTTCTACTGCCTGAGTCAGCAGCCTTAACCCCTATTGTTCAAGGGTCAGCTGTATATAGGGTTTAGTACTATCCACAGTTTCAGGCATCCACTGGGGGTAACAGGGGACTACTGTACTTGCAAGGTAAAAATCAGTAATATGTGTCAGATTAACAGATTAACAGTTGAGAGGAAGACAAAAGCCAGATCTTTTTTTGGGGGGGGGGTTCTTAGGGCCGTACCTGTGGCATACGGAGGTTCCTAGGCTAGGGGTCGAAACGGAGCTGTAGCTGCCGGCCTACACTAGAGCCACAGCAACTCCAAATCCGAGTCTTGGCTGTGATTTCCATCACAGCTTAGGCAACGCCGGATCCTTAGCCCCTGAATGAGGCCAGGAATCGAACCTGTGTCCTCATGGATACTAGTCAGATTCATTTCCACTGAGCCACAACAGGAACTCCTCTAGACATATTTTATTGTTAAAACAATATTGACAGTAGTTCCTAGCACCAAGACAAAAACATACAAGTTGCCCAGCCATTACTGGTGGAACCACAGGAGTCTGCAGTTCACTATGAGCTCAGGAAGCAGGGACACTATGGCAGGGCCTTGGACATGCCATAATTACACTTTTTTTGTTGTTTTGGTCTACTTGGGGCTGTACCTGTGGCATACTGAGGTTCCCAGGGTAGGGGTCCAATTGAAGCTGTAGCCACCAGCCTTCGCCACAGCCATAGCAATGCCAGATCTGAGCCACATCTGTCAGCTATACCACAGCTCATGGCAATACCGGATCTTTAACCCACTGAACAAGGCCAGGGATCGAACCTTTATCCTTAAGGATACTACTCGGGTTCTTTAACCACTGAGCTGCGACATGAGCTCCAACCATAATTATGCTTTTGACTGAAATTATTACCAATTTTGTGCTCTGTGTTCCGAAGAAAAATCTAAACTTCATTACAAAAGAACAAAGTTGGAAAAAAAGTCGCAGCAGTGAATTCTTCTCTATGATTTGGTATAGCGAAAATGAAGGTTTCTAAACAGGGCTGAAGAAATGATTTGGGAAAGATGCCAGGAAGGAAAAGATTTCTAGGAGACAAAAGAGAACTAAAACTTTTGTTGACAGGAAAGTGTTTTAGTAGATGAGAAGAAACTTGGTACTACTAAAGTTGCACTATGGGGATTAAGACTCCAGTGCCAAATAACCACTCTGATAGCTATCAGCTGCCGGAGACTATAAAATAAAATCACATATTTAGATATCAGCATCATTTTTTTTTTTTGCTAACCTGGGTCAAAGCTAAATTTAATACAATTTTAGGTATAAATTGGATTGTTAGGAGAGGAATGCCTTCTGAAATTTTGGGGAGTGCAGTAACTATCAAGTAATAGAATTATGAGAAATGATTTCTATTTGATTCAGGTAGATACAGGAAGTGTAATTTATGTCATAGACCCAAAAGTGGATTGACAGGTTACCAATAGTAAGGACAGTACCCTGGGGCCAATTGAGTAGTGGCTTCAAGGGTTTCAAAGGGCTTTAAGAGACTTTCTTTCACATCAACATCTGAGGATTCCAGAGAAAGTTGGAGATACAATGCCGTAATCTTTAGTGAGTTTATCTTAAAGTAATGAAAACAAATGCATTCCTGTATGCACACAGGAATAAATGTCGAATATCGTCAATTAGGCAGACTAAGACACGAGGCATGCTGGTACCTTAGGAACATGTATAACCATGAAAGGCAGAGAAGCTGAGACTGTGAAGAACAGGGCATGAGGGTACCAACCAGTCTTGAGCAGCTAGCTTCTGGAGTAGCCAGGAAGGCAAATGTCCAAAAGCCAAAGGAAATGGCATCCTCAGACTAAGTAACTAAGATCACCATCAGTCAGGCAGAGAACTGCATCAAGAACCCATCTAGAACCTCCATATGCCGTGGGTACAGCCCTAAAACAGACAAAAACAAAAAGAACCAAATGGAAAAGTAGGCAAAAGATCTGAATACACATTTCTCCAAAGAAGATATACAGATGGCCAACAGGCACATGAAAAAATGCTCAACATCACTAATTATTAGAGAAACAAAAATCAGAACTACTATGAGGTACCACCTCACACCTGTCAGAATGGCCATCACTAACAAGTCAACAAATAACAAAGGCTGGAGAGGGTATGGAGAAAAGGGTTAGAATGTAAATTGCTACAACCACTATGGAAACTAGTATGGAGGTACCTCAGAAAACTAAATATGGAACTACCGTATGACCCAGAAATCCCACTCTTGGGCATATATCTGGACAAAACTTTCCTTGAAAGACACATGCACCCGTATCTTCACTACAGCACTATTCACAATAGCCAAGACATGGAAACAACCTAAATGTCCATCAACAGATGAATGGATTAAGAAGAGGTGCTATATATACACAATGCTACATATATATATGTATATACACACACACACACAATGCTATATATACACTACTCAGCCATAAAAAAGAACACAGTAATGCCATTTACAACAATATGGATGGAACTAGAAACTCCCACACTAAGTGAAGTTAAGTCAGAAAGAGAAAAGCCAAATACCATATCACTTATATATGGAATCTAATACTTGGCACAAATGAACCCTTCCACAGAAAAGAAACTCATGGACTTGGAGAACAGACTTGTGGTTGTCAAGGCAGAGAGGGAGGGAGTGGGATGTACCTGCAGTCTGGAGTTAATAGATGCGAACTATTGCATTTGGACTACATAAGTAATGAGATCCTGCTATACAGCACCAGGAACTGTATCTAGTCACTTATGATGCAACATGATGGAGGATATGTAAGAAAAATGAATGTATATATATATGTGTGTGACTGGGCCACTTTGCTGTAAAGTAGAAAACTAACAGAGCGATGTAAACCAACTATAGTGGAAAAATTAAAAAAATCACTAAAAAAGAAAAAAAAAAAGAACCCATCTAATATTAATTATAACTCTCTTCACAGCAAACCGCTTGCCAGGAGCTAGAGTTCACAGGAAAAAGGCTTGGTGTGAGGCAAACAGGTAGTGATAGTCATAGCCAAGTGAGCTTCGGCTCAGGGACTATCTCCAGTCTAACGAGAAACGCAAACTCATGATCTGAATTAATATGGTGGGTAACAGAGGGAAAAAGTCCTGCAACAAAATGTGCTCCAATCCAAAACCTTCCTACAGCCATGCCAATCACAAACCAGGGAGAATAGTTCTAGATTCTATATACACAGGTGGTACTAACAAAACCTCTTTAACCTCCTGACCTGGTCAGAATCTGCTAGGGAACTGGCGTCAGCCTGGTCCAGCATGAGAAGGATATTACTGTCTCTGGATGAGAGGAACTAGAGACAACAAAAGAGGGAAAAGATGAGATCATTAAGGACAACAGGTATATATATCTGTAGCTACATAAAATGAAATGACACTCGAGTCTCATTTCAAAGCTGCTATAACTGCTGAGAATCCAAGGAACCCTTGTTAGTCCCAAGTCAGAGATTTTAATGAATAGGGTTATAGGAGTTCTATACTGTATATTTCTAAGAACTCTGCTCCAAGCAGGCCAATGAAAAGAAACTTTTGCACATTTACTCAGGCAGATACTCATTCAGAGTGATAACAGGAATTGTTGTTTTGATCTCAGTAATAGTTTATGAAGCCAACTGGAGAGTCATGGAAAGAATGATCAAAGCAAGGACAAAAATAATCTATACTTTCTTTTTCCAGTAGAGCTTGAAAAATCTTTTTCACCCACCTTTCATTATCTTTTGAACTAACTTGTAGGGAAATAAAAGCGGATGTCTAGATAAGTTATCAAGAAAAGCCACAAATCAAAAAGAGATTTGAAACAGATTTGTTTTTAATGAACTGGCGAAGGTTTTGGGTTTCTTTCGCCCTCTCCATCCCAACTGATCCCACAGTGTTGATGGCTGGGTATTCTATCAATCAGCACTTTACTAAATCTAAATGTGCTATAATTTTACTTCTCTTTAATAAAGTGGATGAGAGTGTGCTTCAGGGTAAAAGGCTTTCCTCTGCAATCCAGTCACTTTAGTCCACAGATAAAGCCACCTGGATCTGGAAAATTTGAAATAATTCCTTGCTCATTCTTCTTTTACACTTGCATGATGTCATTTCTTATGAGAGTTGTCTGGATTCACAGAACACTCACTCATTCATTCATTCACTTGGCTGTTTTCTTTTTCTTTCTTTCTTTCCCAGAGTCATAGTATTTAACAACAAAATTTAAAAGATCTTTTGGTAGCCTGGGTGCTTTTCTACTTCTTATTTTTAAAAGGACAGATATTTTTTCCATCTAGCTAGGAGTTTTGGATAGACATTATTTCTGGATAAACAGAACTCCACTCAAAATAGTCAAGTAATTTCAATTTTTGGGGGGGAGGGGGTCTTTTTAGGGCTATCCTCAGCATATGGAGGTTCCCAGGGTAGAGGTCAAATCAGAGCTGTAGCTGCTGGCCTACACCACAGCCACAGCAACACCAGATCCAAACCTCGTCTGCAACCTACACCACAGCTCACAGCAACACCTGATCCTTAACTCACTGAGTAAGGCCAGGGATCGAACCTGCGTCCTCATGGATGCTAGTCAGATTCATTTCTGATGAGCCAAGAACTCCCAACTTTCAATTCTTAATATGGTGCTAATTCTAAGTCAAGCAATGGGTTCAGGGTCAGAAGAGGCCTGAAAAGATCACCTTGCCTTATCCCCTGTTTCATAGTCTTCTAACCACTAAGAAGTGATTATGTCCATGTCCTCATTTTATGGAGTGAAATTCCATGTTATGCTGGGGTCTCATTGCAAATCACCCTGAGAATCCAGAACAAATGCCTCTCGTGGAAGGCTTTGCTCCAGGCACAGTAGCTGATTTAAGTTATATTATTATAAACCAGGCCATAGATATTAACTTAGTAATTGAGTTCTGTGAAATTTCCAAGCTAGATGACAATGATTCAAGAGTGTCTTCACAATAACAACTTCATAATTAAAACAAAAGAAGGTTGTGTAGAATATTGTGAGTGATAAAATACATTTCTCTTTTATATAAAGTGGTAGATAATAGGCATTTTTGGCAATGATTTTGATTCTCATACCAATGCATAATACATATCATAGTGACTGTATTCTGGCCTGAGACAAGATTCTAGAATTAAGACCTGCAATTAGAGAAAGAAACAAAAAAATTGCTATACAGAAAGATGTGGTAGCATGTGCTGATATGATATGGTAAGAAATTTGCTGTAATCCCCTGTGTCCTTTGGTGGATGGATCTCTGGAATAAAAAGAGATATGGGAAACCTAGGATTAAACATTGCCTAGGATTAAACATTAAAAATGATGAGTTTTATATATCCTACCCTTGCTCCAGAGGATGTCATTATTCTCTAAGCTTAGCTCATTCAATACCCTAGTTTTCCAAAGGAAGCAGATTACCATGCAACAGGCACCTAGAAGAGGGAAGTAGTATTTCCACAGATAGTCTCAAGAAGCTTGGGTGGTATCTCAAGCCAGACTTTAAGAAATCTTCATAACTGGTGAAAAATGGTGACATGGAGAATACAGTTTACTATGAAAAATGCGTTTTGTGGAGTTCACATTGTGGCTCTGTGGCAATGAGCCCAACAGGTAACCATGAGGATGCAGGTTCAATCCCGGGCCTCGCTCAGTGGGTTAAGGGTCCAGCATTGCCATGAGCTGTGGTGTGGCTTGCAGATACGACTTGGATACCAAGTTGCGGTGGCTGTGGCACAGGCCGGCAGCTATAGCTCTGATTCAACCCCTAGCCCAGGAACTTCCATATGCCATAGGTGTGGTCCTAAAAAAGGAAAAACAACAACAGCACTAAATCTTAGCAGTTTAATAAAATCAAAAATTTGTTTCTTATTTACTGCAAGTCTATTGTGAGTCAAGATAGCTCTTCAGGCATTCCTATTGTGGCTCAGTAGGTTAAGAACCCAGCAGTGTCTGTGAGGATGCACGATAGATCCCTGCCATCGCTCAGTGGGCTTAGGATCCAGTGTTGCCACAAGCTGCAGTGCAGGTTGAAGATGAGGCTCGGATCTGCTGTTGCTGTGGCTGTGGTGTATGTAGGCCTGCAGCTGCAGCTCCAATTTGACCCCTAGCCCTGGAACCTTCATATGCCACAGGTAAGGCCCTAAAAAGAAAAAACAAACAAAAATGGAGCTCTTCAGGCAAATAACCTTCATAGAGCAACTCAAGACACTGAGGGTGCTTTTACCATCCTCTAACGGCTTTCAGAGCATATCATTTTCACTTTCATCAAAATAATTTGAGTGAGAGCATTCTTTAAGTGTTATATCATGCTATCAACTATAATTTTTATTCTAAGCTATAAGTATATGTCATAATGTTAGGATTTTTTTTTCCGTCTATCTTCACAGTATTTATACTTGGTACACTGCTTTTTAAGTGACACTTGAAAGGCATGTTTACATGATTATCTTTATAAGATCACACCCTCTCCACCCCCCACCTCTGCCAGAAAAACTACAACTGTTTACATTATTGTGCCCCCCCAAAAAACAGTTCAGTCAATTGACTTATATAAGCATTTAAAACTAGCATTGATTTTCGCCATCTCAGTTTAATTGTTTTCCCCATACAGTATTTGTTTAAAGTAACTTAGAAAATGCCCTAAAATATGAAAGACTTAACAGTGTCTGAAGGTAAGACAGTATCCTTTTAGTCTGAGGCACACTATGGGGTAAAATATTAAGTCTATTAAATTCTAGGCATCATGTTAAGTACCAAAGCAAGGATATCACACAGAGAGGCAAAGACAGACCTGAGAAGTGGAGGTGTGGGGATGGGTGCATGTGCCATCTGGACTCTGAGAGGGACGGGAGGCCCTTCTCAGGGGTGATACACATGCTGAAAGCCAAGTGAGCTAGAGAGTGAACTATGTGAAGTTTAAGGGAAGGACATTCCTGACAAGAGTGTCAAGCACAAAACGCAAAAGCCATAAGGTACAAACAAGTTCAGTTTGTTCAAGAGTCTGAAAGAAGGTCATTCTCTGTACAGAAAGCTGAAGATTAGCTGAGAGGAGTAGGTAAGGTATGACCCGAGTCATATTGGCTGTGGAGTTTAGATTTAAGTGTGCTGAGAAGTAGCCCTTGAGGTATTTTTAGGGATGTAGTATGACCTCATTCCTGTCTCATACAAAGAGAATAGTATCCACTGAAGGAGGAATGGAAGCAGTAATTCCCAAAAGGAAACAATGATGCTATAACAGAAAGGAGGTAAGAATGCTGGAGTGCAAAAAGTAAAAAGAAACAAAATAAAATACAAAATGTCTTGTTTTGGTTTTTTTTTTTAAACAGCCATACTTGAAGCCTATGGAAGTTCCCAGCCAGGGAATGAATCTGAGCTGAGCTGCAGCTGCAACCCATGCCACAGCTGCGGTAACAGGTAACATCAGATTCTTGAACCCAAGGCACCAGGCGGAGCAACCCAAGAAGCTCTGCAGCAACCCAAGCTGCTCCAGTAGGATTTTTTTTTTTTTTTAGGGCCCCATCCACAGCGTATGGAGGTTCCCAAGCCACAGGTAGAATCAGAGCTGTAGCCGCTGGCCTACACCACAGCCATAGCAACACCAGACCTGAGCAGCATCTGCAGCCTATACCACAGCTCACGGCAATGCCAGACCTTTAACCCACTGAGCGAGGTCAGGGATCAAACCTGTGTCCTCATGGATACTAGTCAGATTCACTTCCACTGAGCCACGATGGAACTCCCCTCCAGTCAGATTCTTAACCCACTGCACCACGGTGGGAACGCCTGAACAAAGAATATTAACATGCAGTTTGCATATTTAAAAAAGGAAGGAAATAAAGGAGTCCCCATGGCTCGGCGGTGAACGAATCTGACTAGCATTCACGAGGGTGCAGGTTCAATCCCTGGCCTCACTCAGTGGGTTAAGGACCTGGAATTGCCTTGAGCTCTGGTGTAGGCTGGAGACATGGCTCGGATCCTGCATTGCTGTGGCTGTGGCATAGGCTGTCAGCTATAGCTCAGATTCGACCCCTAGCCTGGGAACCTCCATATGCCACGGGTGCAGCCCTAAAAAGTAAACTAACAAATTAATTAATAGGAAACAAAAAAAGGCTTCTAAATATATGTTAAGGTACTTAATTTCACTCCTAATAAGATACAGGAAAATTAAAATTATACTCAAATACATGTATAACTAGAAGATTGTCAAAAACCAAAAAGATTAATAGAACATAGACTTGGGGAGGGTATGAGGAAATAGACACTCTCATAACAATTCTGGTATACAGGGAATTTGGTACGTTCTGTGTGATGGACAAGTTAGAGATGTCTATCAAAATTACAAATGTACTTATCCTCTGACCCTGTAATCCTGCTTATTGTATTTATCCTACAGATAAACCTTTATTCTAAACCCTTGTTTAACAAATGCTGTCAGTGCTCTGAACACATCCCTGAGATCTGCAGCCCTCAGTCAATGACTCTTAGATGTTGGTATGTATTTATCTCCTCTTGCTCACCCTCAAGATGGAGCAATTGGGAGAAGTGTGTTTCGCTCCTTTCTCAGATTTCCCCATTTTTAACTTCCCATGAGGTTAAGCTTCAGTTACCCACCTGGCTTAACAGTGTACCATCGGTTGCCTCCTTCTCCCTGGATCACTTTCCTCTCCCTTTACTAGTCTTTCTAGCACCTCCAAATAAACTACTTACAATCAATGTTGCTTTTTCGAGGAAACCAACTAAGAGAGTCCTCAGTCTCTTACCTGAATGTGCTTTCTGGCTTTAGATTCCCAATGGGAGTGCTCTTGGCACTGAGGAAAGATAAATAAGTCTATGTTGTACAGGCCTACCCCTACTTTGGGGGTTTTTTAATATCTCTCTCCCCTGGACACTAAATTTTCCTTCATTTTTTAAAAATGTATTAAAATATAGTTGATTTACAATGTTGTGATAATTTCTGCTGTAAAACAAAGTTATTCAGTTATACATGTACACATGTCCATCCTTTTTCAAGTTCTTTTTTTTTCTTTTTTGGCCACCCCACAGCATATGGAGTTCCAGGCCAGGGATCATTTTGAGCTGCAGTTGTGACCTAAGCCACTGCTGTGGCATGCCAGATCCTGAACCCACTGTGCCAGGCCAGGGATGGAACCCTCGTCCCAGTGCTCCAAGACACCACCGATACCATTCACACAGCAGGAACTCCCAGATTCTTTTACCATATAGATTATGGCAGAATGTTGGGGTAGAGTTCCCTGCAGGTCCCCATCCTGGACACTAGGCACTCTAGTTACTAGTCATTGTGACCACCAAAAACTTAATCCATGATTTCAATATATGGGAAAAGAGATTCCCCGTAGCCCTACCAATTTCTTCTCTCATGTGCCTCATACCACTGGGCCTGGCAGTGGGCTAAAAATCCCCCTTACCGTTTTTCACTACTTCTAGATCATTTTCTCTTGTTCCTCCCCCAAAACTCCAGCTCTGATCCTCATTTCTTCCCACCATAATATGTACTGATTTCCTTTATCACTGCGGTATCCGTTGAAGACTCCTCCTTATTCCTTGAAGATCTTAGCCCCTCGCTCAACATCATTCGAGCCAACACTACTCCTATTCTAATTCTTGGTGACTGTAATATTTACCATGGCTCCTCAGTTCCCTGGCTTTCTCTCTTCTCTTTTCCAGTGACCTTATCTGTCCTTCAAAAGAGAACCTCCTGAACTTCCCACTATAACATTCACCTACTTCTCTGTTTCTGTGCCACATACAGCTTTCCTTTTCATTACTACGAATGAACTGCCCCTGCCCCTATCTGGACGAACACATCCTTTAGCATCCTAACCCCATACCCTCCTGCCTACTCAAGGACATGGCTCCAGCAAATCACATCTCTCCACCTGCATCACCAATTTTTCCCTTTCCACTGGGTTATTACTTTCAGCATTCAAGTACACTGCAATTTCACCTAAATTAAAATGTTAATATAGTCACCTGGTTTTTAACCTACTTTACTGGCCACTTTGCCATAGCCTTCCTTGCTGGTTCTGCCTGATCCTCCTGACTTCTAACAGTCAGAAGGCCCCAGGGCTCAGTTCACGGTCTTTTCCACTTCCTACGCTAGTGATTCCATCTAGTTTCATGGATTTAAATACCACACACACATGAACAACTCCAGAATTTATTTTGTCAACCTCTCCTCTGAATTCCAGACTCATAATATCTAAAACCCTACTTGATATCTCTATCTGGATACCTGATAAATGCTTCGTAGTTTTTTGTTTGTTTGTTTGTTTGTTTTCTTTTTTTTGGCCACGGCATGTAGAAGTTCCAGGGCCAGAGACCGAACTCACACTGCAGTTGTGACCTGCCCCACAGCTGCAGTAAGCCAGATGCTTAACCAGCTGTGCCACAAAGGGACTCCCCTGATAAATGCTTTTAACTGGAAATGTTCAAAGTCAAACTTCTTATCTTTTCTAATACAAAAACATTCCTTCAATGGTCTTCCCCTAGTTGGGAAACGGCACATCCATTCTTCCAGTTGCTCAGACCATACTCCTCGTATCATTTGATTTTTCTCTCTCATGCTCTATATATACCTTATTAGCAAAATTCTTTGGCTTTCCATTAAAATTATACCCAGAATTCAATCACCACTTATAGCTCTATTACCAACATTCTAGTCCAAACCATCACTTTTTAAAAATTGTAGTAACAGCCTTCTAATTGAGTTTCTTATACTTATTTTTACCCTCCTACAATCTAATTTCAACACAGAAATCAGAGTGATCTTTAAATCACGTTAGTATGTTGCTCAAAATCCTGCATTTCATTTGGAGTAAAGGTGAAAGTCCTTTACAATGGCCCACAAGACCACACGGAATCTAATCCCCCTAAACACCACTACACGTCCCCTTTTTTATGTCTTTGAATAAATAACTGGAGAGTGGGATAGATTAAACATATATTTGGAGGTTAGAACTATTAAAACCTGCCAGTGGATTGGATGTGGTAAGACTAGGGTAAGAGAAACAATTAAACATGGTAAATGACTCGAGTTTTCAGCCTGGGTAAATAGTTTTGTGTTAACTTCCATAAGAAAGATAAGCCAAGAGTAGAATGGGTTTGATTTGTATATGGGAAGGGGTTATATGAATGGATACGAATTTTTTCATCTACATTTTAGGTTTTAGGTCCTATTATATATCTACATGAATATTAAGCATATGTAACTGGTTACACAAATCTGATAAGAGAAAACTAAGTGTGATTTCATCGAACAATAGAAACTAAAATGCTATTTTGAAAAGGTTGCAATGGTAAACTATGTTTAATGTGCCAAGACTGAATAAAATCAGGACAATGAGTTAGAAATACGTAGGTCATTGATGACCTTGGGAAGGTCAGGGGAGCTGTGGGATGGATGAAGGAAATAATGAGGGGAGTTAAATGGAAGAGAGTTTATATAACCAATTTGATAGCAGGAAGATAAGTTGGTTCCCTTCTGATTATAATATTTTTTAATTACTCAATGAATTTTATTACATTTATAGGTGTACAACAATCATCACAACCAGATTTTATAGTATTTCCATCCCAACCCCCCACCCATCCCCCCATCCCCACCAACCTGTCTCATTTGGAAACCACAAGTTTTTCAAAGTCTGTGAGTCAGTATCTGTTCTGCAAAGAAGTTCACTGTGTCCTTCTTTTAGATTTCACACGTAAGCGATAGCATATGATGTTGGCATCTCACTGTCTGACTAACCTCACTTAGCATGGTAATTTCTAGGTCTATCCACGTTGCTGCAAATGACATTATTTCCTTCCTTTTAATGGCTGAGTAATATTCCATTGTGTATATGTACCACTTCTTCTTTAACCACTCCTCTGTCGATGGACATTTAGGTTGGTTCCATGTCTTGGCTGTTGTATAGAGTGCTGCAATGAACATTGGAGTACAAGTATTTTTTCGAGCCATGGTTTTCTCTGAATAGATGCCCAGGAGTGAGACTGCTGGATCAAATGGTTATTTTCAGTTTTCTGAGGAATCTCCATACTGTTTTCCACAGTACTTGCACAAATTTACATTCCCACCAAGTGTGTACTAAGAAGGTTCCCTTTTCTCCACACCCTCTCTGGCATTTATTGTTTGTAGACTTTTTGATGATGGCCATTCTGGCCAGTGTAAAGTGGTACTTCATAGTGGTTTTGATTTGCATTTCTCTAATAACAAGTGATGCTGAATATCTTTTCATGTGATTTTTGGCCATTTGTATGTCTTCTTTGGAGAACTGTCTGTTCAGACCTTCTGCTCATTTTTTTGATGGGGTTGTTTTTTTGGTATTGAGCTGCAGGAGGTGTTTGACCTAGGTTTTCCTCTAAGAGTTTTATAGTATCTGGTCTTATATTTAGGTCTTTAATCCATTTTGAGTTTATTTTTGTATATGGTGTTAGGAAGTGTTCATTTCATTCTTTTACATGTAGCTGCCCAGTGATTATAATCACTTTTGAAACATCTTTATTGTGATATAATTAACAAACCATAAATTTTAAATTGTATTATTTATCTTTCAATTTTTGAGTTGTAAAACTTCTTTATATATTCTGTACACAAGCTCTGTATAATTTGCAAATATTTTCTCCCATTCTTTTAGTTGTCTTTTCATTTTTTTTTTTTTTAAGGGCTGCACCCTCAGCATATGGAAGTTCCCAGGCTAGAGGTCAAATCGAAGCTACAGCTGCTGGCCTACACCATAGCCACAGCAATGCAGGATCTGAACCATGTCTGCAACCTACACAACAGCTCAGAGCAATGTCAGATCCTTAACCCACTGAGCAAGGCAAGGGATCAAACATGAAACTTCATGGATACTAGTCAGGTCCATTACTGTTGAGCCACAATGGGAACTCCTGAAAATATCTTTACCTCACAATTATTTCTGAAAGATATTTTAGAAGGACATATAGTTCTAGGCTGACACATTTTTTTCTTTCATTACTTTAAAGATATCGCTCCACTATGTTTTCACTCGGACTATTTCCAATAAAAAAAAAAATCTCTTGTCACTCTTATCTTTACTGCTCTGTAGTAACATGTCTTTTATCTCTAGATACTTTCAGGTTCTTCTTCCTTATCCCCATTTTTTGAGACAATTTTGTGACGAGAGACCTAGGTGTAGTTTCCTTCATGTTTCTTGTAACTGAGTTTCATTGAGTTCTTAGATACGGAGCCTTATAGCTTTTATTAAGTTTGGGAACATATTTTCCCAAATATTTTTTTGTCCCTACCTTCTTTTCTCCTGTGGGGACTCTAATTTGAAGTCTGTACATTAGGCTGCTTAAAGTTGTCCCACAACTTACTGACGCTTTTTAAATTTTTGTGGATTCTTTTTTCTCCCTGTGTTTCATTTTGGATAGTTCCCTTTGCTATGCTTTCAAATTCACTAATCTCATCTCTTGCTACATGTAATTTGCTGTTAATCCCATCTACTGTATTTTTCATCTTGGATAATATACTTTTCATCTCTAGAATTGTGATTAGGAACTTTTTTTTTTCTTTTTAGGGCCACACCTGAGGCATATGGAGGTTCTCAGGCTAGGAGTCTAATCGGAGCTACAGCTGCCAGCATACGTCACAGGCACAGCAACAAAGGATCCAAGCCGCAGCTGCAACCTACACCACAGCTCACAACAACGTCAGATCTTAAACCCATTGAGCAAGGACAGGAATCGAACCCACGTCCTCATGGATACTAGTCAGGTTCATTAACCACTGAGCCACGTCAGGAATTCCTGGGATCATTTTTTAATGTATGTTTAGCTTTTTGAATATGTAGACTACATTTACAACAATTGTTTTAATATTCTTCCATGCTAATGATATCATCTGAATCAATTTGGTGTCAGTTTTGACTTATTGGTTATTCTCCTCATTATGGTTGTATTTTCCTATCTCTTTGCGTGCCTGGTCATCTTTGGTTACATAAACATTTTGTGGATTTTATTTTGTTGGGTTTTGGATACTTCTGAATTCTCATAGACTTTCTGGAACTTTGTTCACAAATAATAAGGTACTTGGAATCAGTTTTATCCCTTCAAGTTTTGCATTAACGGTTTGACAGACTGGAAGCAATTTTCAATCTCGCGCTAATTATTCTCCACGAACGAGGTAATACCTCCTTGAATAATCTACCCATGCCTTATGAGTTTTCCCAGCCTTGCTGGTAAAAACAGGCACCCTTCCTGGCCATGTGGGTGCTCCAGCATGGGTTCTATTGCTTTCAGATAATTCTTTCCTGGGACCCATATAGTTTTTCTCATGGCACATGGTGATCAGGACTCTGCTAAGTATTTGACAGGGATCCCTCTGCAAAGTGCCAGTGTTCCCTCTGTTCAGCTCTGTCCTCTTTGTCACTTGTCCTATCAACTCTGTCTTGAACTCCTTGGACTCACACCTCTGTCTCTTCACTCCATGGTCCTAACTGGGCTTCACCTCAGTTCCTTTTCCATAGGTCATGGCCAGAAAATTCTCTCAAGTGAATACACTAGGGCAATGGTTGGTCTCATCTCATGTTTTCTTTCTTTCAAGAATTACTGTTATTCATTTCCTGATAGCCTGTGTCTTAAAAACCGCTTCCTGTGTTTTGTCTGTTTGGGTTTTGTTTTCACTGTGTTTTGTTTTCGTTGTTATGGGTGTGAGCGTAAATCTAGTCATCTAGTCCCTCTAACTCCACCTTGGCCATACAGCTTTTCTTAATCAGAGGTAGCGGGTAGGAATCTGAAATGGCCCATCATCGATGTCTTTCCTTCCGTATTTGCGATAAGAACGGGAAATGTGACTGTCATTTCCATATATATATTTACAGTTTTTTTGTTTATCATATCTCAAAAAACAGAAGAGGCAAACACTGATACTTCAAATGGATTCCTTCTCCAGAAACAAGAGACTTCCACTGAGGAATATTCCTTTATAGTGTAGGATGCTGGCCCAAGCTTTGTTCTGGCAGTTTGCAGATTCATATGCATGCTCAGGTATCTGAAAGATGAGAAGTTGCAGGCCCAACATAATATGCGATAAACTAGGGAAATTGCAGTAAACGTGGGCCAGGTCCAAAGTCATTCAAATTCAACAGTATGATGGCAAATAAGAGGGCCCTAAGTTTCAGGCCTAGCTTAACGGCACTGCGTACATCTCAAATTCCCACCACCTACCTCAATCATAAGATTGTTTTCATTGAAATATTCTATGAGAAAAAAAAAGTTTAAAAACAATATATGGCATTAATAATTATAGTGATACTATTATTGTTGCTGATAAGTCCTTCAAAGAGAGCCCATAGTCCCCCAAGAGGATTAACCAGGGGAATGCAGAATCATAGATGAGGAAATGAATCTGATTCTCCTAAAGCAGTAAGTATCCTTTTTACCAATCTTGGAGCTGTGTGACCACAAAGCTTAGCAATGTACTTAAGGACAGTACATCTATTCTGTCTTCCCAGCAATAGTGGCCCTATCGCTACAACCTGTTTCTCCTGTTTTACAGTCTGATTCAGTCAGTATTTTCTTAACCTCACAAGAAAGCTAACTGATACAGATGGATATGGGAAACTGGTTTTAAAATATAAGCAAGAAGAGACAGTCTTTGGAGACGTGAGATCAATTTTTTTATAATAATAATTTTTGGATTGTAAATAGCTGCGGTTTAGTTTCCAGTGTCCTAGAAATCCAATGGCAAATAAGAGTAGCATATCAGGACTCATAATAATATGAAAAACTATACGGATTAAGCTCATAAAATTCTAACCCGTGCTGTTACTCAAGCTAGTCTATATAAGTACAGACCCAGAATATCTGAGTCATATTATGACAAAAATATATGTTCCTACTAATACTCAATTTGAGTTTCCTTGTCTTAAAGGACATCAAAACATATCAACGTATGATAGATATAAAGCATTAGTGTTTTGTTTTGTTTTGTTTTGTTTTTGTCTTTTCAGGGCCGCACCCACAGCATGTGGAGATTCCCAGGCTAGGGGTCTAATCGGAGCTGTAGCCGCCCGCCTACGCCACAGCAACGTGGGATCAGAGCCGCATCTGCAACCTACACCACAGCTCAAGGCAACGCCGGATCCTTAACCCACTGAGTAATGGCAGGGATCGAACCCACAACCTCATAGTTCCTAGTCAGATTCATTTACCACTGAACCACGAAGGGAACTCCTTAGTGTGTTTTTTTTAATACCTAGTAAAAATAACAAAAGATATTCACTGTATGAAGAAAGCCCATCCTGATTAGACAGGCCACCACAATATTCAACAGCAAGATTAGTCTCTCCAACATAAATACTAAGACGTGACTGCTGTGACAATGACGACTGACTTTCACTGCAGGGTTTATTCATCTCTAAAACTGGTTATGTTTCATGACTGAACTGCATCTTTCAAAGTCCTTTTCCAAAATCTTCTTTGAAAACCAAACTCTTTAATTTTTTTTAACAGCTTAAATTTAAAAAGAGGTGATACGTTTCCAAGAAAGGTTTTGTAAGATCAGTGATTCTCAACCTAGAGGGTTGTTTTTTGTTTTGTTTTGTTTTGTTTCCGTTCCTCCTTTTCTCCCAGGGAAATTTGGCAATGTTGAGAGATGTTTTGTTTGTCAAAAGTGAGGAGGAAGCATTACTGGCATCTAGCAGATAGAGGCAAGGATTCCACGAAACATTTTACAATGTACGAGCAGCCTCCTACAACAAAGAACTATCCAGTCCCAAATGTCAATAGAACTGGGATTGAGAAATCTTGTGTTAGATGAAGGCTGTGGGATGCTAATAAACTTCAGTATAAATTCCAATTGAGAAATACCTTCGTGCAAAACTTTCAAAATTACATTTGCTTCAAAAAAGTTTCATTTATTATTTTTAAATAAAAACTCCTTACATTTATCATTTACAAAATTATTTCCCATGTTTTCATCTCATTTGCTCTCCATAGCTCTGATGAAGTCATCTTTTCCCTGTTTTAATACCAAGGGTGCTGTTGTCTCAGGAAGAGGCAAAGGGATTCAAGCAAGGTCACAAAGATTCAAGTTCTTGATGGTTAATCTAGTGCCCTTATTGTTAACCTATAGCTGCAACACTCTTGTTAAGAACACTATATAAGAGTTCCCGTCCTGGCTTGGCAAAGACGAATCCGACTAGTGTCTATGAGGTCTCGGGTTCGATTCCCGACCTCATTCAGTGGGTTGCCGTGAGCTATGGTGTACGTCACAGATGAGGCTCGGATTTGGTTTTGGCTGTGGCGTAGGCCACCAGCTGTGGCTCCAGTTGGACCCCTAGCCTGGGAACCTCCATGTGCCACAGGTGCGGCCCTAAAAAGCAAATAAATAAATAAATAAATAGATATAAAAAGGAACACTATATAAAAAGGGATTTAAAAATTTTAAATGCAAATTGTGCAGATGTCATATGCTTTAAGAATGGAAGGTGGGAGAAGACTGGGCATGGTTTGGATATTATCAGAAGTGGGAAGCAAGAATGGGAGGTAAGGAGCAAAAAGAACAATGACATTAGTCAAGTCACATGGAGAAGCACAGACAGATCCCTAATTCAAATGACTGCTTCTCTGTGAAAAATCATTCCTTCCCCTATAAACAGGATATGACCCTTATGAAAACATAAAATTGACAAATGTGCTGAGTCCAACCAGAAAAAAAGAAGCCACACTCATTACTTCCAACAGATATTTGATGCAAGGAATACATTGCACAAGTGAGGGAAGAACTAGGAATTCAGGGGTTGACAACCATAGGAAGCCATTACACTTTTAAACAGGTCAGAGGGGAAGTTCCCATTGTGGCTTAGCAAGTTAAGAAACTGACTAGTATACATGAGGATTCAGGTTCAATCCCTGGCCTCACTCAGTGGGTTAAAGGATCTGGCATTGGCATGAACTACAGTACAGATCTCAGATCCTGAGTCTCTGTGGCTGTGGCATAGGCCAGAGCTGCAGCTATCTGACCCCTAGCCTGGGAACTTCCATATGCCCCAAGTGTGGCCCTAAAAAAAGCAAAAATAAATAAATAAAACAGGCCAGAGACAGCAAGCAGTATTGCAGGGCTGATTCAGTGGGAGGACGGACTAGCAAGAACTGGGGCTTGGGGAGAAAACAGTTGCTGCAGGGGAGGGTGCCTAAGGCTGAAAATGAGGGGGAATAATACACTGACTTTGACCTTCCTCCTACCCTCTGGGTCTCGACAGTGCTTCCTATCAGCCTAACCCAGCAGGAAGCCAGCTGACACAGGAGCCTGAGAAACGGTCTGCAGGAGCTGACTGAGATGTGGAGCAAAGAGAAAGGGCAAAGGATGGATGGGAAGGCAAACAGGTTCAGAACCACAGCACATCCTGTGAACATTATTCCAATGGCAGGACACCACAAATTAGTACAAGGCATCAAGTGAATATTCCAGGACCTAAATCAGGTTTTCCTTCAAGTCAAGGAAAATATATCTTATCTTAAGTCTATCCTGGACCAAATGAAAAAATAAGTCAAATAAAAATCAAACTCAGAAGAGAAAAGGAATTTGACAAATGAAGCACCATAACACTAGCTATAAATATGGAGATTTTAGGAGTTCCTGCCGTGGCTCAGTGGTTAACGAATCTGACTAGGAACCATGAGGTTGCTGGTTCAATCCCTGACCTTGCTCAGTGAGTTAAGGATCCGTCATTGCCATGAGCTGTGGTGTACGTCGCAGACTCAGCTAGGATCCCTCGTTGCTGTGGCTGTGGTGTAAGCAAGCAGCTACAGCTCCGATTTGACCCCTGGCCTGGGAACTTCCACATGCTGCACCTGCAGCCCTAAAAAATTAACATAACAAAATATAAAAATAAAAACTGGGGAAGAGAAATTTAAGTGATGATGGGGTTGAAGGGAGAAGCCCTGATATAGATCAAGTATGGAGGTGCTTACCTCCCTCCCTCCCAGAGCCATTTTATAAATCCTTTTAAGGCTCAGGTTCTCACTCTAGGCACAATGCCCAGGGCCTATAAGCTTTTCCAGGTTTTCTCATATTGTTTGAGACCTGGAAAAGAAAACATCTTGGCTCTAAATACAAAGAAAACTGCAAAATGAAGTTAGTATTTCAAAAGGAAAATTAGATGAATCTTTTTCATTTTACACAACAAAACACTGTATTTTTCATGCAAGATTCAGCTACATTTTACCAGCGTTTGACAGGATGTGGGATGAGGCCTCTAAGAGGCCTATATCATCTAGGGTTTATATAGCTCTTGAGTTGGCCCTTCTCCAGCCTGGTAAAGATCAGGTAGAAAAGGTCAAGGATGCTAAAACCTTGGCAAAGACGGACCAGAAGAGGAAGGCAAAAAAACCCAATCATCTAGGCTAGAAATGTGGGGGGAGGGGCTGGAAGGGAGGCTTGCAGAGAGGGTGTCTGGGACAGCCACAGAGCTTGGGTTTGACCGGGTGCTCGGAGGTGCTGGCGCGGTTTCCCTGGAGATGGCATGGTCTGGTTTCTAATTTTGGAAAGGGCCATACCAGGATTTCCAATCCAGCAGGCAGGCTGGCAGTGAAGGGCTCTGAATAGCAGGGAGAACCATCTGGAGGCAGGTGGCCACTCAGTGTTGTGTAGGGGTATGAATGCAGATTTGGCAACAGCTGGACAGCAGGGCTCAGTTTCTAAAGCTGGGAGGCGGTGGCAGAAGGGAAGGGAAGAGTGGGGAGAACTCTGCAGCTTCTAAAGGCTGCAGAGCAGGGAAAAGCAGCAAGACAAGGAACACCGAGGCTTGGAGGTTCTAAGGCTCCTGCATTCACCTAGCATCCTACTGGCTGCAGGGCAGTCCTAGGAACACTGCTGGAGCTCATCCAGTGGATCCTCTAGGACTTCTAGATTGCTGGTCTGGGGGCAGGGCCCAATTCTACATGCTTCCCCTTGGAAGAGGAGTGCCTAGTCTGGGTGAAACAGGAGAATGGAGGCAGGGCCCCTATACAGTGTCCAGAGAAAACAGCTATGGAGCTGCCACTTCTTGAGTCGGAATCAGAGGGAGTGGAGTGAGGTGACCCCAATTTTCCAGAAGAAGACTAAAGAGGCAGAGACCCACCCAGTGGGTGTTGCAGGAGCAGAGGATTAAATAAACTCCTTTAGCCAGAAATTGCCCCGATAGGCATTAGGGTGTGTCTCTCTGGGAGGGGACTAAAGACCCTGACCTGGAAACATTGTGATGACTTAGCAGAGATAAAAGAGGAGGAGACCTAGCAACTGCACCTCTAGAGCCATTTGGGGCTACTGCGGAAGCTGGTGACCCTGGCTAGAGAGCACAGTGGAGAGCTCCAGGATTCCCCTGGGACTATCTCCAGGGTCCAGAATCAACAGCAATTTCTCAGGTTACCTGAAAAGCAAAGAAGAGGCAGGGCCAGGGTACCAGCAGAGGAGGGAGATCTTAGCTGGCCAAGGTGAAGAAGAGAGAGGTCATCAGGGACTACTAGATCACGGCAGCAGCAACCATCTGGATTTTGGCACAGTAAAAATATTTCCAGCAACTGTAAGTGACCTTGAATGAGAATTCTCAGGGCTTGCCTGGAGTGATGCTGTAGGTGCTTTGGGTAATTTTGCAGAAGAGAACAGTTTTGTTGTTTTTTTGCATTATTTGCAAGCAGGGTGATCAAGATGATATATTGTGTAGGTAGAGGTATTACTATTTCTCATTCATTGGGTACTACTGATCCAGAATCTAGGGATTACTGATGTTTTAAGAGCCTCAAAAGTGTTTCAAACTTGATTAGATTTATTATTTAATTAAATGTCTAGAAAATGTAACAGTATGCCAACTAGTGAACAGTAACTCAACTCTTGCTCTTCACCTGGTGATAGGAGAAAAACAAAAATTCTCTCTCCTACAGATCTCCTTACATAGTATCCAAAGTACCAAAGCATGAAATATATGAATGTATTTGAAACAAGGGAGCAACTCGAAATATTTGAGATAATGTGGCTCGGGACATGAAAATCAGGCTGTCAATGAAGGACTTACTAGATCTTGTGATCTTGTTCTCAGAGTTCTGGGTGGGTCCTGCTCTCAGTTTCTCGTCCTCATCTGTGTGCAGTAAGCTCAGAGAATGGCTCTGCTGATCTTTACTAACTGCCAACATATTATTTAGAAGAAGTAGAACTTCCAAGGCACCCACATCCATTAAGGAATCTGAATGGTTTCCTATAGAAATTTGACAATGAGCAGCAAAGTGAGTAGAATAAAGTTTATTTCTTGCATCTAAGGAGTTGGATGGTCATAGTGGCTAAGGCCTTAAGCAACGCAAACCTGATATATGACTGGAAGCACACTATACTTCACACCAATGATAACACTGTTATTTTTTTTCTATTTTTAAAAGGCATTTATGGCAACAATAAACTAAAATCTATTGCAATAGTCTAGTTTTCCTAGAGGTATCTAGCAAGAAGGAAATCAAGTCAAGAAAGGATGTTCTTTACCGGATTTGTAATACAGCACCAAACTAATCCAAGTTTATGGACCACAGAGCCATCTTTTACCTTGCCAAACTGCCATCTTTTTATTAGCATTATTTACAAGTCATATTTATTAGTACTATTTTCTTTTTTGTCTTTTTAGGGCTGTACCCGCAGCATATGGAGATTCCCAGGCTAGAGGTTGAATGGAGGAGCTGTAGCTGCCAGCATGCACCACAGCCACAGCAAGATGGGATGCAAGCGGAGTCTGTGACCTACACCATAGCTCATAGCAATGCCATGTCCTTAACTCACTGAGCAAGGCCAGGGATCAAACCCGCGTCCTCATGGTTCGTTAACCACTGAGCCACCAAGGGAACGCATATTTACTATTTTTATCAGTGGATAAAGTCACCTAATACTGCAAGTAAAAAAATACATATATCCTAACACAGGAAAGAGATCAAGCCTAGGGGAAAGACTCTATGAGAACACCCCAACCAGCAATTTGAAATCCTTGTGGTGGAATTTTATTGAACCACTCCCTAACTAGAAGTCAGTCAAGTACCATTCAATGAGGCACCAAGTACCACTCACTTCTTAACTCCCAATTGGAAATCTACTTAAAGTAATTATTGTAATTTGATTTCTTGAGCATATTACATTAGTGCTAATAACGACTGATTACTAAAAGACAAGGCGTGACTGAGTGATAAGGGGTTGACATAGCTAAGAGGCCTGGGCAAAAATTACACGTAAATTTCACCGTTTAACTGGTTTTTGTTTAACTGGGGTTTTGTGTTACGGAGAACGTGAAATTCTGCACTAAACATGTCCTCTCCCCACAATCCTCAACACATCAAAGCTCACTTCTGCTTTTTAACTCTCGGCCTAAGGCAGCTGATCTTATTTATCCTCTCTGAAAATCTGGCTGGCGCTGATTGTATTCCACGCACGTTTTTTTGTGTTAAACACGTGAATAAGATTGCCAAAGTAGTATCGTTGTCACCTTCCTCTGAACTCCAGGAGGAAGTCCCCTCATCTCTGAAGGCACTTGACTAGATAGAGCTCTATTTACCAACACTCAGTCTCAGGATGCCGCCCACTCCTCTGTGCTGCACAAGCAAGCCTCAGGCGCCCCTCGTCAGAACCCTCTCCTCCTTAGCCGGAGACTGCAGGCTCATCTCCTCCAACTGAAAACCATTCGATCGTGGGACTTCATTAGTCTACCAGAATGTATATTGCTGTTTTTGTTTTAGCAGTTCATATAGTTAAGGGCTCAGCACAAGTTAAACCTTGGCTTTCTAACTTGGTACAGCCCTAAGGAAATACTGCGCAAACGGCGGACTCCCTCAACCTACTCGGATCAATTACACCTCTTAAAAGGCGCTGTCACTGGGATTTTTAGGAAAGGAAAGTTTTACGCTGGGCCGAAGTGGGGGAGGGGTGTGGATGCCTACCAAGCGAGGTACGGAGCGGGAAGAGGAGCTCGGCCGGCTGGGAGCCCAGAGCTCAGCGCAAACCGCGGCGACTACATTCAAAACCCGGCGGCGGATCCGGCCCGGCCCGGAAATGCCCGGCGCTGGAGGGAGGGAGGAAGAGCCTCGCCAGCCGACGCCGCTGCCGCGCGCACGCGCCCTCGCGGGCTGGGGCTGGGGTTGGGGCTGGGGCTGGGGCTGGAGTCGCAACTTGGAAGCCGGAGCCCGGACGGGCCCGGGGTGGGGGGGCGGCGCGCGGGGGCGGGAGCGGCGGAAGCGGCCGCCCCTGGCGGCGGATTTGTTTATCCCGAGGAAGAAGTTTAGGAGCAGGAGACAAGGGAGGAGGGCTGGCCGGGGAGAAGGGATGCGGTTCGGCGGTGGCGGCCGCCACAGGGACTCGCCGCCATCACCTCCGCCGCCTCTGCGGGAGAAGAGCCGCCGCCGGGACTCTCCGCCGCCGCCCTGCACGTCCGGGTAGGTGCCCCTCCCCCCTCCC